>CM053628.1:27096633-27160196 GCA_028646595.1 Phalanger gymnotis | reverse complement strand
ACACAGCTTTTCCCACTAACCTTCTCTGCTGTCTTCGCTCTTTGTGGGTTGAGAGGTCTGGTACATGCCACAGCTCGATATTTCGGGATGCCAGGGAACTTTCCGCTCGTCTCCTGGTCTGGTAGGTCCGCGTCTGGTCTGTTCGCGCCGTGCACGCTGCGCTCAGCTCCGCTCCCCTCGGCTGGGGGCTGGGAGGTCCGTGTGGGACCGACCTTACCCAGGGACCATCCAGGCTGCCCTGCGGTGGAGCCCTGCTTCCCTCTGCCACTTTGTGGGTTCTGCAGCTCTAAAATTGGTTCAGAGCCATTGTTTTATAGGTTTTTGGAGGGACTTGGTGGGGAGCTCACGCCAGTCACTGCTTCCCAGCCGCCATCTTGGCTCCGCCCCCTCTTCCTAACTTTCTAACACTGCCAGGAGCACCATCATCCTTCCAGCCACCTAGATTTGCAAACTGTGTGACATCTTTGACTTTTCACCCTCTCTCCTACCACCTACCATATCCAAATCTCTTCGCAAGACCTGTCGATTCTCCCTTTGTAACATCTCTCATATATGTCCCTTTCTCTGCTCTGACACTGCCATCACCTTGGTGCAGGCCCTTACCACCTCATGCCTGGACTATTACAATAGACTTTTGGTTAGTCTCCTTGCCTAACATCTCTCCCCATTCCAGTTCATCTTCCACTTGGCTGTTGAATTTCTCTTTCCAAAGGACACGTCTGATGATGGCACTCCCCCCAATTCAATAGTGGGCTCCCTATCACCTTTAGGTTCAAGTATGAAATCATTTGTTTTGTGTTCAAAGCCTTTCACAAACTGCTTCCTCTTATCTTTCTAGTCTTCTTACACCTTACTCCCCTAATATAGCTGTGCAGCACAGTGACATGGGCTTCCTTGCTGTCTCAGTGGCTATCCTCCATGCCTGGAGTGCATCTTTATCTCCTAGCTTCTCTGGCTTCTTTTACATCTCAGTTAAAGGCCAACCTTCAACAAGAAACCTATCCTAGGAACCCTTAATCCCAGTACCTCCCCTTTGAGATTATCTTCAATTTATCTTGCCTATATCTTGGTTGTGCATAATTGTTTGCATGTTGTATAGTCCATTAGGCTATACGTTCCTTGAGGGCTATACGTTCCTTGAGAGCTATCCCTAGCATTTTAGCACAGTACCTGGTATATAGTAGGAGCTTAATAAATGCTTGTTGAGTATATGTAGAATGTAAGCTTCTTGAGGTCAAGCACTGCTCTGTTATTGTTTGTATCCCCAGAACCTAGAACAATGCTTGGCACATAGTTTGTACTCGATAAATGTTTGTTCAATTAACTTGAATTAAATGAAGCAATTTCCAGAACTTATGAACTGACAGTTTTAAAAATAGCAGCCATGAATTTAAAAAAAATATATTTGTTTATTTTCGGTTCCAAATGCTTTCCCTCCTGCCACCCTTCCCTCACCCATTGAGAAGACAAGAAATAGTAACCATAAATTCTTAATAAGCATAAGAAAAAATACTCAAATTTCCTAATAATTGGAAAAATGCAAATCAAGACAACTAGTTTATCACTTCATACCCAGAAGAATGACACAAAAGATTTCCCGAATAATAAGAAGTCAATGTTTGCAGTACCGGCAACAGTTTTCAGTGTCACAGTACCCTGTTACAAATGCTTAAAAATACGAATCTCAAATACAAATTTTATGCCCCAAATCTGCTCATGCCTTTAGACCCCATAATTCTATTGCTAGGAGTTTATCTTGAGAATATTATAAAAAGGTCTTTATTTGGAACTGTAAAAGCCTATAAGCAACCTATGTGTTCAACATTTCAGTAATGTTTGAATACATTACAAGTGATATAATCAATCACTAATCATTTAATTAAGTACTTATTATGTGCCAGGCAATAGACCAAGTACTAGGGATACTGATTATTTGATCCTAATTTAGTTTTAAAATGTTGGGGAACCATTTCCCAATTCTCATCCTCTGGCCTAAGATTGGTAGCTATGAGCTTTCCATTTGTTTGGGCTGACCATATGATTGAGTCATTTGACAACTGCTTTTATACCTTGGGAATTCATGTTTGTGGGGAGAGTGGGAAACAGCTATATCAAGGACTGATTCCAAATTGGCCCTTCTTGCCAAAGCATTTCAAGTCATTGACTCTTTAATAGGTAATGTCAGAAGAAGTGTGCCATAGTGGAGAGAGAGATGGTTTCACATCCAGAGTGACCCAGCATTTCATAGCATCTCGGATTTAGGGTCAGAAGAGTCCTTGGAGATCTCCTTTTGCAATACCTTCAGTTCAGAGAAAGAAACTAAAGGCTCGAAGGGTGAATTGATTTGCCCGAGGTCTTAAAGTAGTATGCTGGGATTGTAAAAATCATAGATAGAGGTGGAAGGGACCTCTGCAGCCATCTGATTCAGTTCCTACGTTTTACACATGACAGAACTGAGGGAGAGCTAAGGTCACATCCCCAGAGAGTCATGGCTAGCAGAGCCTGGGGCCTCTGACTCCAAATTCATTACTTTTCCTGCTATCCCACCATGCCTCCCATTCTCACAGTCCAACTGGGACTTTGCAACTCAACAAATCCAGTTCAGCAAACATTTACTAAGTGCTTACCATATGCAAGGCTCTAGGATAGGTAGTGCGTATCAAAAATAAATATCACAGTCTCTGTCCTCAGGGAACTTACAGTCTCTGAGCAGCTGTCCGAATTTGAAGGAGAAAAGATCAGAGCATAAGTAAGTATAATATAAGGCATTGAGTCAAGGGGGCAAAGGAAGGATCTAGGGAAAATGTCCTAGGAAAATTGAAGACTTTTAGTCAAAATGCCCAATGTCCTCACTTTTGTAGTAAGAACCTAGGAACCACAGGAACGTTAGGCAACATCTATCCCACCTCCATCATTTGTTATAGAAGAGGAAACTGAATATCAGAGAGGTTAAGTGATTTGCCCACAGCCACCCAGTTTGTAGCATATATGAGTTGCAAAGTCAATCCTCTCTCCACTGTACCATGTCCTTGGAAGCTCTTGACTCTGAATTCATACATATCTTAAAAAAACCACAAAGTAATCAATGAAGAAGAGGATAGTAAATGTAACCCAGACTGTGGGGAAAAGATTTCTTCAATATTTATCTGAGAAACATCCAATTTTTCTGGCACTCCTAGCATTTGCAATATGTTTCCAATGAATAGGTAATTCTAGGTAAATTCTTTGCTTTCCCAACAGATTTTTGCTTTGAGTTGTTTCTTTCTGATGTGAGAGAAGCAGCTCCTTGGAACTCTTTTTTTTGTCCTTATGCTGGGTTGTGGGTTCGACAGAATTTTATGTTTTCTTCTACAGAGAGCTGTTGGGTGTATGCCCTACAGCTTTCCCATCCCTCTTCTTTCCAGCCTGAAGACTTCATAAGCAATTTCTTATAAAATATCAGAAATAAATAAGACCAAAGAAGTAGACCCAAGTGAAACACACCATAGATAATTATGTAAGTATCACATGCCACCCAAATCTGAAGGAGAAAAAAATCAGAGTATTTGCATGGCTCTCCAAGGGAAGGCAAAAATATCACATTTCAATATAGGTATAAAAATAGGGATAATTTGCCTCAAAAGCAGTAATAACTGGGAGTACAATCTTGGGAACCTATTTGTTCCGAATCAAGCAACATCAGTGCTAGGATGAGCTTTGGAATGTGCCCTATGGAGACTTCCACTGTCCCAGGTATTCCTTACTCCTAACTACACAGAACACTTTGTCATTATGCCTACATCCAGACATTGGCAGTGACTAGGGGCTGCGGGGGGTGGTGGTAGAAAGAATAGGCTTTAGGTACTACAGGCATTGTTATCTCAGTTTTGATAATGAGGAAACTGAGGCCTAGAGAGATTCAGTGACTTGCCCAGGGTCACATAGCTAGGGAGTGTCAGAAGCAGGATTGGAACCCAGGACTTCTTGAATGCAGGTCTCGTGCTCTACATATTGTGACAAACAATTATGCTCATTCTGTCTTTGTGCCAGCCTTCAATGTGTTTATCTCATTTTTTGGTATAGATGGCATAATAAGTTCTCAAGCTTTTGACAAAATATAGAATACAAACATGTTTCGAGTATTTGTAAATTTTTATATTGGGCAAAATTTGGAGCTTTCCATCTTATTTATTGATTAATTTTCCCAGCTAATAGAGTAGATTGTCCAAAGCATCAGGTAACTAACAAAGCATTTATACTTGACTTTGGAAGCGTTGTTGATCCTGCCATTTTCTTACATGAGAATGAGCCTGAAGGTCAAGGAAAGCATGTAATAACCAAATATCTAAACTCATGCAAATTTTAGGAGTCCACAGTTTCACCCTAGGGTGAGGGATCCAGTTATACATGGAGTATAACTGGAAAGTACCCTCCCCAAACAAACTCGAGTCCATAGAAGGTGAGTGCTGGCTGGCCAGTTGGTGACTTTTGCAATGTTTTTATTTTTTTATATTTATTTATTTTCAGTTTTCAGCATTCACTTCCACAAGTTTTAAATTTTCTCCCCTCCCTTCCCAATACAGCATGCAATCCGATATGGGCTCTACACATACATTCCTGTTAAACACATTTTCACATTAGTCATGTTGCATAGAAGAATTATAACGCATGGGTGAAACCATGAGAAAGAAAACAAAGCAATATAAAACAAAAGTCTTCTGCAATGTTTTTAAAGGAAATGTAATCCAACTAAGAATTTTTTTTAGGAACATAGGAACAAAGGAAACTTTGAGTCTTTATCATCATATTGAAAATGATGTTATTTTAGAATGTAATTCCATTTATATGCACTATACAACTTTCTTTCTCTTTGACCCCTGGGCCCAGCATTTCAGCAGTAATCCTCAGTTTGGGCATGATGTACAATTTGAAGAGAGATTCTGTTGCCAAATAAATTCAATTTTCCGTCTCATTTTTGCAAATAGAAGATGACTATCCAAGGCCTCAAGCCACCTGAAGCTTGTGACCCACAAGAGTCATAGCTGTGTTAGGTAAAGACCATAGAACCTGATTTTCCTTCTAATCCCACCAGTTATTAGCAGTATGACAACAATCCCACCCCTTAAACATTTTTCATCTCAGTTTCCTCATCTGTCAAATAGGCATAAAAATCCATAACCCCTGCCCTGCCTACCTCAAAGAATGGTTGAGTATCAAATGACAATGTGTGACAGCACTTTGCAACCTATGCATATCAGTTGCTATTGACATTTAGGCTGAATTGCTGGGTTGATGGCTTGCTAAGGCTTTTTTTCCCCTCCCCCATATGCTATTTGCCTTGGGGCTCTTTTGTTGCTCATTGGTGACTTCATAGAAAGGTGAGCTGAGAGAGGGAGAAGGGCTGAAGGTCAAAATGGTGATTTTTATTACTTTAGGGCAGCTGTGGGTGAATTTTTAGTGTCTTATGTGTATGTCCAGTGCTTAGCACAGTATGCTGAACATAGCATCTAATAAATGCTTCATTTATTCATTCTCTTCATTCTTGTTTGATAGGCATCCCCTTCACGTACTTCCTTCTGGTTAAATTGGCCTACTGTGCTGTTCCCCACATATAACATTCCATTTCCCACCTTTGAACATCTGGAATGCATTTATCTTCCCATCTACCTCCTAGAATCCTAAGTTTCCTTCAGGTATCAGCTCATGTACCACCTTGATTGGGAAGTGTTTCCTGATCTCTGTAGTTTTTTCTGCTTTCTTCCTCCTTCTCAGATGATCATGTATATACTTACCTGTGTATACATTGTATCCCCCAGTAGAATGGAGGGCTTGTTCTGTTTTGGTCTTTGTCTACCAGTGCCTACACATAGAAACTGCTTAATAAATGCTTGTAGAAGTCAATTAAGTGACCAGAGAATAATGAGGAGGATTTTTTAACATGTTGGTATAGACATTTACCTAAGAAAGGAGAGAAAGTAGAGAAACTCTTTTCAAACCTGGTAAGTCCTGAGCACAATAATTTAGGTTTTAATCCCACTCATAAGTCACTTTGAAATGGCTGTCCTAATCACCCTCTGCAGAATTGGACCTTACATCTCCACCATATTTACTAAAATGTTCACTGTTGCTTTCTTTGTACCGTTGACTTTATGTGAACCCCTGCAGCCCATTCAAAAACTTTCTTGCCATGACTAATGGCTGTCACTTAAGTTCATGTTATTAACCTAATTAGGCCAGATGTTTCTAGCATCATTCTAGGGAGTTTTCTGGTAGTTGCTAATGGCTTCAGGTACTGTGGTCCGACTTCATATTGAACTGGATTTTTTGACCCATTCTAAAACCCACTGCTTATATATGGCCGCTTTTTTTTTGAATTTAGACTTCTCTTTGTGAATATACTTATGTTGGGAAAGGCAGCTTTTTAGAGGGAATTTCTTTCCAGTGAGATAGCTGTGTAATTGCAAGGTCACTTAGAACAGCCCAGCTTGGTGGCCCCTGTCTGTTCTTCTGTTAAATCCTGGGTGAAATATATGCTGTCAGTCTCTGATTAATAGTTCTATTTTCTCTTCACTGTATTTGAGGAATTCCCAGTTCCAAGGTAATTTGTGGAGGAAAAATCTCACTTTTCAAGGCCTTTCCTCAAGGTTATGGATATCTCTGCTCTCTAAGTCCTCTTTCCTTAGCCCATTGAGTCTGAGTCTTAGTGTTCTCTCCAAAGATGAGTGAATCCCTACAAGGAATGGCCCAGTTCCTAGACTAGTCAATGGCCAAAGTGAGTCCTTCTGTTTGATGTTTAATTAGGTTATCCTGAAGCTTTTGTTTTAAATATTTTTTTATCATTTTGTTTATGAAATTATATCTTTTGCGATGCACTTGCTTTAGGGAACAAGTTTAAGAAAATAATAATTTGCTAAAATGTACCATAGGGTATATACTTCATTGGTCAAAATTTAATTTCTTCATTTATGTTCATTGGCCCAGTTTCATTTCTTTTAAGTTCTTATGGGAATACAGCTCTTCTCTGCTTCCAAAAAAGGATTTTTCTCCCTTATTTATGAGCGAGCCATACGTTATTTTACTCATTAAATAAGGATCTAGTTATAATTCAGGAATGAGTTTACACCATCGCCATCCTTTTATAATTGCCTTTTCTTTGTCCTGCTATCCTTTGTATGCTTTGGTATGAGACAGAGCTTTCAGCTTTCTATGGCCGAGGAGATGAAACAGGACTCGTGTGGCCTTGGGAGAAGTATTGCTTTGCTGAGAAGTGGTGGCACTTAGGTTCGGGCCATAGAACATTAGAACTGGCACAGACCTCAGAAGTCATCTATTCCAAAGTCCTCATTTTACAGGTGAGAAGACTGAGGCCCAGGGAAGGAGAAGATGCTAACATTCATTTTTCAGTGATTTTAGTTACTCTTGATGTGAGAGAAGATATAAAACCAAAGTTAAAAGTCTGCGGTTCCTTGTTAGTGGAAGGCAAGATAGGAACATGGAAAGAACATGGACTTGGGAGTCAGGGCACTTGGGTCTAGATTCAGCTTGTTCACTCAGTAACTGAGGAAACTTAAGAGAAGTCATTAAGCTTCTCTGATTTAGTGTTTTTTATTTGTAAAACGGGGATACTAGTGGCCAGCTACTCTCATGTGCCAGCTGCTAAGGGTAACCTTATCTGATCCTTCTTATCTTTTATAGTGCTTCCTCTCTTGCTTTAAATTACGTCTTATTTTCTTATCTGTTTGTGTGTCATACCTTCACCACCTAATTAGAATGCAAACTCCTAGAGAAAAGGGAACTACTGGAGGTGGAGGCAAGATGGAGAAAAAAGGCAGGGACTGCCTGAGCTCTTACAAATTTCTCTCTAAACAACTTTAAATAACATCTCAAAATGAAATCTGGTGTGATAGAACCTATAAGAGAATGGGGTGAAACAATTTTTCAGCTCAAGAAAACTTAAAAGTTCGTCAGGAAAAGACTGTCACACCAGGTTAAGAGTGGAGTGCAGTCTAGATTAGGCAATACCCGGGCGAGGCTGAAGTAGGTCCTACCTTAGCAAGCCAGCAGCAGGCCTTGGGGGCAACTGAATCTGCAGTAGTGGCTTCTGGAGCTCTCAGCACACAGATGGTAAGGGGTTTGAACAACTTGTCAGAAGGAGATCATAGGGTCTCTTTTCTGGCACGGGATGCAAGACTTTGAGAGAGAGTAGGATAGGTAGGGGGGAAATAGGATGAAGGGAAATACACAGTACTCATAACTGTGAAAAAATTTACAGCAAGTTTCTCTACTAAAGGCCTCATTTCTCAAGTACATGCAGGACTGAGTCCAATTTATAAAAATAAGAGCCATACCCCAAATGACAAATGGTCAAAAGATATGAACAGGCAGTTTTCAGATGAAGTAATCAATGCTATCTATAGTCAGATGGAAAATGCTCTAAATCACTATTGGTTAGAGAAATGCAAATTAAAACAACTTTGAGGTACACCCCCACACTTATCAGATTAGCTAACATGACAGAAAAGGAAAATGACAAATGTTGGAAGGGATAAGGGAAAATTGAGACACTAATGCATTGTTGGTAGAGTTATAACCTGATTCAGCCATTCTGGAGAGCAATTTGGAACTATGGCCAAAGGGCTATAAATACATGCATACCCTTTGACTACTAGGTTTGCGTCCCAAAGAGATTAAAAACAAAAAGGAAAAGGATCTATGTGTACAAAAATATTTAAAACAGCTCTTTTTGTGGTGGCAAATAATTAGAAATTGAGGGGAATGGCTGAACATATCATTTAATGGAATTATATCGTACTAGGAGAAATGATGAGCAAGATACTCTCAGGAAAACCTGGAAAGACTTCCATGAACTGACACAAAACGAAATGAGCAGATCCAGAAAAAATATTGTACATAGTAACCACAATATTGTATGATGATCAACTGTGAATGACTTAGCCATTATTAGCAGTACAATGATCTAAGACAATTCTGAAGGACTTATGATGAAAAATGCTATCCATCTCCAGAGAAAGAACTGATGGAGACTGAGTGGAGACTGAAGGATACTTTTTAAAACTTAGTTTATTTATTTTTTGTTCTTTTTGGAGAGGGATCTGTGTTTTCTTTTACAACATCATTAATATGGAAATATGTTTTGCATGGTTACACATGCATAACCTATATGAAATTACTTGCCTTCTCAATTTGTGGGGGAGTAAAGGGAGAGAGGAAAAGAATTTGGAAGTCAAAATGTTTTTACATGTAATTGGGAAAAAATAAAATATTAAATAAATATGTATCTTTTTTAAAAGAAAAGAGGACTACTTATTTTTTCCTGTGGATCCTCAATGCTTAGCACAGTACCTAGGACATGATAGGCACTTAGTAAATGCTTGTTGAATTAAATTGAATTGAAACAGCTTTGGATTTGGAGTCTGAAGAGTTCAAATCCTAGCCTTGCCACTTTTCCTGCCCATTAGACCTTGCGCAAGTCCAAGTCCCTTCACCTCTCTGAGTCTCAATTTCCTTATCTATAAAATAAGGGTCTTAGCCTTGAATGGCCGCAAAAATTCTTTCTGGCCCTGGTTGCTATGAGCAGGCAGAGGATCAAATGAGATATTATGGTATCACTTAAATTATATATCTTTGGACCATTAGGGCTTGGGCCAGTGTGGAATTTAAGATGACTGACCTCTTTCACACCCCATGAATTGACCTGTTATAGACATGGCCTTAGCGAGTGACTTTTCTGTATCACATCCTGTAATTTTGTTATTTTCTTTGGGTCCTTACTTTCATAGATAAAGTTATCTGTGAATATGACTTGCTGGAGCAGTTAGGCCATCTGATCTATGATGTTTAGCTCTGGACATATTGACTTGGTATATTATTAAGGTGATTTTGGGCAGGAAAGTTATTTAAATGATTTCTATCCAAGTCACCACACAACCGCACATATTTTCCTAAAAATGTAAATCCGTATTTCGATATAAGTCAACTCTATTTGGGATAAAGAACAATAAAGTTCTGGGTAAACAATGAAGACCTGGGGATGAAATGCTTCTGAAATGTTCTTCTCAAAAAGCGTGCAATGAATCATATTATCCCAAAGGGACTTTGAAGGCCAATATGTGCTTGAATAAGAATCCTCCGAACAAGGGCAGCTAGGTGACATTGCAGTGGCTAGAGTGCTAGGCCTGGAGTCAGGAAGACTCATCTTCTTGAGTTCAAATCTGGTCTCAGACAGTTACTAGCTGTGTGACCCCGGGCAAGTCACTTAATCCTGTTTGCCTAAGTTTCCTCATCTGTAAAATGAGCTAGAGAAGGAAATGGCAAACCACACTAGTTTCTTTGCTAAGAGAAGCCCGAAATGGAGTCACAAACAGTTGGACTGAACTGAAAAATGACTAAACAACAACAGAAAGGAAAGAATTTGAGAACATCTGGAGAGTAGCAATGAAGATGATCAAAAGTCTTGAGTTCATGAAGAAATGATTGAAGGAACTGAGCAGGTTTAGCCTGGAGAAAAGGAAGGAATCTTGATGGGAGGTGGGTTGGGGTTTGATGTCAAGAAAGACTTTGTAACGGAGCTGTCCCCAAATGGAGTGGTATATCTTGGGTGGTGTTGAATTCCTACTCACGAGAGATGTTGAAGCAGAAATTGGATAAATGCTTGTCATGGATATCGTTCAGATACAATTTGGTTTCTTCCTCTTCTCACATCCTGTAATTCTCTATGTTGAGGGTCTTTTACCATCCTTGTTATACTTCTTTAGACAATCTCTAGCTTATCAATATACTTTCTAAAATGTGGCATCTAGACCTGGGCACAGCACTCTAGATATGGTCTGGCTAGGGCGGAAGATAGAGAAAATTATTGTCTCCTTACTCTTGGGAGTTGTGTCTCTTAGTTCAAGATTGGATTAGCTTTTCTGGTGGCCATATCACAGTGTTTACTCATATTGAGATTGTAGTCCACCTAAGCCCCCAGATAACCCAGGGGTAAAGAGCCTGCAGCCTTGAGGCCACATGTGGCCCACTAGGTCCTCAAGTGTAGCCCTTTGACTGAATGCAAACTGCACCTTGTCTAGGCCCTCTTCCTCCATCTTGTACTTATAAAGTCAATCTTTTGGAACCTTTGTGTGAGATTTAATCTCTAATGAATTTAATCTTGTTTAATTGGCCCTAATATTTTAACCTAGCGAAATCTTTTGGGATCATGATTCTTTTGTCTAGTATATTAGTTATCCCATTCAGCTTTGGGTCATCTGTAAATCTGACAAGCATGTCATTTGTGTTCCAGTTTATAAGTAGAAATAATAAACAACACGGGGTGAGCACAACTCTTTGTTATACTGCACTAGAAAATGTTTTGTGGTCACATTTTTGTATTCTGTGTTTGTGTGATCTCAGAACCTGGTGTGGATATTAGTTACATTGGTAGAACTAGATCCACGTTACATCACCATTTTCCTTAGCCTTTTTACACACCGGCATTTGTAGTTGATTTGTTAATTAGCAAATGCCAACTAAACAACCTCGATTCCTCCACAAAAATAATAATGACGACAGATTCATATATATTATTTAATAAATAGATTCAAAGCACTTTAGCATAGCATATTTGAAACTTACAACTTTGTGGAGTAAATAGTATGAGAATCAAGGCATAAAATGTGAAAAGACCTGTGATTTTGGCATTTAGGGGACTCTCGCAGCCCATGTGAGCTGTCCACACCTTAGGTTTTGACTGGTTTTGAGTTGCTGTGGCCAAAAATAAATGGGTTGTTGAGCATTCCTTAGTGATGAGCCTGTGTTAACTGGGCTGGTCTTTGTACAACAGTCTGTTATTGAGGCTGCACTTGAAGCTTTTCAGCTTTTTAGAATATTTCAGTGCTTTGCAGTTCACCAGCATAGCCTTTGAAAGTCTACAGTTGCCTCCATGACACAAAGAAACATCAGAGGAAAGTTTCAGGGGAGCATGAATGGTGATCCCCATTTTACAGATGGAGAAACTCGATGAAGCCTGGAAAGCTTAAGCGACTTGCCCAAGGCTAGCTGAGATTCCAGTGCACGTTTTCTGATTCCCAGTCTAGGGCTGTTTCTGTTTTGTGACTTTGACCTTTGTCAAGCTGAAGGAAGAAAGGTTTTTCCCTTACTGGACTCTTGTTATTTTTTTTCCTGTCCCAAGGCAGTTTTTGAAATTTTACGCTAAACTTTGGAGGAATCATTGAATTTTCCTGGCTTTTATTCTCTGAAGGGCTAGAAGATGCATATTGTACCTAACTGAGACTTTGGCCAGCTACCAGGGAAATTGTCTTTTTGTGTTAATCCACATATTTTTCAAACTTAAATGACATTTCAAGAAAAAAAAGTCCTGAAATGATAATTTACTCTTCTCCCACTCTTCATATAACAAATATTGAATAGGAAGGGTATCATGGATAGTGAAGCTAGAAAATCACACAGTAGTGAAATTTAAACTAAGAAATTACTTGGAGGGAAGATTTGATTAGAAGTTGCTATCATTAAAATTGGAGTTTTAGTTAACATGGCAGATGCTTGGTACTTTAAAGGGGCTCATTTTTCAAGAAGTACTTTTATTTGACTAAAATAGCTCCAATATGCTCCAATTCTTAAAAGGGAGGGAAAAGGAAAAGAGGCATATTTTCATTGGTTCACTTGTCACATAACTTCCCCATGTAACTTACAAAAGTTGAGTATATACATTATATATATATATGTATATATATATATATAGATAGATAGATAGATAGATAGATAGATATGGATATATAAAATCATGATCTTAAGAAGTTATTTTTATTTTTGGTCTAAACCTCTTATTTCATCAGTGTAGGAAACTCCTGGTATGAATACCCCCTCTACCAATGTAGATCAATAGCTCATACTCTTGGACAGCTACCTAAGGGTTACTGATAGGTTATACTTTGATCATGACCACATAGCTAGTATGTGTCAGAGGCGTGATTTGATCACAGCTTTTCTTGACTCCAGTGCCGGTCCTCTCTCCATTATACATGATGCCTCTCTTCTGCTACCATTCTTTCTATCTTCTTGTAATCATAGACACTTGATTCTCCCCTGAACATCTGGCATTCCTGTCTATCTTCTCTAGTACTGGTTCTGCCTTTCCCCACACGCATTGGACCAGGAGGGGCAATAGCCATATTTCTGTTTCTTCTCTGCCATTTTCAGATCTTCCCCCATCACCTTTATTCAACTACGTCTTCTTTGAGAGCCACTTCTTCCAGATATATCATCCTATCTAAATCCTTTTGAATGTTATCTGCTGGTTTCCAGGTCATTCTTTTTTTTCTCAGGGAATTCAATATCTGGCTTCTAGTTATTTTCTCCACCAACCCCTGCCCTTGTATTTGAGGACTTTACCTTACATATTGACATCCCCTCAAATACTCTTGCTTCTTAGTTCGTTAATTTCCTCGATTCACTTCATCTCAGCCTCACACCAGAATGGTCATTCCCTGGATCTTGTCGTCGCCTGTGTTCCTCCTTTAAATCCATACCTTTATCTGATTATAAGCTCTATCCTTCCAGCACTCTCTGTGCCTCACTCCTCTTAAACTTTCTCTCTCTCCTCACTGTAGGTTACAATGACTCAACCTCTCCCTGATTTCTCAGATTATCACTCTTTCTCTAGTCTCATTTTCCTTCCTTCAAACCCATTACTTATCCTGTTCAACCTTATACTTTCCTACACACTCTTGCATTCTTTTGTCTCATTGTACTATGTCTACTCATCCCTGTGTAGGCCTCACCCCCAGATTACTATTCCCACAGTCTTCCTGCTTATGTGCTGCCGAACACACAACTATACTGATTGGGTCCTCTACACATTTGTTTGTTGATTTGAGTTTGGACCCTCAATCAGATGGGCCTACTCTTTATCAGACTCCCCATAGTGTCTGTTCTACACCTTCTCCTACAAAACCAGCTCTCTCTCAGCACAGGACCTTGCCTCACATTCACTGAAAAAAACTGAAGTCCATCCCCCTCTCCAATTTCACAATTTGGTGACACAATTTAGTTAGCAGCATCCCCCAAAGGCCTTCTTATGGCTATCACGAAGAAGTTAAGCTGGTGCATAGCTTATTCTGTCATTCATTTCAATCCTGCCCTCCCCACAGCCAGAGTTTAGCTGAGCCATAGCTTCTAGGAATAGGAAGGTCAGACTAAATCTGGAATATTATGTTTGTTTCTGGTCACTACAGTTTGTTTAGGTAAGGTATTCAAGGTGGAGAGGGGGTGGTTGAAGAAGGGATGATGTCCAGAGAAGTGCTATCTGGACAGTGAAGGGATTTGAGCATCTGTTAAAAGAACAGAGAAGGAATGTTTAATCTGGAGAGGAGAAAACTTAGACGGACTTGATCATCATGGGCATCCTTAACAATGTTTAACATCCATCTCTCAAAATATTGTAAGCATGACATGCTTTTCATTTTAATCCTCATTAACATTTTCACCATCACTTTCTTAAGTCTAACAATCAACAAAACAATAAAGTCCTGAGTTGTGTTTGTGGATTTCCTAGTTATAGATGTTCACATTGAAAATTTAACAGTGGGCTCTACCAGTTGCTTCAACACACCCTTGAACCGATAGTGGTCTTTAAGTGTTTGAAGGGCTCTTCCTTGGAAGAGGGATTAGTTTTGTTTTGGGGGAGTCCAGAGGGCAAACCTCGAAGCAATAGCTAGACATTATAGGGAGGGAAATTGGGGCTTATTGTAAACCAGAGCTATCTCAAAGTGGAATGGCAGGCCCTTGAGGTAGTGAGGTCACTACTTTCCCTGCCTGTTTCCCTGCTGAAGCTCTTCAAGCCAAGGCTTTATAAGTATTTGTCAGCGATGTTGTAGAGGTGATCCTTATTCAGTTTGGATTCTAAATCTGAGATTCTATGATTTTGTGGTGAGCAGAACTGAGTGCCTGGCACTTTATCTGCACTTAGGCATCTTTGGATTTTGCTTGCTAAGCCCTGGGAGAATAGACACTTGTTCTTTTCTCTCCTCACTATAAAATACTCACCACGCTAAGAGTATTGAATAAATGGGCAGTATCGTCATCCCCTTTTTCATCAGTAATAGGCTTCAGCATGGCATGAAATCATTAATAATCTACATTACATATCTTCTTCCAAGAAAGAGTCCCTTCCCTGGCAACAACTCAGATATATTTTATTCCTTATCTTACCTTTCAAAATCCTCTTATCTGTGCCCACATTTCGATTACCAAAATTATTCTCATCCTAAAATGCTTAGCACTGTGTCCGTAACTAATCCAGGACTGAATCAGACCTTATTGTAGATGTATATTTTCACAGTAATTTCTAATATGGGTTAAAATATAAATATTATTTTACCTCCAATAATAATGCCAGTCAGATCCCATGCTGCAGCTAGCCAGACACATCTCTTGCCTCTGGCTGCATGATGATTAATTTAATAAATCACTTAATGTCTTTGAAAGTGGTTGAAGAGCAGGGACAACAGAACTTGTTTCCATACAGAAGACTTGGAACTAAACAGTGGCACAGAGCCTTGCCAGAAGAGAACAGTTATAGGGTTGGGCTTGATAGTGTTATGGTGTGACTTTGTAAAGTTATTCTAGTTTATTTAAAACTGGATCTAAAGTGTTTTTATCTCTGGCTAGAACTTGACATGGAGTCTTTTATTTCAGCAGCTATGTCATTTCATGAGGTCTTGCTAAAATAGTTGTTTAGCCATTTTGGAGAGAAAATTGCTATAGGAGTTTTTCTCTTTCTACTTCACATGAATATATGCCTCAAACTCCCAATTTCTTTTCTCACTAACACGCATAGTGTTTAGCTTAGATTAGCGGCAAAGTAAGAAATCACTGGTACGTGTAATAATAATAGTAATAACCACTCCCATTTCTGAAGTGTATGAAGACTTGCAAAATGCTTTCCTTAAAACATAATAATTATAATTATATATAATAAATAGTCTATATATTATATATGTAAATATGCATAATAAATAATAATAAAAACATAATAAATAATAGTTAATATTTCTCTAGCTCTTTAAGGTTTGCAAAGTGCTTTACGAATACTATCTCATTTGAGATTTACAACAATCCTGTTAAGTAGGTGATATTATTTTCCCATTTCATAGATGAGGAAATTGAGGTTCATAGAAGTTAAGTGATTTGCACCAAATCACACAGCTGGAAAGTGCTAAGACAGTAACCGAGGTTGTCAGATGCTTATTTTATTAGGGAGTATAATTGTGATTTCAATCAAGGGACACACATTTCGCCAATCATCCAACTTATGGAACATTTAATAATTGTAGCTGACATTTTCTTTACATACATGATCTTATCAGATCTTTACAATGACCTGTTGAGATAGATACCACGAATATTATTATTTTCATTTTTTAGAGGAAGAAACAGTCTAAGAGAAGGCAACTGATTCTGTCCCAAGTCACATAGCTGTTAAATGGCAGAATCTAGACTTAAACCCTGGTCTTCTGACTCCAAATCAAATTGACTCTTATACAAGGAACAAGGACTGTGTGCTAGATGTTTGTGTGTGTGTGTGTGTGTATGTGTGTGGAGGAATGGCCTTTGGAGAAGAATAAGATACAGTGTACATAGACACAATTGTGTATCCATAGGCTTATGGAATGCTTTCTAAGTGTAGTTCATGCTCTCCCATTGACAAGAGTAATTACATTTCTCTGTTCTATTTCCATATCTGTAATAAGACTATAGTAAGTTGGATATTAAGATGGTAATACTAAGCATAGAAGTGAAGTACAAAAATGTGGCTATTGAAAGATCTTTTAAAAAATCACTTTAATGATATTTTGTGTTTTTACATCACTCAGATTTCTCTCAGTATAAGAATATTTTTCAAACAGAAAGAAAAAGAGAGAAAAATAGCAAAATAGATTAGCACATCTAAAAAAGTCTAAAAATACGTGCAGCATCCAACCATTTATCTCTGCAAAGAGGTGGGGGTGGTCTTCTCATATCTTGCCTTTCAAATTTTTTATTCTTTATAATTTTGACAATGTTCATTAAAATTATGTGTGTTTTTGTGGTTGTCCCTCCCATTTACATTGTTGTGGTCTTTGTTCATATTGTTTTCTTGGCTTTGCTTACTTCACACAGCAAAAGTTCATGGAAATCTTTCCATGCTTCTCTGTATTCATCATATTCATTGGTTCTTAAAACACAGTAATATTTCATTATTCACATACCATGATTTCTTTAGCCATTCCCCAACTGATGGATATGGACTTTGTTTCCAGTTCTCTTATCTCAAAAAATGCTGTTGTAAATATTTTGGTGTATAAAATTCAGTTGGAGATGTGAGACTGGAAGTCAGCAGAGAGATTGGTACACAATAGGCAGATCTGAGAATCATCAGCATTTGAGATAGTGATTAAATCCACAGGAGCTGATAAGATCACCAAGTGAAGTAATATAGCGGGAGAAGAGAGGAGAGGGCCCTGGATTGGATTAGCCTTTTCTACTGCTAATTAATTGGGTTATTACCTTATTAGGGTTTTTGGTGTATTGACCTGAAGAGACAGCTGCAATTATTTTACTTTTTTTTAAATTTTGGGTAGGTTTTAGAATTCCGGAATACTGAAGAAAATGTCTAGTTTTTCATCTGGTTGGTCATGTAATCTAGAAGCTGACTATACTGAAAGTTAATGGCATTAAGTGGTTTAAAAAACTGAAATGAGAGGCCATTTCTCTTCACACTATGGACAGCAAGCATATTCTGTGTTACAAGTGTTCCGTATTAGAGGACGTAGTTTTACAACATGGTTTTGCTATTTACCAACTGTGTGCAAGTCCCTTTTCTTCTCTCAGCTTTACTTTGCTCCTTTGTAAAATTAAAAGGCTTTCACCAAGATTTTACTCCAGTTTTCTTTCCAGCTTTATTTAAATCTTCAATATTGTAAAAACAAGGTATAATATTAATTAATACTACCTAACCTATAGGGTAATTAAGTTAAAAATTATATACCTATGATAGATGTATAAGTGCTTTGAAAGTAAAAGTGTTATATAAATAAATTTAAGACATATTGATTATGTTCATATATTGGTGATTCTAGGTATTTTAATTTCAGTTAGGAAATCACTCTTATAATTGCAGGTTTTTGTAGAGCAATAGTCTTTGAAGATCTCGAGATGGTGTCCGGTTGTCTTCTCTCTATTTTTAAGCATAATTATTAAAACTATTACAGATAGCTTTTAAATGTCTTGAGTTCAAGTACTTTTTTTGGTCCATTTATTTATCCACTTTGTTTATCTAGAGCGAATGCTCATACTGATCTCTTTCACATTGTGCATTTCAGGGAAGATCTTTTTCAGTGTTTTAGTACTGAATGTAATGAGAAAAGACTCATCTGTAAATAGGAACATTTGCAGAACCTTGAGACCAATAGGGAATCTCCATTTTGGACTTTATATGATGCTGGCAAACTCCTTAGAAGTATAAATCTCTGTTTTTAACTCCATTGGATATCAGTACTCTCGAACAGAGTGATCATCATTGTCGCAGGTACCATAGTGCCATGTTGTTGTTGTTGTTCAGTCGTTTCAGTTGTGTCTGACTCTTTGTGATCCCATTTGGGGTTTTCTTGGCAAACATACTGGAGTGATTTGCCATTTCCTTCTCTACCGCATTTTACAAATGAGGAAACTGAGGAAAGAGGGTTAAGTGACTTGCCCAGGGTCACACAAATAGGAAGTGTCCGAGGCCAGATTAGAACTCAGGTTTTCCTGAGCCCAGGCCCAGCACTCCATCCCCCGCACCACCTAGCTGCCCATATAGGACCGTGTATACTGTTTTCAATATTTAAGAGATACCTTGTTTGAAGAGAGATTTCAAGGCAGCATATTACACCAAGTCTAATACTTTAAAAAATCGACAAATGACAATCAAAGCAGGAGCTTAGTGTATGCTCTCATCTCTTAATCATTTGTGTGACATCAAGGCAACCTAAAATGGGGTCATAAAGAATCAGACACAACTGAACAACAGCAAGAACAACAGAAGAAAGGATGTGCTGTAAAAAAATGAATTGTAAAAATTTGCTTATTTCCTTTTTGTGCTTTTGTTGCTTTCAGTGTTTATATAGGCCATTCTTCTGAAGATTCTTTAGAGATGAGAAAGCAGCTATATGGTTCAATAATTCCTGTTCTTGGTTACTTTTTATGGCAGGGGAGAAGAACTGAAGGAATATACATAAACTGGGGAATGGCCGAACAAATTATGATATATGGTTGAATGGAATACCATAGTGTCATAAGGAAGGACAAAGAGAAGGACTTTAGAGAAATCTGGGAAGATTTGTAGAATGCAGAATGAAGAAAGAATATTGGTAACATTTTATACTATAAAAACAACACTATGAAAATGAACAACTTGAAAGACTCTGATCAATGCATTGGCCAACGGTAATTCCAGAGGATTGATGTTGAACCCTGTGGACAGAGAGGTGATGGATGCAGAATGAGACACATTTTCGGGCATGTTCCATATGGGAATTTATTTTGCTTAATTGTGCGTATTTGTTACACAGTTTTTGTTTTCCTTTTTTCATTTGGGAGTGGGGTGAGAAAAGTGGGAGGGAGAGAAAAATGTTTGTTAACTGAAAAAATAAAAGTTAATTAAAAATAAAATATAACCCATGATCTTTTCCATCTTGGGTGGGAATATTTTCCTCTTCGAGGCATCTCAAACAGCAGCTAGAAAGAAGTAGCTAAGTGACACACTGGACAGAGTATTGGGCTTAGAATTAGGAAGGCCTGAGCTCAAACCAACCTCAGACATTTAATAACTGCGTGACCCTGGGCAAGTCATTTAACCTCTGTCTCAGTTTCCTCAAATGTAAAATGCAGTAATAAGAGCAGCTACTTCCCAGGCTTGCCGTGATGACATATCAAATGACATAATATTTGTAAAGTGCTTAGCATTATGCCTGGAACAAAGTAGGTATAAATAAATGCTTGTTTCCTTCTTTCCTTCCTTAAATATCAATTCCTATGTGCCTTAAAAGAGTGCAACTTTCCTAATAGATTTCTTCTGTATGCATTTGGTCTAGTTTGACCGCTTTTGTGACTTCATTCTTTTGCATAGTACACTGATGCAGTATGGTGGAGCCAAAATGTAGTAGGAAAGCTATAATCGCTAGTAAGAATAGATTGCTATAAATTTTTTACCAGATCTTTTAACTTTGTATCCATTTATTTTAGGCAACTATAGCATAGATTTTAGAGTGAGATATGCTATTTGAGACCATTTAGTCCAATTCTTTCACTTAAAAAATGAAGAAACTCAGGCCCAGAGATGGACAATGACTTTCTCATGGTCACATAGCTAGCAAGTAGAAAAGCCAGGATTTAAATCCAGGTCCTCTGATTCCAAACCCATGGCTTTTTCCATTAAACCACATTGCTTTCCATAGTTTTCGATTTTATCTACAAATAACCTCAAAGTGATGCAATGATTTAGGTAGACCAGGTTCTCTGTGGTCTTTTTTTCTCCTTGACTGTCTTTTGCTCTCTATTCAGGCAGCACTTCTTGTAATCTTTCATCATTGTTTTTCTAATGAATTCAGCCAGCATTACTCTTGGCTGACATATCTTTCCTCTTGACAAAGAGCTACTTGTTGACTGGCAGTTCCTGGATTCTTTTTGCCTCCTTCTTTTGGTGACTCTTTTACATTGGTTAAAGTTCTGTAAAAAAACGGTGATACCAAGAATTTAAAAAAACAAAAAAATTTAAAAAATTAAAAATGGTGCTAGTCGATGTCTTGACTTTTGTGTATACTTGTGTTTTGTCTTGTTTTTAGTTACAAGCTTGTTTAAACTGGTCTTGTTAGAGTTGTCATAATCACATGCAACACTGTCTCATTTTTTTCTTTTCCTTAATTTCATATTTAGTTTGTCCTAATCAGCTAACGATTTAACTGTGCAAAAATGGCAGATTCTGACATGACTGTTCTGTCTGTAAAGTCATTTCTTTTTTTTATTAAGACACATTAACTTTCATTATCTTCTAATGACCCCTATGTAGCCCTTTCCAACTGTCTTTGTGAAGAAAGCATTGATGTTGTCTAAGCACCAGGGTTCTGAGTAGTCTGCAATCATCTGGTCTTTTGGATTGGTGCTCCCACTGTCCTCCTTTGTGCTCACTTTCACAGTGAAGTCATTGAGTATCAGGGTGTATGTTGCCTTTTCTGGAAGGACCTTTGCGAGGTCTACATAGAAGTCCTCTATTTCTTTTTCTTCTCCAGCAGCTGCAGTTATCTTCTCAGTACTGTTGACTTACACTGCTACAAAGTGAGAAACCATGTGTCCCTCAAAATGATTTTTTTTATACCTGGGTACACATGATAAAGTCAACCACTTTAGTAAATAAAGGAGAATATTTAGGCCATTTTTCCATTTAGCTACAAATTTAAATGATAAGATGAATATGGGACACGGTTAAGACTATTTTGAATGAGAATCTTGATTTGCAAAAAAGAAGAGTGTGATTACATCAAAACTATTTGTTCTGATGAAAAAGGAGCTATTTGTTTTTAAAAGAATTTCTTGATAGACAGGATCATATGCCTTTGGGTAACTTCCACAGCCTAGAAAAGGTTAAAAATATTATTAATTGATTTTCCATTATTGATTAATTTTTATGTTTCATAGTAATAATAAGCTCTTACATTTGTATAGCATTTTACAGGTTACCAAGCTCACAAAATTTCTGTTTTATTGTTCCCATTTTAGCGATGACGAAACTGAGGACTTGAGAAAATAAGTGATTTTTCCCAGGGTCACATGGTTAGTGAGTAGGAGAGCCAGAAAGAGGTCCCAGTTCCCATGACTCCTTCATTCCTCGTGGAGCCATAATGTAACATTGGCATATGAAACAGCAAGACAAAGCACTTAGTATTCTACTCTAGTAGGCGTCAAGTAGATGAATAAGAATTCCAATTAAACCTGTTAACTACTTCAAGTTTAAAATCTTCAGAAAATGCTGCTTTGTATTATTTTTTTAAATAAACAGAAGATTTAACAATGACAGGCTTTTTGCATGCTTTAGAGCTTCTGGATTATAATGATAAGCTCTATAAAATCAAATCTTTTCCCTCTGAGCAAATATCTTGTATATAACAAAAGGATAAAAAGCTTAACATTTAGTGAACTTGGCTAGATTTACTGGTTATTATTTAAAATTACATGTGTAATTCTCAGAAAAATCATCGTATGCTTCTATTGCATTCTGCCTAGTATACTAAGGATATAGTAAATAACATCATATGTGAAACTCAGCTGGCAGCATAGAAATGGAATAACTGAGTGGTCTAGCAAAAATCCATTGTATGTTGCAAAAAACATCAACCATTATATTTGACTGAGGAGGAGCAATAAAAGGTAGTCAAGTTAAGTAGAGAGTCTTTCTACAGAAAACAGAAATGTTATTGCACAAGGATTGAGTGTGATGAATGTACATGCTATTCTTCTCTGGATGTTTATCGACCCAGTATATTGCATTTTTCTCTGGGGGGAAAATAAATGAAAATAACCTGGCTTAATAGAGTTCTTTGAAATAAATAATTTCCTTGCAGTGATTTAATGGGGAGAAATACTATTCCACTTCTTGAATTTAGAAATATTGATTAATTTAAAAAAAACAACTTTTGAAGTAGAATCGCATTTTACAGAGGCTAAAGTTCACTGTCTGCTCATTGGCGATAAGAGTTGGTTAGCTCTACAAGGAATCTGATAGGATAAGAACAGACTGAATGTCAAGACTTTTCTATGAAGAGTTGCTACAAGTCATTGAAAATAATGCATTGAAAATCTCTGGGTTACTTTCAGTGGGAGGCAGGTTTGGTCATTTTGTCTGAGACATCAACACAGTGAGATAAGACATGAAATTTTGATATTATGTTTTCATAATTAACAGCTAACATATGGCACTTTAAGGTTTGCAAAGCACTTTATGTAGATTTTCTCATTTGGTTCTCACAACAACCCTTTGCAGTAGGTGCTAATATTATCTTCATTTTACTGATGAGAAAACAGAGGGTGAGATAAGTTCAGTGACCTGCCCAGGGTCACACAGCTAGTAAGCATCTAAGGCAGGATTTGAACTCATGTATTCCTGAATCCAAGTCCAGAACTCTATCCTCTATGCCACCTATTTAGGGTGTTGATGTAGATTTAGTAACGATGATAAAAAGCTAACACTTTATGTAGTACTTACTATGTGCCATGCAATGTGCTAAGTGCTTTATAATTATCATCTCATTTGGTCCTCAAAACAACCCTGGGAGGAGGTGCTTCTACACCTGAAGGAAATGAGGCAAACGAGGGTTAAGTGACTGGGTCATATTACCATACACTATCTGGGCTTCAATCTGAACGCAGATCTTCCTGATTCCAGGCTCAGCGCTCTGTATATACACTGCAGCATCAACTGGCCAAAGTGGTCCATTGGTTCCAAAAAGGCGGCTTCAGTTGTGAGCCTTCAAATCTCCAACTGTGTGCATGACCAACAGGATCATGAGAGGTATGGAAATGATCACAACTCATAAAGTAGAGCAAGACTGTATTTTCTTTTCTCTCCTTTTATTAGCTCAGGTCTACTTTTTAGACTTAGAATTGGTCATCTGAGGTCTAACAAGTTACTACGAGATTTTTATCCCCATCCTTATTTAAAATCCTCTGTAGAAAATCTCTCTAGTATGATGGAGGATTTAACCTTCCATGAATACCTTTGCAAACAAAGAAGGCATATGTTATGTATGCTTTTTTCTCCTTTTGGAGACTTGCATGTTGTGGCTAAGCTTTGTACCTTCAAGTCATCTAGGGATGGGGTTGGGGAAGGGGCGCCAAACTTCAAGTATAGTTAAGTCTGTGAGGATAAGGCCTTCCTGAGACAGCCTAAAATGAATCTCTGATTTGGCAACTGTTTTACACTCTACTCCATCAACCTTTGGAAGAGCTTGAAAATCCCAGGTGTGACATTGAGGACATTACTGGGAATGTCTCAGAAGAAAGAAAAGCTACCGTCAAGTCCAAAAGGGCTGGAATGGTAAAGTCCACTCTCACTTCGTACTCTTCAGTCCAGTGCCACTGGCCTTCTTGCTGTTCTCTGAATAAGACACTCCATCTCCTGACTTTGGGAATTTTTCTGGCTATGACCCATGCCTGGGAAGCTTTCTTTCCTCATCTCTACCTCCTGCTTCTCTTCTTCCTGCAAGTCCCAGTTAAATCCCATCTTCTATAGGAAGCCTTTCCCAATCCCTTTTAATTCTAATGCCTTCTCCCTGTTGATTATTTCCTATTTAATCTAATATAATGGGGGCCTGAATGAAGGCTATCATAGCTGTGTGAGTGCAGTGGAGGGGACATATGCGAAAGATGATGCAGAAGTAGAAGCAATATGATTTGACAACTGGCTGGATATATAGAATGATAGTAAGGAGTTCATGATGACACTGAGCTTGGGAACCTGGGTGACTGTAAGCTTGTGATGCCCTGGACAGTGATAGGAAAGCTTGGAAGAGGGGTAGGTCTTGCATGGAAAACACTGTGTTATTTTGGACATGTTGTAATTGAGATGCCTGTAGGAATCCACTTTGAAGTGGCCTACAGTTGGTGCTGTAGGACTGGAGCTCCGGAGAGAGTCTAGGGCTGGACATATAGATCTGAAAGTCAGCAGCCTGGATTATAATTAAACTTCTTGGTTTCTAGAGACCTCCCCTCTGAAATTACTTTGCATTTACTTTGTTCATATTTTGTATTTGCTGCTCTGTGAAAAGATTGTTTATCCTAATGGAAGGTTGGGTTCTTGAGGGTGGGGTCTGCTTCATTTTTCTCTTCAGCTTTTCAGTACCAATCCCAGTATCTGACATATACGAAGTACTTAGCAAATGCTCATCGAATTGAGTTTAATTGAATTGAGACCCAATTGTCTTCTACTGCTTAGCCTTTCAGGCACAGCCTAGATTGTGGCTCATTTATATTGGGTCTATGATCCACCTGCATGGGAACTTCTCAGTGAACCATGCCCCCCAGCTGCCCAGTCCCCCAATTCCTTCTCCCAATCTTTTCTGCTCCCCCAACCAGGATGGGTTCATCTAGCACCATGAACTCTTAAAACAGTTGAAACTTTTGATGGGACCAGATGTACTTTAAGGTCCAGATTGAGTACCAAGTTCCACAGTGAAGCTTTTCCTAATTATTCCAACCCTTAGTGATCTCAGTAATCTCTCTTTTTACTGAACTTCTAGCATTTGTCTGGACCATTCATTTGGTACCTATGTACTATCTGTTGACTGCTGTTGCTTGATGTTGTGTATTTCCTATTTATGTATATCATTTATCTATTCAGTTAGATAATATGCTCATGAAGTCATGTTTTCAATATTCTATACCTTTGTGTCATATATAGTGAATGTACACATAGTCACTACCTCATTGATATGGGAAGTCCTTGCATTGAATGTCAAAGGCAGGAATCAGGACTTTGTGATTCGAAGTCTAGTACTCAGTCCAATATGCTACCTTGCTTGCCTCTTATGCACATAGTAGGTAGTCAAAGAAAGTCTTTGATAATGTGTTGAATGAGCGAAACTAGCTCCACACTCAGTGGACAAAACCCAGAATTCTCAATAGAACTGAAAGGTGAAGGTGAGAATCGCAGAAAGTACATAAATAAAATGAATAACAGTTATCTACATAACACTTTTGGGATATAAAGTACTTTGTCATGTATTTCATTTGAACTTCACACCATCCTTATGACATAGTCAAGGAGACCTTGCTATCCCCCTTTCACGGAGAAGGAAACTGAGGCTTAGAGGATGTGTCACTTTCCAGAGATCACAGACCCAGCAGGCAGTAGAGCCTGCATTGAATCCAGCAGGACTGTGACAGGAAAGCTCAGAACGAGATTTCTAACTTAGTAGATACAGTTCCATCAGCTATTTGCCTGTGTACAATCTAAGGCAATTAATGAGCCCATCTTTCCCTAAAGAGAGTTTAGGATTAATAAATGCTCAACTCCCTCTCTGCCACTACATGCTTCTGAAAAACACCAACTAGCCCAGAGAAAACTAGAGACTCAGGGACAAAGACCTTACAGTCCCACATATTCTCAAAGAGGTATCCCTGATAGCCTTTTAAAAAAGTTAGGACTCTCCATATAGCCTGGGTTGTACTTTGTTTATCCAGATTTCCCAGAGATTGCATTGTCTGGAAGCATAACACACAACTCAACCTGAATCCCTTTTAGTGAGGAAGCCTTCACTCAGTACAAATTGCTGACTTAGAGTGATCCCCTGGAGACACCGAATGCCCCAAATATTGGTGGCACCAAGAGAAGCCTGCTCAGTTTGAAAGAGATATCTATCCACAGAATACATAAGGACTCTTTCTCTAAAAAAGATCTGTAAATTACAGCTGCTGGAAGGCACCTCACTCTTGTGCCTTTGCTCTCTGTGTGAGCAATATGCTGGTAAGTGTCAGAGCCACGACTCAAAATGCCATTTGATCTTGAGTGTCTATTGTAGCAAGACATGGCCTAGGGATGTACTTAAATGAAGGCAGACACATCTGTTGTTGAGCTCTCCATTTGTGACACTAACCCGTGGAGGGAGAGAATCCTTACACTACACAATGTTATACAAGAGAGTCCATAATGCTACCAAGACAGTCCAGGCCTCTGGGCTCCAGGACGCATGATGCATATCATTTTGTTTGGTATTCATCACAGCCGGAAGAGGGAAGGAGTGCAACGATTTTTGTTAAAGACAAAGAAGCAGAGCCTCAGCCAGATGAGGTGACTTGCCCAGGCTCACACAGCTCTAGACTCAAAAATCTAGTGTCCATTGGACACACACATGCGGATCGAGAGTGGTCATGTACAAAGTGTATTCTGCACACCCCACAGGCTCGTACGCAGTCCTCTAGGTGACTGGCAGGCGGCTTTAAAATGTGTCATGTAACAATGCTTGTTCATTTTAAAGGGAATTTCCCATCTCATTTCTGTCTGCATTGAAAAACACAAAAAGCCAGCAATAACAATGAGTTCATATTTCTGCTTTAGGGTTTGTGGAGCACTTTACAAATATTACCTATATCGTCTGATCCTCACAACAACCTGTGAGGCAGCTGCTGTTATTATCCCTATCTTACAGTTGAGGAAACTGAGGCCAACAGAAGGAAAGTGACTTGCTCAGGGTGACACAGCTAAGCTTCTGAAGCTAGATTTGAACTCAGGCAGGCACTTTGATTTCACTATACATATGAGGTCATGCCAAACATAAGTATTAGCCATATTAACCATTTTGTAAAAGAAAACACAAACAAAACGAGACAATAAAAAATAAAGGAAAAAAAGTCTGTTCTCTCTCTCTGGAAGTGGATAACATTTTTTTATCATGGAATCCTTTGGAATTGTCTTGGATTATTGTTGAACAGTTGGTCATCCTTACAATATTGCTACTACTGTCTACAGTTTTTTCCTGGTTTTGCTCACTTCACTTTCCATGAGATCATTTAAGTCTTGCCAGGTTTTCTGAAACATTCCTGCTTGTCAGTTCTTGTACCACAATAATATGCCATCACAATCATACATCACAGCTTGTTTAGCCATTTCCCAATTGATGGGCATCCCCTCAATGTCCAATTGTTTGCCACCGCGAAAAGAGCTGCTATGAATATTTGTGTACAAATAGATCTTTTTACTTTTTCTTTGCTCTTTTTGCAATTCAAACTAAGTAGTGGTAATGCTGGGTCAAAGGGTATGCACAGTTTTATAGCCCTTTGGGCATGGTTCCAAATTGTTCTCTGTAACAGTTGAACTAGTTCACAACTCCAACAATAGCGCACTAGTGTCCCAATTTTTCCACATCTCTTCCAGCATTTCTCATTCTCTTTTTCTGTCAGGTTGGGCAGTCTGATAGGTGTCAGGTGGTACCTTAGAGTTGTTTTAATTTGCATTTTTCTAATCAGTAGTAATTTAGAGCATTTTTATGCGACTTTTGATAACTGATTTCTTCTGAAAACTGCTTGTTCATATCCTTTGACATTTATGAAGTGAGCAATGACTATTTTTTAAAATAAATTTGGCTCAGTTCCCTCTATATTTGAGAAACGAGGACTTTATCAGAGAAATTTGTTGCAAAATTTCCCCCTAGTTTTCTATTTTTCTTCTAATTTTGGCTACATTAGCTTTGTTTATGAAAAAGCTTTAAAATTTCATATAATCAAAATTATCTATTTTAATTCCCATAATCTCCACTATTCCCTGTGTGGTCATGAACTCTTCTCTTATCCATAGACTTGACAGGTACATTTTCCCATGCTACTGTAATTTACTTATGATATCACCCCTTACGTCTAAATAATTTACCAGTTTTGACCTTCCCTTGGTATGTGGTGTGAAATTTTAGACTATGCCTAGTTTCTGCCAAACTGCTTTACAGCTTTCCCAGCAATTTTTGTCTACCGTTGAGTTTTTACCCCCAAAGCTTGGCTCTTTGCATTTCTCAAACACTAGTTTACTATGGCTGTTTGCTACTATATATTGCGTATTTAATCTATTCCACTGATCCTCCACTCTATTTCTTAGACAGGAGCAGTTTGTTTTGATTATTGCCACTTTGTTACACAGTTAGAGATCTGGCACTGCTAGGCTACCTTCCCTCATGTCTTTTTTTTATTCCCTTGATATTTTTGACTTTTTGTCCTTCCAGATGAATTTTGTTACTATTTCTTCTGTTTCTATAAAGTAATTCTTTGGTAGTTTGATTGGTATAGCACGGGATAAGTAAATTAGCTTAGGTAGAATTGTCATTTTTATCCTATTGGCTCAGCCACCTGTGAGCAATTAATATTTCTCCAGTTGTTTAGATTTGTCTTCATTTGTGTGAAATGATTTTTTTTATTCATGTTCATATTAGCAGCTCAACTCCGAAGTTTTTATATTGTCTGCAGTCCTTTCAAATAGAATTTCTCTTTTTATCTCTTCCTGTTTTGTTTTATTGGAAGTATATAGAAATTCTGATGGTCCATATGGATTTATTTTATATCTTTCGATTTTGCTAAAGTTATTTTTTTCTGCTTTTTTAGTTGATTCTTTAAGATTCTCTATACTATCTACAAAGAGTGATAGTTTTGTTCCCTTGTTGACTATTTTTATTCCTTCAATTTCTTTTTATTGTCTTTTTGCTATAGTTAACATTTCTGTAGAAAATATAATAACATAATAATAGTGATGATGACAAATATCCTTGCTTCACCTCTGATGTTACTGGAAGGCTTCAAGTGTATATTGGTTTTAGATAGATACTACTCATAATTTTAAGAAAGGTTTCATTGAATCTTATACTTTCTGGTGTTTTAAATAGAAACAGGTGTTGTATTTTGCCAAAGGCTTTTTCTGTGTCTATTGATATAATCATATGATTTTAATTGTTTTGATATGGTTAATTATGCTGATAATTATGAACTGGCTCTCCATTCCCGGTATAAATCCCACCTGGTCATAGTGTATAATCTTTGTGATATATATTGCTGTAATCTCCTTGCTAGTCTTTTATTTAAAATATTTGCATTGATATTCATCAGGGAAATGGGTCTATAATTTTATTTCTGTTTTTGAATTCTCTGGTTTAGATAGCAAAATTTTATTTGTGTCATAAAAGGAATTTGGTAGGACTTCTTTTTTACTTTTTTTTTTCAAATAGTTTATATAGTATTGGGGTTAATTTTTCCTTAAATGCTTCATAGAATTCGCTTGTGAATCTATCTGGTCTTGGGGATTTTTTTCTTAGGGAGCTTATTGATGGCTTGTTCAATTTCTTTTTATAAGACGAGGTTATTTAAGTAGTCTATTTCATCTTCTGTTTATCTGGGAAATTTCTATTTTTTAAGTTTTCACCTATTTCACTTAGATTATAAGTTTTACTGGCATTTAATGGGATAAAATAACTTAAGAATTTTTTAATTTTTCTTTTATTGATGGTGTATTTACCCCTTTCATTTTTAATAGCAGCAATTTGGTTTCTTTCTTTCTTTTTTAAAATAAATTAACCAATTGTTTATCTATTTTATTTTTTCCTGTAAAATCAGCTCCAAGTTTTATTTATTAGTTCAATGGTATTTTTACTTTCAGTTTTATTAATCTTTCCTTTGATTTTCAGGATTTTCATTTTAATGTTTAATTTAGAATTTTTAATTTGTTCTCTTTCTAGTTTTTAGTTATGTGCTCAATTCACCGATCTGTTCTTTTTCTCTTTTATTGATTAAACTTTTCCTTAAATACTGCTTTGGCTTAATCCTACAAATTTTGGAATGTTGTCTCCTTGTTGTCATTCTCCTTAATGAAATAATTGATTATTTCTATGATTTATTCTTTGACCTATTCATTCTTCAGGATTAAATTATTTAGTTTCAAATTAGCTTTTAATCTATGTTTCCATAGCCCTTTATTAAATGTAATTTTTAAATTGCATTATGGTCTGAAAAGAGTGCATTTAATATTTCTGCTTTTTTGCATTTGGTTGTGAGGTTTTTTTTTTCGTTCTAATACTGGTCAACTTTTACAAAGCTTCCATGAACAGCTAAGAAAAGGGTATACTTAGTTCTAGGGCTGTATCCCAAAGAGATCATACAAATGGGAAAAGAATCCACATGTACAAAAATATTTACAGCATCTCTTTTTGTGGCGGCAAAGAACTGGAAATTGAGGGGATGCCCATCAACTGAGGAACGGCTGAACAAGTTCTGCTACATGAATGTAATGGAATACTTCTGTGCTATAAGAAATGAGGAGCAGGCAGACTTCAGAAAAACCTGGAAAGACTTACGTGAACTGATGCTGAGTGAAATGAGCAGAACCAGAAGAACATTGTACACAGTAACAGCCAAATTGTGCAATGGCTAACTTTGATAGACTTGGCTCTTGTCAGCAATGCAAGGATCTAAGACAACTCCAAAAGGCTCCTGATGGAACATGTTATCCACATATAGGGAAAGAATTACAGAGTCTGAATGTAGATCAAAACATACTATTTGCCCTCTCTCTTTGTTTTTTTTTTGTTTCTTTTTTCTCGTTCATTTCATTGGTTATAATTCTTCTTTGTAACACGACTAATGTGAAAATATGTTTAATGTGAATGCACATATAGAGCCTATATCAGATTGCATGCCATCTTGAGGAGAGGGAAGGGAAAGAAAGGGAGAAAATTTGAAACGCCAAAGCTTGTGGAACTGAATGTTGTAAACTAAAAATAAATAAATAAATTTTTAAAAAGATAAAAAAGAAAATTTAAAACTTATGGAAGTGAATGTTGAAAATCAAAAATAAATAAATAAATAAGTTTAAAAAAAAGAAAGAAAAAGGCATACTTCTTTCTAGTCCCATTCAGTTTTCTCCAGAAGTCTATCATATCTAACTTTTCTAAGGTTCTATTCATCCCTTTGACTTCTTTATGACTTCTTTATCTCATGCTGAGAGGGGAAATTTGAGGTCCCCTATGCGTATAGTTTTTACTGTCTGGTTCCTCCTATAATTCATTTAACTTTTTCTTTAAGAATTTGGATGCCATGTCATTTGGTGCATATATATTTAGTATTGATACTATTTCATTGTCTATGGCACCTTTTAACAAAATGTTGTTTCCCTGCTTATCCCTTTTAATGATGTCTATTTTTGCTTTTGCTTTGTCTGAGATCAGGATTTCTACCCCTGCCTTTTTTTACTCTAGCTGAAGTATAATAGATTGTGCTCTAGTCTCTTATTTTAACTCCCTGTGTGTCTCTCTGTTTCAAGTGTGTTTCTTGTAAGCAATATATTGTTAAATTCTGGTTTCTCATCCCTTCTCCTATCCACTTTCATTTTTTGGATGAATTTATCCCATTTCTATTCCAATTCCTATTTATGAGTACTGTGCATTTCCCTCCATTCTATTTTCTTCTATTTATCCTTCTGTCTCTCTTTTTTATTGTGTCTCCCCCTAAAGTCTGATTTGCTTCTGACTACTGCCTTCTTTTATCTGCCCTCCTTTTATCACCCCCTCCCTTTCTCTCGATCCCTCCCCTCTTACTTCCACTTTGGGTAAAATAGATTTCTGTTACCAATTGATTATGTATATCTATCTCTATCTATCTATCTATCCATCTATCTATCTATCTATCTATCTATCTATCTATCTATCATCTATCTATCTTTTCCCTCTTTGAACTAATTTAAATGTGAGGTTCATGTGTTTCACCCCCTCCATTTCCCCTTCCACTGCTAAAAACTCTTTCTTACATGACTCTTTCATGTAAGATATTTTTCCTTATTCTTCCTCTCCCTTCCCAGGGCATTCTTCTTTTTCAACTATCCATTTTTTTACATCATCCCAACATAATTGACCTACTTCTGCATCCTTTTTCTATGTAGAATTTTTCTAACTACCCTAGCAATGATAAAGTTTTTAAAAATATATGTATCATCTTCCCATATAGAAAGGTACAGTTTAAACTTATCAAGTCCCTTATGATTTCTCTTTCCTATTTACCTTTCTTTGCTTCCCTTGAGCCTTGTATTTGGAAGTCAGATTTTCTATTCAAGTCTGGTCTTTTCATCAGGAATGCTTGAAAATCCTGTATTTCATTGGATATTCATTTTTAAAGGTTTATACTCAGATTTATTTTTGGTTGTAATTCCAGTTCTTTTTCCTTCCAGAATATCATATTCCAAGCCCTCTACTACCATAATGTAATAGCTGCTAAATCTTGTGTGTTTCTGACTATGATTCCATGGCATTTGAATGGTTTCTTTCTTGGTGCTTGCAATATTTTCTCTTTGACCTAGGAGCTCTGGAATTTGGCTATAATATTCCTGGGAGTTTTTGTTTTTGGATTTCTCTCAGGAAGTGACTGGTGGATTTTTCAGTATTTTACCCTTTAGTGCTAGGATCCTGGGGCACTTTTCCTTGTTAATTTCTTGAAATAAATGTTTAGGTTCTTTCTTTGATCATGGCTTTTAGGCACTCTGCTATTTTTAAATGATTTCTCCTCAATTTATTTTTGTGGTCAGTTTTTTCCCAATAAAATATTTTAAATTTTGTTGCATTTTTTCCATTCTTTTGACTTTGATTGTTTCTCAACATCTCATGTAGTCATTAGCTTTCACTTGCCCAGTTCTAATTTTTAAGGAATTATTTGCTTCAGGGAGCTCTTGTACCCCCTTTTCCATTTGGCCAACTCAAGTTTGTAGCTGTTTTCTTCAGTATTTTTTGTGACTCTTTTAACCAAGCTTTTCATTTTTCCCCTTTTCTTTCACCTTTTTGCCTAATTTTTCCTCTACCGCTCTTATTTGATTTTTAAAATAATTCCAAAAACTCTTCCAGGGACTTTTGTTGGTCTTGTGTGCAACTTAGATTTTAATTTGAGGCTTTGCTTGTAGCTGTTTTGACTTCATTGTCTAATTCTGAGTTTTATGTCTTGATCTTCCCTGTCACCAGAGTAGCTTTTTATGGTTGGGTTCTTTTTGTGTTGTTTGCTCTTTTTTCACCTTATTTATTGATTTAGAACTTTATGTTAATGTTGGACTCTGTTCCCAGCATTGGGGGAGGGGAAGGACTCTGTCTCAAACTTTAGGCATTTTCACACTGCTGTTTTCAGAACTACTTTTGGAATTTGGGAAGCTTTCAGTGCTTCCTAGGTGGTGTGATCTGGGGAGAGGTGTAGTCCCTGCTCTTTTTGTTGTTTTTCTGATTCCTACCTAGGAAGAGCCCCTGATCCCTATGGATTACAATCGGTTCTCCTCCTTAGGGCCCATCCTCCCTTGGGACCAGAAGTGAAATTGCCCCTCAGCTTCCCCTGGTCTTTTGAGGCTGCAAGTGATACTGTCCCTTCAGGACTTCCACTCCCTCTCGAATAAAAGTGCTCATTTATGCCCTTGAACTAAGACTCAGAAGTGGGTATAGGCAATGGAGTTGCCAAACAACATATGGTCCTGTGTCCAGTGCTAGTACAGAGGTCCACTATGATCTTTTTCTGATTAATTGTCAGGTTCCCTTACTGTCTCTGGTTTGAGAGCTCCCAAAACTGCTGCTATTTCTGTTACCATCACTTAGTCCCACCATTGGTATTTTATCCATGTGGACTCTGGGCCAGCCTCTTCCCCTATGTCACAGATCTCTCTTTCTGATATCCTGTGTTGCCTTGGGCTGGAAGAATTTCTCGCTCTGACCATTTGTTGTCTTTGCCACTCCAGAATTCAATTTGAGGCATTATTTTCTGAAGCAGTGTTGGGAGAGTGCTTCTCTATTCCACCATCTTGGCTTTGCCCCTGGAAGTCCAATAAATGCTTATTCAAAACGAATCCTTTGACTTCTCCTTGCTTAGCTATATCTCTGGCCTTTCATATGTATGTTGCTAGCAACTAGCTTCCTTTATACCTCTCTGAGAATCTATGAGTCATCCTTTCATTTAGTTGAAACTTCCTTGTGTTTTCTATTTTCATTTATAGGAGAATGTCAATATGAATGTGGTTCATTTCCTTTGGTTTCACTTATAGTGAGAATGTCAATATGAATGTGGTTCAGTTCCTCCAACAGCGGGTCAAGCTGCTGGTCATTGGACAAAGATCACACGTTTAGAGTCCCAAAAGTTGAATTATTGTTTATAGACAGTCTGAAAACTAGGATTCTTTGCTCCCTCTCTGCTTTTGTTCACTACTCTCCCACTATCACTAGAAGAAGAGCAGAAACCATTGTCTATGTTTCTTGGTTTCATGGGTTGCCATAGCCAAATGGTCCTCTACCTGTTGTCCACCTTCCTACCAATGAGCCGCTCTGCCCTTACCTAAGCCAGTCTGCAGACAGTACACATAATACATATAGTTCAGTACTTCAGTGGCTTCACAATCTCAGTGATGTGGATTCCCTCTCTACTAGTGCGGAATCTGTGAGATTCGTGTGCATATTTTTTAAAAAAGAAATCTTACATAGAAGACGGATCTGTCCAACATGTTGCAGGCCTTACCTTTCTTCCTTAAATATTTCATGGATACTATTGAAGTACATAATCTCGAAGTGTCAGTGTTGGAAGGGACAACAGAGGCCATTTATTTGAAACCGTGTCTAATTAATAATCACTTCTACAACATCCTTGACAAGTGTTCTTTACTTTTTAAAAAATAAGGTTTTTTGATGTCTTGTTTCTCATATCAACAAAATTATCCCAAGTCCCCCCACCCCAGCACCTCCCAGAGAGCCACCCTATATGTTCCAAATATGTTCTGAATATTTTAAGGTAGCTATCATGTATCTATACTCTCACCTTGAGGTCTTGTCTTCTCTCGGCTAAGCATCTACCCTTCCTTTAATTCCCATACAAAATGTTTTCTAGTTCCTTCTTCTTTATGGTTAATTCCTTCTGGTTACTTTCTATGTTGTCAATGTCCTTCTTAAAATGTGGCTCTTCACCGGTTAGGGAATAGAAATGATGTCTAGGTTGGTTTACTATGTGAATTAGCTTCATTAGATACCATATTTGCTTGAGTATTCCATGGCCTTTTCCCCTATCGTGTACATTTACCCATCTTCCACCAAAATGCTATTTTTTTTAACAACTACAGTCCTGAAGGTATTATTCTTAGCATTTTATAATACATTTTAACAATGGCTACTCATAAATAATTTATTTGGAGATAAAAATTAAGCCAAGGAGATAGAATTTCTCCCCTTGTTTTCTTGCTGTTACCTGGAAACAGGTTTTCTTTTCATTGTCGGCATGAAAGTAAAATCCAGAAATTGTAGCTGTCTGTAATAGAAATCTAGGCTAATTGCTACTGCTTACCATTATGACTACTAGTAGCAGCTCCCATTTATATTGTTCATTAAAGTATACAAAGGCTAATAAATGCATTCTAAGGTATCCAAAGGCTATCAATAGTGCATTCAAATACTTACTTTGAAGTTCTTCTTAAACCACTGTTTACTCCCTGTCCGTGTGTAAAGTATCCAGGAACCCTAAGGATTTTCCAAGCCTTGCTTTGGTGTGGGAGTGGTCCAATCTTGGCTGTGATGCTTTATTTTAACCTTTGTGATTTATTTGGGCTTTTGCACGAAGTGTTCAATCGATATTACCCAGCAGAGTTTTTAAATTTTAGAAAGCCTTGTGACAGTGGGGTGTAGGATGGATTAAAAGGGAAACAGGGAGAACAGTTAGGAGATTGTTATAAAAATTCATATGTGAGGCACTAAGGGGTGCAATAGTGAAAAGAGCACTGGATTTGATTTCAGAGGATGTGGTCGCCAGACCTAGCAACATACATATGAAAGACCAGGTATATACCTAAGCACAGGGAAGACAATGGGTTCATTTAAAAAAAAACATTCATTGGACATCCAAGCATAGAGCCAAAATGGTGGAATAGAGAAGAACTCAGGAAGACCCAAGTTCAAATTTGGCCCCAAACACCATTTGAGCTGTGTGACCTGGGGCAAGATGCTTAACGTCTCTATCTGCCTCAGTTTTCTCATCTACGAAATGAGGATAATAGTAACATCTATTTCCCAGGGTTGTTGTGTGGCTCAAATGAGAGAATATTGTTAAAAAGCCTAACAAACCTTAAACCACCCACCTATCATGCTGACTTCTTTATTTCTGGGAAGTACACTAACCATTTTCCAGTCACCCAGGTTTACCACCTCGATCAACCTCAACTCTTCCTTCTTGTCATATAACCAATGAATTTCCAAGTCTCATCAGTTCTACCTCCTCAGTAGCTCTCCTATCCACCCATCTATCCATCCACCCATCAAGCAGTCAACAAGTGATTTATTAAATGGCAGGCATCATCCCCTTCTCTCCATTTACATGGCCATCATCCTGACTCATCCTAATTTCCCCTAACTTGATTTGTTATTGTTTGCTCTTCATTCTCGAAGAGGACCTTCCATCAGGAAGGTGATGTCTTGACTTGCAAGTGAACTGTTGTTTCCCACTGATCCACAGTGAAACTTTCTCTTCCAAGTGATGCTTTAGCAGTTCCCTTAGTGATTTTTTTTCTGTGGCCAGCCTCCATCCCCTACCCCCACCTCCCAAATTTTATTTCCTCAGTCTTCTTAGTTATCGGTCTATTAGCTGTTCTCTTTACGTGTCTAGGTCAGCAGAGTTGTGTATTGGCAGATATCCCTTCAGTGTGGTTATTTCAGGACTTCATTGGTAATCCTGACTTCCCATTTAATGTTAAGGATGATTTATAGATGATGCTGATAAAACTGCTGAGCAAGCTGGATAGGATGTTATTAGCAGGGTCCAGGCTCACAACAGAAAGAAGGGTTGTTGCTATTCCCAGGCTATATCCTTCAGTTTGGTCTGGGGATTGAAGTATACATGCATGTATGAACTTAGTAATAGCTAGCACCATTCCTGTAACCCTTCTGAAATGTCCTCAGAGTGCATTCCACAGTAGTGGAAGAAAGTGTAATTGCTTTTAGAGAGAGGAGTTCTAAAATCTGTCAATTTTTGCTACTTCCAATTATGAAAAAAAAATTCGGCAGTAATCACATCCTTTTAATTTCCAATAAAGTATTTTAGGTGATACTGTTGATGATATGTAGTTTGAACTAAAGAAGGGAAAAATATCGACTCAAACAAGGCTGTCCCACAACAATTTGTACTTCATAAGCATCATTTGTGCCTTTGTGACAAAGACAATGAAATTTGTTGAAAAGATAAAAGCTCGGAGAGATGAAATTGGCACTTGGCTTTCCAGCTGCCTCTTTTGAAGTCTGCTTCAGAAGTTTTAATAGGTAGGAACTCTTTGAATTTAGATACTATTTGCTACAAGCTTACCAAATACAGTACTTTTGTGATGCAGCACAGAAATACTTCTAAGTTGAATTCAGTAGTCATTATTATAGAAATCAAAGTTTGTTTCACAAAATCACTAATTTCATGTCTCAGTGAGAGTCTATGCATCTTCACAATGCTTCGATTTTGTGATTCTCAGCCACCAGTGAAGTTAATAATTAATGAGAAAAATCCTAAATATATAGCCCTTATTCACCCCTCCACCCACAACAGAGCTGGTTATGCATTATAGGATATTGTGTTTCCAGACAAACATGGCTTTAAACTTTTACAACAAAAAGTATAAGACCTCTGTGATAAGAATTAATCTGAACTCAGAAGATTTAAGGCTTAATTATAATTCTGATCCAGAGCTGCAGACTGTGTGAACTGCTGTTGCTAAACTGTACTGTGTAAACATTGCATACTGATGGAATTTGCTTGTCAACTCAACTGGCATTTCTGTGCAGTAAGCTTGTCTTTCTGTCAACCAAATGCATCATGGGAAAAGATAAGTATCCCAAAGGAGTGTGATCTGCATGGGTAAAGAGAAAGGAAGCTCAAATAAAAAGAGCCTTTGTACCTTTTCCCAGTCTCTACTGATGCGCAGAATTTCATTCCTTAGCTTTGGGAGATAAACTTTATATTGGTTGATTAAAGTAAGACACAATAGAAATTCTTAGTAAATGTAACATGTCATGGAATGGAGAAAGCAGAAAATCTTTAGAATCTTAAAAGTTTTCAGCTTTTTTTATTCTCTGATCCTCTTATAGAATTGCATTTTTCAGCATACTATCTCTGCAACTTTCTTTCTCTTGATTTTCATTACCCTGAACTCTCGTGGGCCTCCTATACTTCTGACCATTCTTTCTCTGGCTCTTCAGCCTTCTCTTTAAATTTTGGTGTTCCCTAAAGTCCTGTTCTTGGCCCTCTTCCATCTCTACTTTCTTTTGGTGACCCTATTGCCAGGATTCAACTATTACTTCTATTCATATGATTCTCAAAGATGTATCTACACGTCCAACTTTTCCCTGAAGTTCCAACTTCCTCCTGGATATCTTCACCCAGGAATTCTGCTGGCCATCATTGCCTATGTAAAAGTGTCCATTTCAGGCTTTGGAAACTTGTTGTTTGTCCTTGCTTCTTCAAGAGGACCGTGACATCAGAGAGGTGATACCATGACCTGCAAGTGAATTGGATTTAAGTGAAGGAGGGCTAGGCAAAGTCACCAGCCTCACTTTCTCCTGTGGAACCATCTGCATCCAGTGGCCAGATATAGATGTGGATGACTGGAGATAGCTCAGCAGGCTTTGGAAAAATTGCAATATGAAGGGGCAAGTAACAATGAGATATAAAGGTATATACCACTCAGACTTAATTTGCACTTTGTAAAGGATAAACTCTTGAGATGTGAATGGATTATATTGTACTTTGTAAAAGATGTAAAATTCTGAGTAGTCTCATTTGCACCTTAGAAAGGAGATGAGGTTTTGAGTAGCTCATTTGTGTAAGGAATGCAGCTGAAGAGCCCTTAGAGACATCAGATCTGACACCAAGGTATAGATGGCCTCCATACTTTTCCCCTAGCTACTCAGTTGCAGGGCACAGACCCTTAGATTCTCAAACAAACAAATGAACAAACCTGGGTGACTTCGAACCCCAGAGCAGTTTGGTCATTATTGAGGGCAGAAAAACAGAAAGAAAAGTCCTATACACACCAAAACATGATTTATGTCTAACTCAGTTTATAGTCTAGCCTGCAGAGATGAAGATATAGGTAATGTCCTGGACAGTAAACATAAGTTAGGGTGAGATCTCTCACTGAGGGGTAATGAGTCTTGTATAAGGAAGTTGTTGAATAGAAAGGCTAAGACTAAAGGGCATTAGCTTGCTAGAAGAACCCTGCATTCCTGCCTCCTTCCTGGGAGGTGTTAGGCTTTAGAGCTGAGGGATCGGTGCTGGGGAGATTTCTGCCAATCCTAGAGGTCTCTCCTTTTTTTTTTTTTTTTACAAAGGTGTAAAGCAGCCCCCAGCTAAGGAATTATTGCAAAGGCTGATGAGACAATAGCTTTCTAAGAAGAGCAAGCCAAGGGAGTTCAGTGGAATGGCCCTTCTAGCAGAAACACTGTGTACAGTGAGGAGCCACTTCAGCCTAGTAGCAGAACAACATACTTGGAATATATGTCCATTGGAAAACCGTTTGAAGAAGTCACAATAAGTGGAAAGATCTTGGAGCCTTGTAATTCTAGAGGAATGATCGCCTGTTATGTGTGTCCTCTATTTTTAATAGATGTTGCCATACTTAATATTCATAGTCTCTAAACTACATGGAATGAAAAACTTTCCAAATATTGAGACCTAGTAGAAAAAATTAAAACCATGTGGGGACATGAGAGGGGGTACATTGTTATCCTTGTTCTGTTTGCTACTGTAATCGTTCTGAAAATACTTCCGTGAAATTTGTAAATATGAGTTTACATCCCGTTAAACTTACTTCATTATGACATGCAATCATTTTATCCTTTTATATATAGTCCAAGGAACATTTAATATATGGGTATAATAACAGTATAGCACTGGTCCTCAGACCATTTGTATCTGAACTCCATCAAAAAAGATGAAAAGAATGAAAGAACAGTGGTGATGATGATTTACAACAAGAACAACTAAGAATGATAATAATAATTGTCATTGGTATGTTGTGCTTCTCTATACATTATATCATTTGACCAGAAAGTCATCTTGGATTCTTCCATTTGAATCAAATCAGTTACTAAGTCTTGTTGATTTCACTTCATCAATATCTTTTGCATGAGTGTAATCCGATGTATTCTTGACTAGACTAGTAGAGAGTGTTGTTCCTTCTTACCTAAAATATCACAAAATTTTCCTATATGACCTTTCTGCCTCTAGTTTCCCCTTTCTCTAAGTGATCCTTCTTGCTTCCCTAGCCATCTTCCTTATGTACTCCTCTGCTCATATCATTCCTTTACTCAAAACCTTTCAGTGGCTCCCCATTTCCTACTCCTGATCCTGGCATTCAAGACCCTCTATAATCTGTTTCCAACTTACCTTTCCACTCTTACCTTATACCATTCCTACTTACGTGCCTTGCATTGCACCTAAACTGTAATTTTCTCAATTATTCCTGAATGCCTAGAACAGAATCTGGACCTGTCTCATTCTATTTAAGTCCTCCCCTTTCTTCAAGGCTCAAATAAAGTTCCATGTCTTCCAAGAAACCTTCCCTGACTCCCTCCCCCCACTGTTCCCCATAATAGAAAGTGATACCTTCCTTCTTGCGTTTCTCCTAGGTGTTTGCCTGGCTCTCTCCTCTATAGTTGTTTCATTTTTCCTTCCCTCATAACATACTGAGTTTTTCCTCCTTTTGGCTCATAAACTCTTTGAGAACAAGTTCTGTGTTGTATCTATAAGAAGATGAGGAAGTTTTGTGCTGGACAAAATACAGAACAAAAGCTAGGGATCTTGTCATTGTTGCTGGCAAGCTTCAGAATCAAGTGGGGAATCTGGAACAGGTGGCCTAAGTGCCATTGTCTCACCCTTCTCCTTTTAGCCTTATTTTTCCTTGACTTCATTTGCCAACTAGGGAGGATCCTGAGTAGGTGCGTATTTTGTAGCTCCCTCCTCCTTTACAGCTCCTGGGGGCCTGGGGGCAGAGGATCCTCATGGAAAATTAAAGGAGAGTTATAAGGCATTTCTAACTCAGGTGCAGTATGTGACTGGAACCATGGACTTGGAATCACCACCAGATAGAGACAATTGAAAGACTATAAAATCTTTGGCCAGGGTAATCTGACTGGCTAAGCATGGTGGCCTATGTTCCCAGCAGCATTCACTAAAGGATCTCAACCTGCCCTTGTCACCACGTATTAGTAGGATCATAAGATCATAGGTTTAGAGCTGGAAGAGGCATTAAAGATCAGCTAGTCTAAGATCTTCATTTTATGAATGAAGACACTGAGGCCAAGAAAGATTAAGGGATTAGCAGAGATTCACACAAGTGGTAAGTGGAAAAGCTGATATTTGAATCTAAGAATTGTGACTATAAATCTAGTTTTCTTTCCACTGGACCATAGTGGGAAACGAGATTTATTGGATGCTTCTGAACAGTTGAGGCTCATTAAATGGTAGCAGAGAGCACTCAGCAAGTAGAGATGCCTAGAAGATATAATGTGAACCCTATGGAAAATGTGAGAGCCCCACAGGAATAATAGCCCCAGCAGGGACATGGGAAGCAGAGAACAGCAGATAGTGTAATGACTTCACCAGAGGGACATTGGTAGCCCTGTTGTGTCAGAAGTTTGAGTTGCCCTGGCCTCATGTATGCCCTTCCATCCCATTATCTTCTGTTTCTTCCCCCTACCCCAATCCCTCCTCAAAACATATTTCCCCATTTTACCTCTCCCTTGCCCCTTTCCCAGTGTATCTCTCTTTCTCCATTTTTTTGGAGATCATTCTAACATGATCAACTCGTACTCATGCCCTCTGTCTATGCAGACTCCTTTTAACTCTCCTAAGAATGATAGATTTTTCAAGTTACATGTAATCTCGTATAGGAATGTAAACAGCTTACTTTTATTGAGTTTCTTGGATTATTACTCTTCCATATTTACCTTTCTAATGCTTCTCTTGAGTCTTGTGTTTGAATGTCAGATTTTCTATTCAGCTCTGGTTTTTTTATTAGGAATGTTTGAAAATACTCTATTTCATTAAATATCTTTTTTCCCCTTAAGAATCATATTCACGTTTGCTGGGCATGTTATTCTTGGCTGTAATCCTAGTTCATTTGCCTTCCATACTATCATATTCTGAGCCCACTGATATTTTAATGTGGAAGCTGCTAAATCTTGTGTCATCCTAACTGTGGCTCCACAATATTTGAATTGTTTCTTTCTGACTGCTTGAATTATTTTCTCTTTGACTTGAGACCTCTGGAATTTGGCTAGAAAGTTGTCGTTTTAGGATCTCTTTCAGCAGGTGATTGGTGGATTCTTTCAATTTCTGTTTTACCCTCTGGATCTAAGCTATTCAGAGCAGCTTTCCTTGATAATTTCTTGATATATGATGTCTAGGCTCTTTCTTTGATCATGGCTTTCAGTTAGTCTAATAATTCTTAAATTATCTCTCCGTGATCTATTTTCCAGGTCAGTTGTTTTTATGATGAGATATTTTACTGTAAAAACTTTTCTAGGGGACTCACATGTGAGAAGGGGTTCCCCAGTTGATATATTTTCATCCTAAGTGTTTAATGAAATGTTCCAAATACAGATGATATTTCATAAAATGTTGATTGAATTGAAGAGACAACATTTAAGCTATGAGACTTAAGAAAAGCTCATTTTTTCCTTTGGAAACAGTATGTTGGTATATTTTTAAAGAAATTACTTTTTCACCACAAACTTCATCTTAAACTAAAACATTTTAATATCCAAAGAACAAAAAGTAAAATATGTGAAATTTTGAACCTGTTATGCATATTTTAAAGTGTATATTAAATTTGACAAGGTAATAAGAACATTGCCATTTGTTTGTGTTCCCTTCCAAATTCATGTTTTATTCTGTATTTTTTGGACAGTTTATTGATCCTTTCCTTCTTTCCTTCCTTCCTTCCTCCCTTCTTCCTTCCTTCCTTCCTTCCTTCCTTCCTTCCTTCCTTCCTTCCTTCCTTCCTTCCTTCCTTCCTTCCTTCCTTCTTTCCTTCCTTCTTTCTTTCCTTCCTTCCCTCTTTATTTTTTTGGTGACATTTTAAGTTCTGAACTGTCTCCCTCCCTCCCTCCTCACCTTGGACTAGAGAAGACCACCATTTGATGCAGATTTATAAATATATGTAAATCCATACTATGCTTACTTCTATTTGTTAGCTCTTTCTCTAGAAGTGTATAGTATCTTCCTTAATAGTTGATTTGAGTATTCATAGTACTCAGAATAACTTGGTTGTTCACAATTATTCTTTGAACAATATTGCTGTTACTATATACAACATTCTCTTGGCTCTGCTCACTTCACTTTTCATTATTTCATGCAAGTCTTTCCGTGTTTTTCTAAAATCAACCAGGTCATCATTTCTTACAGTGCAGTAGTATTCCATCAGCATCATATACCACAACTTATTTAGCCATGCCCCAATTGTTGAGGATCACCTCAATTTCCAGTTCTTTGTCACCACAAAGAGAGCTGCTATAAATATTTTTGGACATATGGATTCTTTTCCTTTTTCTCCAACTACCTTGGGAAAAAGAGCTAACAGTGATATTGCTGGGTCAGAGATTATATACAGTTTTATAACCCTTTGGACATCATTCCAGATTGCTCTCCAAAATGGTTGACTCAGTTCACAGGTGTGCCAGCAGTGCATTAATGTTCCATTTTTTTCCACATCCTCTCCATTTGTCATTTTCCCTTTCTCTCGTATTAGCCAATCTGATAGGTATGAGATGATATTTCAAAGTTGTTTTAATTTGGATTTCTCTAATCAATAATGATTTAGAGCATTTTTCCACATGACTACATATAGTTTTGATTTCTTCATTAAAAAAGTTGCCTGTTCATATCATCTGACCATTTATCAAATGGGGAATGACTCATGTTCTTTTAAATTTGACAAAGTTCTCTATGTTTGAGATAGGAGATCTTCATCTGAGAAAATGTCTATAAATTCCCTCCCCCAATTTTCTGCTTTCTTTTTAATCTTGGTTACATTGGTTTTATTTGTGCAAAATCTTTTTAATTTAATGTAATTAAAATTATCCATTTTACATCCTGTTTATTCATACATCTCTTGATTATTCATCAATTCTTCTATGCATAAGTCTGATGGGTAATATGTTCCATGTTCTTCTAGTTTTCTTGTGATATCTCCCTTTATATCTAGATCATGTGTCCATTTTGACCTTATTTTGGTAAATGATGTATGGTATTGATCTATACCCAGTTTCTGCCAGACTGCTTTCCAGTTTTCCCAACAATATTTTACCAAATAGTGTAGTCTTATCCTAAAAGTTTATCATTACATTTGTCAAACACAAGGTTACTATAATCATTTACTACTACATATTATATGTCTACTCTGTTCCACTGATTCACCTTTCTATTTCTTAGCCAGTACCAAATAGTTTTGATAATTGTTGCCTTATAACAGGGCTGTCTAAACTTAGGTTTTTATTGAAACAATAGACAATATATTTTGATTTGCCATTTTAGTGAGAGGTCTACCATAGCTCAGCTTCATTTACTGAAGCATTTAAATTTCTATGCTTGTAGGTGGGCCACATAAATCGCTGGGGGCAGGCCACATGACAGCCCTGTCTTATAATATAGTTTAAGATATGGTTCTGCTAAATCTCCTTCCTTTACATTTTTTTCATTAATTCCTTTGATATTCTTGACCTTTTGTTCTTCCAATTGAATTTCATTATTTTTTTCTAGCTCAGTAAAATATTTTTTGGTAGTTTAATTAGGATAGCATTGAATAAGAGGATTAGATTGAATTGTCATTTTTATTATATTTTTCTTGGTTTCTTATCTCTGTTACCACCTACTAAAAGTCTTCCCTTTAAACTAATAAGCAGAGTCAAGGAAAACAAATTGATACATGTCTAAAAATATGTCTCATTTGTCCCTCTAACCTGTTCCCTCTTTGCCAAGAGGCAGAAGAAATGCTTTGTCCTCCTTCTTTTATAGTCATCGATCACTGCTTGAATTGAAGTCCTAAAGTTTTTCAAAGTCTTCATCCTTTAAAATAACATAGTCATTGTGTAACTTGTTCTTCTGGTTCTGTTCGTTTTACTGTGTCAATTCAGAAAGTCTTTCTGGGCTTCTCTGAATTTGTCATTTTTGTCATTTCCTATGGTATGATAATATTCCATTATATTAATATACTAAAATTTGTTCATCTAGTCCCCAATTTATGGACAACCGTTCTTTTAAAAACTTTTAGTTTTTGCCTATTAAATAACCACTTTTGTATGTATGAATCATTTTCTTCTTTCTTTGATCTATTTGAGGTATAGACTTAGCATCAATGAATCAAAAATCATGTGCAATTTAGTGACTTTTTGAGTATAGAAACAAATTGCTTTCCAGAATTGTTAGACCAAGAATTCTTCCAGAATTGTTACCCCAGAATTGACAGCTCCTCCAACAGTGCATTACTATGCCCATTCTTCCATGTACCCTCCAACAACTGTCATTTAAAGTGCTATTTTTTAAACACCAGTATTGATGATGCTATGCCTGCAAATATAACTTGAGAATCTCAGAAGAATGAAAATCAATGAAAAGATACATGGAGTACAGGACATCGCCAATGCTAGTTTGTGTAAGTGAAGCCCTCATTGTAATATATTAGTCAGAACATGGTATTTGTGGTCAGAAAACCTGGGTTCAAATCCCATCCTTGAGATAAACTACATGTGTAATCTTGGGCAAGTTATTTTATGTCCTTAGGCCTCCTGCATTAGAACAATAGTCAGCAGATTATGCTAGCTGGCTAAATCCACCCACCACCTGATTTTGTATGGCCCTCAAAATAAGAATGCTTTTACATTTTTAAATGACCTTTGATCGTATTTAAAAATGTAAAAAAACATTCTTTGCCGGCCATAGTTTGCTGATTCCTGGACTAGACAAATTACTAAGGTCACTTTAAGCTCTAAAAAAAGCCTGTGATCCTAAGTGGTGTAGAATGTGTCAAAGATACGTATGGCTGTAAAAGGAGTTGAGTTGGTTATATAGTGAGAGCTAATACCAGTGAGATAGATAGTTTATGTCCTCCTTAGTACCCACCTGATATTAAAAGAGCCAGAAGAAAGTCTCTGGTATGCTGGGTGAATCTTCTATGGAGTATTTACTGAAAAGAATGGATAAGGATTACGTAGGACAAGATGGTTGGGGTGAGGCCGAGATCTGCACTGTGGTGCAGGGCGATGAAATTATTCTTACTCTAATGTAGATCCATCGAAATATCTCTAGATGTCCATTTTTCATCTTTAACTCCAAAGCTGCTATAATTTCCATGCTTTTTGGTTGTAAGCTGCAAGAGGACAGGGAATATGGTTGGAAACGTTTTGGCGTATTGTCTAGCACAATACAAAAAGATGCTTAATTAATGCTTTCTGATTGGTGCTCTCAATTTGCTAGTTATCACTATTGAACATATGTTTCCTTCTCACGCTGTCACCCAGAGAGAAGCTGGCACTTATCCTGAGACAAAAAATGGATCAGTAATTGTCTGTCAGACTCAGAAATGAGCTGAAACTGAGTTACTCTAGCACAATCTGGATATATTAGAGGTAGTCAAGTGACTATTTCAAAGCCACCATTAGAGGAGAAGGGAGTAGGAGTGGGAAAGGGTAAAAATAAAGAGATGGAGGAAGAGTCTTGGAAGAAATGGAGATGGGGAAGTATGTGGGGAACCTCTGCTCTGTGTTACATATAATTCCTGAGGATATCTGGTTTGGATTAAAGGTAAGTGACTGTGTCTGCTGGGTACCCAAGGAATGACCCTATAAGCTCCTTCTTCGAGCAAAGCCATAATGCAGAGGCGTGCAAAAGACACTCATATTTACCACAATAGACTCATATGCTTTAGTCATTACATGATACTAGTTTACATTCACTCCAAAGCATTTGTCATACATTTTAATTGAGCCTCCCAATAGCCTTTTGATGTCGGCACCATTTCAAAGAGGAGCTAACTGAGGCTGAGAAAGGCAGAGAGATTTGCCCAGGGTCACTGAGCTAGAATGTGTCAGAGCTGGGACTCAGAGCTAGCATTCTGCTCTAAGGCCTTCTGCAAAAGCATTATAACACCTAGAAAGAGATGTGGTATGTGATCAAGTCTGCTAAGTATCTCTCTCAGTTACCTGGCATTTCCGTGGAACAGTGAATTTATAGCAATTCATCCTTCTTATATTCTCTCATTTGTGCCTCCCAAATAGCCCTCAGGACTAGGTGTTATTATTAGCCTCATTTTACAGATGGAATAACTGAGGCTCAGAGAGTTGAAGTGACTTGTTCATAGACCCACGGCTAGAAATGTCAGAGATTAAGATTCAAACCTGGGTTTCTCCTAACTCCAGATCGACCACTTTTTCAACAACATATACTGTGCAGCTTTTCAGATGAAAATGTTAAAGCCTCTGGGCTAAGTTAAATTCTCTGACCCCCAAGCCACAATCATCATCACTGGAACGTGTTATATGAGGTGATGAAAATTGTACCTCAAAGGTACAAACTGCCGAAAAGTGTTTCCTTATTTTTGGTTACTTCCAAAATAATAGTTTTCTAGCCTCCTTCAATCAAGGTCTGTGTGAAGAAGGTCTAATTGAAGGGGAAGGGTTGATAAAAGTAAATCAGTGTCTGTGAACCCTTAGAGACTCAAGATAATGGGTTTCTTCCAGGTCTACTTGGTAGATTTAGCACCAAGAGATAGCTAGAGTTTTTAGATTTTCTTTCTATATAGAAGATAGAAAAATAAAATTCCTTTCAAATATTATCAAGCCAGTAGAGGATTATGTCCCTCGTTCCCTTATCACAATTTAGTTTAAAATCAAAGAACAAGTTGCAATACAGACAGATATACCAGCAAGGGAGAACAACACATTTCAAGGGTACCACTGCTATGAATTAAAACTAAGGAAATATGGGGTATGAAAAGTTATCACTGTCATTTGTGATGAAGTTGAGGATCAGTCAAAGGGCAGTGGAGAGGAACAAGGTGGGTGTGAAGAGACTGACAAGGAATTACACAAAAGAAGAGACATAAAGGATGTTATCAAAGAAATATAGGTTTCAAAAAGAAGATGGGCAGGTCATATAGTAAGACGACTGCTAGAGAGCCCATGTTCTCAATTGGCATCCAAGTGAAGTCAAGAGACAACAAAGAAGGTCTGAGGCATGCTGGGGAGACTTCCTGTGGCAAACTTCCGGGAGAATAGATAAGAGAATTTCACAGGATAGGCAGGTATGGATGGGTCATCATCTGCTTTGTTGGAGGGAATATTCTCTTTGATGAGATTGCAAGATCCATTGAAGGTTTGAGGTATTGTTTGTAAAAGTCATGTAAGGCAAAAAATGTATGGTTCCCCTCCCAAGAGAAGGGGCAGTAGATAGCGACCACCTAGATGATGCAAAGGAGTCATCAGTGTTAGAATGTGTTCTATAAGTTGCTGAAAATTATAACTTGAAGGTACAAACACAGTTTAGTTATTTGCAATTTGTTTCCCTCCTCTTCTAGCCTCATGTTCTTAAAGGATACTTAATCAGGAAGTGATAGTCCTGCTGTCTTCTGCCCTGGTCAGACCACATTTGGAGTATTATGTTCAGTTCTGAGCCCTGCATTGCTAGGAAGCACAGTGATAAGCTGGAGTTCACACAAGTTGAGACCGGAAAGGCCTCAAGTTCATGCTAAGGATCAGGGGAAGGAACTGGGGATGTTTAGTCTGGAGAAGAAATCTTAAGGAGTACATGACTGATATCTTAAAGTATATGAATCACTTTAGACTTGTTCTGATGTTTGGCTTCAGAGTGCAGAATGAGGCTTAACGTAAGGAAAATTCAACAGTTAGATCTTTCCAAAGGTGGAATGGGTAGTTTTTCGCTGTTCACTGGCAGCACCTTGTTCCTAGACGTCAGAGTCATCCAAGTATGTTTTCTCTACAAGGATTCCTTCTGCTGAGACATTTGCCCTGGAATCCGGAATGATTGGGCTCTTTGAGAAAGCAGGCTCAGAAAATTCCTTTTTTGCTTCATGAATTCCTAATTCTAAGAATTTGGCATGACTCATCAAAGGTGCTTGATTACCTTAGCATTCTAAAAGAGAAAACAAAAAAAGTCCCACATTAATTACCATAATACCATGCTATTTCATGTGAAAACAAAACAAACAGAAAAAACAACACAACTTGCCTCCCTTCTTGGGAGAACATAAAATGAGATTACCTTTTTGTTGACCAGAAAGGTCAAATTAACCTCTTTTAAAAATATTCTTTTGTCTTTTTTATGTTGTTTGTTCATTTATGCATAAATTCATCCTTTTTGACATGTGGTCTATGAGACAATCACAATACTGAAGTGGAAGCAGTTCCCGGGTGGGCCTTTGCACAGGCTTTCCGTCCCTTATGGCTGGAATGCACTCCCCTTTCCTCTCTGCTGCTACTTAGAAACCTTAGCTCAGGAGGCTGGTCCTGATTCCCTCTAGCTGCTATCCTGCTCTGTGTGCCATGCTCGCCCTATTACTTGGAATTGATCTTTTATTTCTTGTTTGTAGTTGGCATCTATTTATCTTGTCACTGTTGTTTTCCTTCAATAAAATGTAAGCTCTTTCAGGACAAGAATCATTTTGGTTTTATCTTGGTATCCTTAGTGCCTGGCATATATAGTCAGTGCTTAGAAAACATGCTTGTTGATTGAAGGGTCAGCCCATTCTTTGCCAAAAGCCTCCAGCAAAATACTCCTGGTACTCGGTAGGCTTCAGTTCTCCTCTCAAAGGAGGCTGCTGACCAAGCAGAAACTTAATGGGACTGCTACCTGCTACTGGCTGGACATTTTTTTCTAAGAGGATATACATCAAGTTATGTCAAATTCAAATAGATTTTGGGGCCATACGTGAGGATCCATGCAGGCTGCACATTGGCTTAGTTTTAAAATGCAATGTTATCTATGTTTTATTGTAATTTTATTTGTTTTGTTAAATATTGCCCAGTTACAATTTAATCTGGTTCAGTCTCACTCTGGAGTGTTGTGGGCCCCATGTGGCCAGCAGGCCATGCGTTTGACACCTCTGGTCTACCACAGCCTGAACCTTATTTAGCACTGGAGTTAAATTATCTGAGACATGAGAGATCATAGGATTCCATAAGATCATAATTTTAAGGCTGGAAGAGACAACCTCCCTAATTTTGGTACCTGAAGCCCAGAGGAAAAAAGTGACTTGTCCGAGTTACACTAAGCGGCTGAAGTGAGATTTGAATCCAAATCTCTGGACTGTCAATCTCCCACTCTTTTTTATGTACTATCTTTGCCTTTAGTTACAACCTGTTCTTGTCATGTCAGAGAAATCCTAAATCTCACCAGAACCTTTTTCATGGGCAACTATGCTTAACCTCTCCCATATGGCTTCAAGTTGAAAAGGAGGCATTTCCTTGCCTGTCCTGACTCTGTGACTGAGTCCTCGGAATGAATAATCCACTTGCCACCTCCAATCCAAAGCCATCCGAATCCATCTCACTTCTATCAGCACTAAACCTTGCTCCTCCTTCAGTGTCTCCCCTACATCCTGCCCCTTAGTGTACTAGTGACAGTGCAGTGTGGCTCATTGCTCCCCATGGGTTCACCCAGTTTGTTGCTGCCTTTGACTATGAGGATGACAGAGAGAATACACAAAAGGAAAGGAGTGGAAAGGTGGCAATTCAGAAGAGTAGGAAGAGCATCCCAGGGAGGCAAAAATGAATGAGGAAGCAAGTGTCTGTCTAAGGCAATCATTAATATTGTCTTTACCACTTACATGTGCCATATACCAGGGGATCTTAACCTGGGGGCTATGAACTTGTTTTTTGTTCTTAGTATTTTAATGACTTGCCCCTCTAATTTGATTGCTTCATTGTCTATGGTTCCTTTTAGCAAGATGTAGTTTCCTTCCTTATCTCTTTTAATTACATCTGTTTTTGCTTTTTTTTTTTGATCAGGATTACTATCCCTGCTTTTTTTTTTTTTACTTCTACTGAAGCATAACAGATTCTGCTCCGGCCCTTATCTTTGTTCTGTATGTGTCTTTCTGCTTCAGGTTTATTTCATATTGTAGGATTCTGGTTTTCGATCCACTCTATTATCTGCTTCTGTTTTATGGGAGAGTTCATCCCATTCACATTCATAGTTATTATTAATGCTTGTGTTTTTTCCTCTATCCTATTCTTCTTGTTTGTCCTCTTTTTCCTTTCACCCTTTCCCACCTCACTAGAGTTTTGCTTCTGTTTACAACCTACCCTGATCTTCCCTCCTTTCTGTCAGTCTCTCTCCCCGCCCCCACCCTTTACTTAATCTCTTCTCCTACTTCTGTGTCAGGTAAGATAGATTTCTATATTCAGTTGATTGTGTATATTATTTTCTCTTTGAGTCAATACTGATGAGAGTAAGGTTCAAGCGATGCCCATCACCCACCTTCTCATTTTCCATTCCACTTAAATCAGTCTTTCTCACCTCTTCATGTGAGATAATTTACCCCGTTCTACCTCTCCCTTCCCTCTGTACTCAGTGTATTCCTTTTTCTCATCCCTTATTTTTTAATGTCCTTCCCTCAAATTTATCTTACACTCATACCCTCTGTCTATGTATATTCCTTGTGTCTGTACTGTTAGTGATACAATTTTTAAGAGTTAGAAGTATCAACTTCCTGTATAGGGATGTAAACAGTTTAGCTCTATAGAATCCCTTATGTTTTCTTTTCCCTTTTTATCTGTTTATGCTTCTCTTGGGTCTTGATATTAGAAGTCAGATTTTTAGTTTAGTTCTGGTCTTCTCCTTATGAAGGCTTGAAATCCTTTGATTTTGTTGAACGACCATTTCCTGCCTCGGTGTATTATGCTTAATTTTGCTGAGTTAGTGATTCTTGGTTATAGTCCTAGCTCCTTTGCTAGGAACGTCATGTTCCATGACCTCGGATCCTTTGATGTTGCAGCTGCCAAGTCCTGTGTGATCCTGATTGTTACTATCCGATATTTGAATTCTTTCTTTCTGGCCACTTGTAGTATTTCCTTGAACTGATAGTACTGAAATTTGGCTATAATGTTCCTTGGGGTTTTTATTTTAGGATCTCTTTCCTGAGCCAAATGGTAGATTCTTTCAATGCCCATTTTGCCCTTTGGTTCCAGGACATTAGGGTAGTTTTCCTTGATAATTTTTTGAAAGACACTGTCCAGGTCCCCCTTTTCATTATGGCTTTCAGGTAGTCCAGTGTTTCTGATATTGTTTCTCCTGGATCTATTTTCCAGGACAGTTGTTTTTCCCGTGAGATATTTTACATTTTCTTCCATTTTTTTCGTTCTTTTGAATTTGTTTGATTGATTCCCACTGTCTCATAGAGTCATTAGCTTGAACTTGCCCAATTCTAACTTTTAAGGTGTTGTTTTCCTCAGCCTTTGTACTTTCTTTTCCACATAGCCAATGGTACTCTTTAAGGAGTTGTTTTCTTCAGTGGATTTGTTTTAATATCTCCTTTTCCATTTGGCCAATTCTACTCTTTAAGCAGTTTTCCAAACTGTTGACTCTTGTTTCATAATTATTTTGCATCATTTTCATTTATTTTCTCAATTTTACTTCTACCTCTCATATGCTTTTTAAGCTCCTTCATGAGTTCTTTCTGGGCTTGAGACCGCTTCCCATTTTGCTTTGGGGTTTTGCCGGTAGATGTTTTGATATTCTTGCCCTCTTCTGAGTTTGTGTCTTGATCTTCCCTGTCACCATAATAACTTTCCTATGGTCAGATTCTTTTTTTGGTTGTTTTTTGCTCATTTTTGGGGGGAAGGGAACTTTTTCCTTCTTTTAAAATTTGAGTTCTGCTCCCAGGATAGAAGGGGCACTGTCTTTGGCTTCTTTTGCTAGTGGCTGCAAGCCCTGGCTGTTTAAACAGTACTGCGCTGATGTTGCCCTGAGGTCCATGGGCTCCCTCATGTGTCATGTTGTGCTGCAGGGGTGGGGTGGGGATTGGCTGTTGCTGCTGGAGGCTATAGTGGTCTGGTAGCTTGCTTGTTGCTGAGCTGAGTTCCTAGTGGTGGTTTCTGGCATGTACTGAATCCCAGTGGGGTGATTCGACATTTCCCTGTGGCTACACTGAACCAGTGGTGGTCTGGCCTCTGGAGGGTGCCTGTTTGCCTGGAGCTACATTGAGGCATGGCAGCTGGTGATAGCTGGCAGCTGCCTGTTTGCTGAGGCACCTGTCTACCTGTTTGCCTAGAGCTATGCTGCAGCACGTGGAGGTCTGGCTGCTGGAGGAAGCCTGTTTGTCAGGGCTACACTGAAGCACATGGTAGTTCTCAGAGCTGGGGTCTGCCGGTTCACTGGCTATGATAAGGCATGTGGTGGTCCTGGTGTTGGCCTTTGCCTGCTCCACCGCACCAGGGCTCAGGATCTCCCACTGGTTTGCTGAAGTGGAGCTTGCTGCCTGCTTGCTGGGATGCTTCCGTCCTGGCCCGTGCTCCCCTTTTACCTGAGTGTGATGGACTTTTCTTGATGATCCTCCAAGTTTCTTGGGCTAAAAGATTGTTTCATCCCATCTTTTTTCTGTTTCTGCTGTTCCAGGACTTGTTTGGGGGCTCTATTTTATGGTTGTTTGGAGATGAGTATGGGAGAGTTATAGCGGTTTACTGCTTACTCCACCATCTTGGTTCCTGGAAGTCAAAAGCCTCTCCATCCTGAAAAGTCTTTTTACCCTGGAGAGACAGCTATCCTGTTTGTTGTGGGATTCCCTGGGAAGTAGTAAATTGGAACAGGTTTTGGGATTCAATTCATTGACCCACATACTTGTTTATAAGAAATTCCATAAAGAGTGCAAGACCTTTCAGTGAAGGTCTTACAAGAAAAAGAGATCAACAGGAAAACAACATAAGGAGAGAAATGTGTGCATATGGTGTATATCTATTAGGCAGGCCTTTAAAATTGTCTTTCAGCAACACCCTTGCCTTGAGCAACTGGGTCTTGTAGCTGAGTGCATTTCTTTCTCCATCACACTGGTGTTGTAGTTCTCTCCCTGATGGAGATGACAATTTGCCTTGCCATGAAATTTATATTTATTTTTTCTTGGACCCACTACATTTCTTGTACTGATAATGTACCTATAATTTATGCTGCATTTCCTATCCTGTACATCCAGTTCCCAGATCTCTTTGCTCAGCATTTCTGTGATTTGCCTGGAGATAAACTTTTCAAGAGCAGACATCATTTTGATGCAGATGACCTGTGTTCAAATTCCATCTCTGCCACTTATCTGCTTGACCTTGGGAAAGTAGCAATGCATTTGCTCCTCAGTTTGTTCAGCTGTAAAAAGGGGGACCATGTTGGGATAAATGACGTCTAGAATCCCTTCTAGCTCTTATTTATGATCCTGTGAAGTTGCCAAGGAGTGATTAGCATGTATTCTAGCTGCCCTTAAGCCAACCTTCAAATGGACCAAATACTTCGAATAAAATATTCATCGATGCTCAACACTAACTTGTGTCTCCATGTTCAACCCATTAAATCATCTAGATTGGCTATAAGGCATTTTAGGCTCAGGTCAGGAAGATATAGGTTGATATCCTGCCTTAGAATAGTTAGCTGTGTGACACTGGGCAAGTCATAATCTTTTAAACCCTCAGTTTCATCATCTCTAAAATGGGAGAAAACAATGCTACCTACCTCTTTGATTTATTCAACAAGCATTTATTATGCACCACTTTGTGCCAGACCTGATGTTAGCTGCTGGAGATACCAAGACAAAACCAGAACAGTCCCTGTCCTCAAAGAGTTTATGTTCTGGTAGGGGAAAACATAACAAACACAGCTAAGTTACTATGAAATGAATGCATGCAGAACAGAGTAAATACCAAGTAATGTGAGTGAAGGAGGGCCCTAACAATTGAATCCGGAAAGACCTCATGGAGGAGGTAGCACTGAAGGAAGACACTATGTTAAGTGCTTTACAGATGCAATCTCATTTGAACCTCACAACAACCCTGAGGGGCAGGCGCTATAATTACTCCCATTTTAGAGTTGAGAAAACCAAGGCAAATAGAGGTTAAGTGACTTGCTCAGGGTCACACAAGTGGTAAGATCAAATTTGAGCTCAGCTCTTCCTGACTCTAGGCCCAGCACTTTCTCCTCTTGCTTCACCACCTAGCTGTCCACGGGTCAGCTTACTTGAGCTGAGCCTAGAGGGTTGAGTTCATTGGTGCATTAAGGCTCTGTAGTAGGGGAGAAAGGGACTTTTAAAAATGAACTTTCAAAAGGAGGCTAGGTGAGGCATAAATATCTTCTAGGATGTATTTTCTTCCTAACATTCTTGTATAGAATACTTTTCAACAGCCTCAAGATGAGACAAATATTCTTCAAGTCTCTTGACCCTAAGCTATTTAGTCTTTTCAACATGAATATTTGGGGCAGCTTTGAAATGGCATGAAATACAATGTTTAGAACTGCAAATATCACTGACATTTCTACAGCACAAACAGTGTGAAGCAGCCTGGCCTCAAATTTATTGCCCCTGCACTAAAGTAGGTATTACTTAGAAGTTTATAGTATTTAAGAGAGGCAGATAAATCAGTAAGGAAAACTCACTCTCAACTAGCTTTCCATAACTGTGGGTACATATATTAATTAGGAGGCCTGTGCAACTCTTTTAATGCTCCAATAAATATGCCAAATATCAGTGGCAGCCTGCTGTTCTCTGCACCCAGATTGCTGCTTAGTAGGTACATATCAATCTTCACTACTTGCTGTGTTCAACCTTTCTGAAGCTGTGATCAGGAACCATCTGTCCTGCTATATTTGTTAGTGTGTTTTCTTATGACATAAAGCCTTCAAATATCACTACCCTCCGAGCAGTGCCTAGATACCCGCTGTGTTCTACTTGTCAGAAACAATAATAGCATAATTGTCTCTAACGGCAGTGGAGCACCCAGTGGAATATGCAAAAGCAAAAGTTGGACATTTGTGCCCAGCGCTGGCTTCGGCTGGGGCATAAACAGAGGTGCAGCAGCAGCTTGTTCCAAAGGGATGGTAATAATGAAAGATGACCGTGTATAGCGAGTGGTGATCCTCCCCTTGACTCAATTTCCAGAGACAAATGATGTATTTAGGCAAGTCTGTGACATCCATCAAGGTGATATACTTGGCAGTCTAGCAAAGAAAATAAAAGGAACTGAGACTTTCCTCTCCTTAGGTGATGGCCGGGCACTCAACTGGAGTGGTTCTGAGTGCTGTGGGACCAGAAGCAAGTCATGGGGGATTTGATAAAAAGTGGAGAGGAGGCAGCGGATGTAATGTCGGATTCAGTGATTTGTCCTTAGAGAATCTGTATTCAAATCCCGCTTCTGTTAGTTACTGCCTATGTGACCTCAGGCAAGTCCCTTTCCTTCCCTGAAATTCCCTTTCCTCATTTGTGAAATGAGGGAGTTGGACTTGACTTTTTAAGTTTCTCTAGCTTTAAATCTAGGATTCTTATTGTAGCAGAAGAGGATTTGGTTTGTTGCTGGGTGAGGAGGTATTCAAGGTATCCAAAATACCTTTAACATGTGGAATGGGCTAGCATAGCAAAACAGGAAAATGATAAATGCTGGAGAGGATTTGGGAAAAATGGAACATTAATACATTATTGATGGAGTTGTGAACAGATGCAGCCATTCTAGAGAGCAGTTTGGAACTATGCCCAAACGGCTATAAAAGTGTGCATACCCTTTGACCCAGCAATATCACTTCCAGGGCTGTATCCCAGAGAGATCACACAAATGGGAAATGGACCAATATGTAAAAAAAAATTTATAGGAGCTCTTTTTGTGGTGACCAAGTATTGGAAATCAAGGAGATGCCCATCAATTGAGGAATGGCTAAACAAATTGTGGTATATGAATGTAATGGAATATTATTGTGCTATAAGAAATGAGGAGCAGACAGAATTCATTAAAACCTGGAAAGACATATATGAACTGATGTTGAGTGAGGGGAACAGAACCAGGAGAACATTATATATGATTACAGACACACGGTATATGTTATGACTAACTTTGATAGACTTGGGTCTTCTCAGCAATACAAGGTTCTAAGACAGCTCCAAAAGACTCATGATGGAAAAAAGCTATGCACATCCAGAGAAAGAATTATGGAGTCTGAATGCAGATTGAGGCAAACTATTTGCTCTCTTTTTTTCCTCTTTTTTGTGTTCGTTTCTTCTTTCTCATGATTCATTCCATAGGTTATAATTCTTCTTTACAACTGGACTATTATGTAAATAAGTTCATTGTAGAGGTATATGTATAACCTACATTGGATTACATGCTGTCTTGGGAGGGGGGAGGAGATGGAGGAGAGAAAATTTGGAACCCAAAAAATTGCGGAACTGAGTGTTGTAAACTAAAAATAAAAATACATTTATAATTTAAAAAAAAAACACGTGGAAGGAGTCATAGAGGTCACAGAATTTCAGAGCTATAAGGGGCCTCAGTGGGTATTCAGTCCAACCTGTACAGGGATCTCCTCTCCAACATTCTTAAGAAATGATCATTTGACTTCAACATGTACTGTTGACTCTAACATTAACCCTAGATGGGAGAATCTGCTACTTCTTGAGGCACTCCACTCCATTCCACTCCACTCCACTCCACTTCACTCCCCTTTGGAAAAGCTTTGATTGTTGGGAAGTTTTATCTTATATCAAGCCTAACTTGGCCTTTCTGTACATTTCTGCCCTTGCTACTAGTTCTGCTTTGATTAGCCCCAATTGCAAATAGAACAAGTCTAACTAATCTCTCTTCCACATAAAAGCCCTTTACATGTTTAAAGATGTCTTTTTCCCCATGACGCTTTTGCTTTTTGTCTCCAGGTCAAACATCTTTGCTTCGTTTCTCTTGTCTACATATGGCATGAACTCCATGCCCTTTACAAACATGCTGGTCCCCTACAATGTCTTCAGCATCTTTCCTGAAATACAGTGCCTGGGACTCAACACAAAGAGAATGCTGTGGTTTGTACTACTTGTTTTTTTCTATTTTGTCATTTATTTTGTTTATGTAGTATTTTATTTCCCCCCAATTACATGTAAAAGCAATATCTTAACATTTGCTTTTAAAACTTTCAGTTCCAAATTCTCTCCCTCCTTTCCCACCCCTTTTGTTGAGAAGGCAAGCAATTAGATATAGGTTATACATGTGTAGTCATGTAAAACATGTTTCTACTTTAGTCATGTTGTGAAAGAAAACATAAACCAAAACAAAAAACAAACTCAAGAAAAATAAAGTAAAAAATGTATGCTTCAATCTGTATTCAGACAACATCAGTTCTTTGTCTGGGGATGGATAGCATTTTTCATTGTAAGTCCTTCAGAGTTATCGTGGATCACTGTATTGCTGAGAATAGCCAACTCATTCACAGCTGATCATCTTACTGTCAACATTACTTTGTACATAATACATTTCATTTTACATCAGCTCATATAAGTCTTTCCAGGTTTTTTTGAGAGCATCCTGCTTATTATTTCTTATAGTACAATAGTATTCCATCACAAACACATACCACAATTTGTTCAGCCATTCCCCAGTTGATGGGCATACCCTTAATTTCCAACTCTTTACCACAAATAAAGGGCTGCTGTAGATATTTTTGTACATACAGATCCTTTTCTTTTTTGTTTTTTATCTCTTTTGGGATATAGACCTAGTAGCAGTATTGCTAGATGTAAGGGTATGTATGGTTTTATAGCCCTTTGGGCATAGTTCCAAGTTATTCTAAAGGATGGTTGAATCAGTTCACAACTCCACAAACAGTACATTAATGTCTCATTTTTTTCCACATCCTTTCCAACATTGGTCATTTTCCTTTTCTGCCCTGTTAGCCAATCAAATAGGTATGAGGTAATTCCTGAGAATTGTTTTAATTTGCATGTCTCCAATCAATAGTGAATTTTTTCATATAGCCATAGATAGCTTTGATTAGTTCATCTGAAAAGTGTTCATATCTTTTGATCATTAATCAGTTGAGGAATGGCTCTTATTTATATAAATTTGACTCAGTTCTCATTTGAGGAATAAGGTCTTTATCAGAGAAACTTGGTTCAAATTTTTTTCACAGCTAAATGTGTTTCCCTCCATCCTACTCCTTCCCCTGTTTATTCTATTCTCTCTCTCCTTTCATCCTATTCCTCCTCAAAAGTATTTTGCTTCTGTGTACCGTTTCCACCAATCTGCCCTTCCTTCCATCACACACCCCCTCTTCTCTTATCCCCTTACCCTCCTAATTTCCTGTAGGGTAAGAGAATTTTCTGCACTGTTGAGTATGTATGTTATTCCCTCTTTGAGCTACTTCTGATGAGAGTAAGGTTCAGTCACTCACTCCCACCTCCTCCATCTTGCCATCCACCATAAAAGCTTTTTCTTGACTCTTTTATGTGAGATAATTTTCCCCATCCTATTTCTCCCTTTCTCTTTCTCCCAGTGCATTTCTCTTTCTCACCCCTTAATTTTATTTTCTTAGATTATCATCCCTTCATATTCAACTTACACCTGTGCCTTCCCTCTCTCTCTATATATTCCTTCTAGCTGCCCTAATAATGAGAAAGTTCTTATGAGTTACAAGTATCATCTTCCTTTGTAGGAATGCTAGGGGTGGGGAATCTATGGCCTCAAGGGCCTCTAAGTTTTCAAATGTGGTCCTTTGACTGAATCCACGCATCACAGAACAAATCTCCTTAATAAAAAGATTGGTTTGGTAAAACTTAGACTCAGTCAAAAGGCCACACCCAAGGACCTAGAAGTCACAGGTTCCCCCTCCCTTGTTAAACTTATTAAGTCCCTTATGATTTCCCTTTCCTGTTTAAATTTTTATGCTTCTCTTGAGTCTTGTATTTGAAAGTCAGATTTTCTATTCACCTCTGGCCTTTTCATCAAGAATGCTTGAAAGTCCTGTATTTCATCAGATGTTCATTTTTCCCCCTGAAGGATTATACTCAGTTTTGTTGAGAAAGTGATTCTTGGTTGACCTAGCTCCTCTGCCCCTGGAATATTGTATTCTAAGCACTCTGAACCTTTAGTGTAGAAGCTGCTAAATCTTGTGTTATTCTGACCGTGGCTCCACGATATTTGAATTGTTTCTTTCTGGCTGCTTGCAATATTTTCTCCTTGATTTGGGAGCTATAGAATTTAGCTATAATATTCCTGGGAATTTTCATGTTGGGATATCTTTCAGGAGTGATCAGTGAATTCTTTAGATTTCTTTTTTAGCCCTAGTTCTAGAATATCAGGGCAGTTTTCCTTGATAATTTCTTGAAAGGTGATGTCTAGGCTCTTTTTTTGATCATGGCTTTCAGATAATCCAATAATTTTTACATTATCTCTCCTGGATATATTTTCCAGGTCAGTTGTTTTTTTTCCAATGAGATATTTCACATTGTCTTCTATTTTTTCTTTCCTTTGGTTTTGTTTTATTGTTTCTTGATTTCTCATGAAGTCACTAGTTTCCATTTGCTCAGTTCAAATTTTTAAGGAATTATTTTCTTCAGTGAGCTTTTCTACATCCTTTTTCATTTGCCCACTTCTTTTTAAGGAGTTTTTTTTTTCTTCAATGATTTTTTGTGCCTCTTTTTCCATTTGGCCAATTCTACTTTTCAGGGCTTTCTTCTCCTCGTTGGCTTTTTGCATCCCTTTTACATTTGGCCTATTTTGTTTCTTAAGGTGTTATTTTCTTCAATAGTTTTTGGGTCTCCTTTTGCAAGCTGTTGACTCATTTTTCATGATTTTCTTGTATCACTTTCATTTCTCTTTCCAATTTTTCACCTACTTCTCTTGCTTGATTTTGAAATCCCTTTAGAGCCCTTCCGTGGCCTGAGGCCATTTCATATTTTTCTTGGAGGCTTTGGATGTGGGAGTTTTGACTTTGTTATCTTCTGAGTGTGTGTTTTGATCTTCCTTGTCACCATAGTAACTTTCTATGGTCAGAATTTTTTCTGTTTTTGCTCATTTTCCTGTCTATCTTTTGACTTTTAATTCTTTGTTAAAGTAGGGCTCTGCTTTCAGGGTGGAGGGTGCACTGTCCCAAGCTTCAGGTGCTTTGTGTAGCTGTTTTCAGAGATACTTCTAGGAACCTGTAAGTTTCCGGTTCTTCCAAGGTGGTATGATTTAAGGAGAGGTGAGTTTACTCATCTCCTGGCCTGTGCTCTGGTCTGTGAGTGACCATAAACACTCTTGTGCTCTGGAACTGTGACAAGGGTCTCTGCTTCCCTGTGGCCGAAAGCTCTGGGGTGCTAGTGTTCCTCCTCGACCTGGGACTGCTACCCAGGAGTGTGACCCAGATCTGAGTATAGGCAAAGCAACAGAGTCCTACCCCTAGTGCAAGCGAGGAGACCCTTGTAATCTCCCTCTGAGCAGTTGTTCGACTCCCTTACCATCTATGGGCTGAGAGCTCTGAAAGCGGCCAATGCCAGTGCTGTTTCAGTGCCTCCCAAGGCCTGCTCCTGGTTTGCTGGGGCTGGGCCTGGGCTGGACTATGCTCTACTCTCACCCAACAGACCTTTCCTGCCAACATTCTAAGTTGTCTTTGAGTGGAAATTTATTTCACCCCATCCTTATGTGCATTCTCCCACTCCAGGAATTGTTTTATGGCATTATTTAAAGGTGTGCTAAGAGGAGTTTAGGGGTGAGCTCAGGTGAGTTGCTGCTTTTTCTCCAGCATCTTCATAATTTTTTTTTAGAAATTTTTAACTGATTTTATCTAATCCGAGGATATAGACTTTCCTCTGTATTTTTGTACTTGCTTCAAAAAAAAGAACCAAACAACTGGTAGAAGGTGGATTTTACTAATAAAGTATTTGAAAGTAACACTGAGGCTTTTTGTACACAGGACAGACATTTTTTAAAAATATAATTGTATTTTAGGAAGTCAGTCATAGAGCCACATAGCTGAAAGGAACCTTAAAGATCACTTTTTTCAAGATCCCTATTTTATGGATGAGGAAACTGAGGCTCAGAGTGGGGCATTGATTTGCCTAAGTTTTTTGCATAGATCAAAATAGTTTCCTTCATATTTGTCTTAATGATCATTTTTCATTAAATGACTAATATGTCAATTGAATGTATTTCTTGTCTTCTGTGTACTATGTATGAGTCACTGGGGATACTTTAACACTTCAACATATCTACAATTTCACTGATGTGGGTTTCTCTTCATTGGTGCATCTTACAACCAACCCTCATTTCCTCATAATCTGTGATATTTGTAAAAGGTCTTCCGCAGATCTTCGACAGAGGATCCATATGAAGTGCTAGAGATGCTTTCATACCTTCTGTTATTACCATATGACCAGACCACCTCCTTTCTGATCAGACATATTCTCAATTACATCTATTCTGCTACTTTTTGAGCATAAGTCATCATTGGAAATATGCTACATTGTGCTTGCTCCCACCATGCATTTTCTTCATCACCCTGGGGACCAGGCACAACTCTTGGATTTCTTAGAGAGTATAGTGCTCCAAGATCTAACAACCGCACAACATTTTAGTTGAAGAAATGAGTCTGTGTGCCAGGGAAGCAGATTGGGGCCATTAAAAGCACTGAGCAATTTCCATCTCACTTCTTTCTTTTTTTAAAATTTAATTTATTTAATATATTTAGTTTTCAGCATTGATTTTCACAAGAGTTTGAATTACGAATTTTCTCCCCGTTTCTACCCTCCCACCCACTCCAAGATGGTGGATATTCTGGTTGCCCTGTTCCCCTGTCATCCCTCCCTTCTACTTCCCCTCCCATCTCCCTTTCCCTTCTTCTCTTGTAGGGCAAGATAAATTTCTATGCCCCCTTATCTGTGTATCTTATTTCCTAGTTGCGTGCAAAAACTTATTATTCTTTTTTTGTTTTTGAACGTCTATTTTTAAAACTTTGAGTTCCAAATTCTCTCCCCTCTTCCCTCCCCGCCCACCCTCCCTAAGAAG
>CM053628.1:27067422-27096133 GCA_028646595.1 Phalanger gymnotis | reverse complement strand
ATGGAAGGAAATATAGTTAGCCTTACACAACATGAGCATTGTGGAAGTGTTTTGTATAATGATACATGTGTGATCTATGTTGAATGGCTTGCTTTCCTGGGGAGGGTGGGTGGGGAGGGAAGAGGGGAGAAAATTTGGAACTCAAAGTTTTAAAAGCAGATACTTAAAAAAATTAAAAATAATTTTTTTTTGCATGCAGCTGAGAAACAAGATATATGGGGAATGGGACATAGAAATCTATCCTGCCCTACCAGAAAATAAGGGAAAAGGGGATGGGGGGAATAGGGTAAAAGAGGGGAGATCTGACTGAGGAATGAGGCAATCAGCATATATGCCATCTTGGAATGGAGGGAGGGTAGAAATGGGGAGAAAATTTGTAACTCAAAATCTTGTGGAAAATCAATTTTGAAAACTAAAATATTAAATAAAATATATACTGAAAAAATATAAAAAAAACAATGTTGTCCTGGTTTTGGTTATTTCACTTAGCATCAGTTCATATAAGTCTTTCCAGGTTTTTCTGAAATCCTCCTGCTCATCATTTCTTATAGCACAATAATATTCCATCACAATCATATGTCACAACTTGTTTAGCCATTCCCCAATTGATGAGTATCTCTTCAATTTTCATTTTTTTGCCACCACAAAAAGAGCTGCTACAAATATGTTTGTGTATGTAGCTCCTTTTCCCTTTTTTGTCCTCTCTTTGGGATGCAGACCTACTAGTGGCATTGCTGGATCAAAGGATATATACAATTTTATAGCCCTTTGGACATAGTTCCAAATTGCTCTCCAGAATGATTGGATCAGTTTATGCCACCAACAGCACATAAGTGTCCCAATTTTCCCACATCTTCTCCAATATTTATCTTTTTCCTTTTCTGTCCTATCAGCCAATCTGACATGTATAAGGTGTGATACCTTAGAATTGTTTTAATTTGTGTTTCTCTAATCAATAGTGATTTAGAGCATTTTTATATGACTATAGATAGCATTATTTTCTTCATCTGAAAACTGCCAGTTCATATCCTTTGACCATTAATCAAATAGGGAATGACTTGTATTCTTTTAAATGCAACTCAGTTCTCCATATATTTTAGAAATGAGGCCTTTATCAGAGACACTGATTGCCAAAGTTGTTTTCCAGCTTTTTGCGTTCCTTCTAATCTTGGTTGCATTGGTTTTGTTTTTGTGAAACCTTTTTAATTTAATCTAATCAAAATTATCCATTTTGTATTTCATATTGTTGTCTATCTCTTGTTTGGTCATTAATTCTTCCCTTTTCTATAAATCTTACAGGTAAACTAGTCCTTGTTCTCCTAATATGCTAATGGTATCATCCTTTATGTCTAAATTATGTACCCATTTTGACCTTATCTTGGTATAGAGTGGGAGATGTTGGTCTATAACTAGTTTCTGCCATGCGTTTCTGCCATGTTTTCCAGTTTTCCCAGCAGTTTTTGACAAATAGTGAGTTCTTATCCCAGAAGCTGGAGTCTTTGAGCTTATCAAACAGTAGATTACTATAGCCATTTACTACTTTGTCTTGTATGCTTAACCTATTCAACTGATCCACCCCTCTTTTTCTTAGCTAGTACCAAATAGTTTGATGACTGCCTCTTTATAGTGTAGTTTTAGATCTGGTATACCCAGGCCGTCTTCGATTGCATTTTTTCATTAATTCCCTTGATATTCTGGACCTTTTGTTCCTCCAGATGAATTTTGTTTTTATTTTTCCTAGGTATATAAAATAATTTTTGGTAGTTTGATTGGTATAGCACTGAATAAGTAAATTAATTTAGGTAGAATTGTCATTTTTATTATGTTAGCTCAGCCTACCCATGAACAATTGATATTTTTCCAGTCATTTAGATCTGACTTACATTTGTGTGAAAAGTATTTTCTAGTTGTGTTCATATAGTTCCTGGGTTTGTCTTGGCAGGTAGATTCCCAAATATTTTATATTATCTATAGTTATTTTAAATGAATTTCTCCTCCTATCTCTTGCTTCTGGGCTTTGTTAGTAATACATAGAAATGCTGATGATTTATGTGGGTTTATTTTATAACCTCCAACTTTGCTAAAGTTGTTATGTTCTAAGTAGTTTTTTAGTTGATTTTCTAGGATTCTCTAAGTATACTATCATATCATCTGCAACCACAGTTATTTCAAAGTGAGACTTTATTAATATCATTTCGGAGATGTGAAACTGGGAGGGGCCCAAGTTTCTTTATGAGAACAGCAAATTTTTATCATTAAAAGTCAGAATGTTTGCCTTTAATCCTATTCCTTCAAGAATTTTTATTGACTAGATAACTCATTTCACTTTCAAAGAAATAGCGAGTGAGAGATATATTCAAATTTGGGGCCTTCTAGTGCAAAACATTAAGAAATGTCCTCCTTACCCTTATTGCAAATCTAACGGCTTTCCAGCCCTCCTTTGGTAAATCCTCCAGCCTCACTCCCCATGATTCCTGTAAAGCAAAGGGTGCTTGAGTATTATTTACATCCAAGAATTTCAGTAAGATCCAGGTTTATTCTACAAAAAATATTCCAAAGATGATCATGATGGAAGATATATTTTTTGGACCGATTTTATTGACCATTAGCATTTGGGAACCAGAAGTTCTTCTGTTTGGGTTTGAATGTGCTAGCTGAGGGATGGGGGAAAAACTGCCCAGGAGTATTATTGCTCCCATCATAGTAAGGATGCATTAAAATATTTTAAAAGTATTTATAAATATGTGGCATGCTATATTTGACATTTTCCTCTGAAATTGACACCAGGAGCTTAGGATGGAAAAAACAAGGTAGGATTATTTTGATTGCTTATACATTTTATGTGAGAAGAATAATTTTATGAGTTAGAATAAATTAAGCACAACAGCTGACATCCAAGGAAGCATCCAGTCCTTTACATCAGATGTTTTGGGCCAGAAGAAGAATCATTAATTAGCATTTCCTTCTTCCATCTGTTCCCAGAAAGTGTAACAGGCCTTTTGCTCCATGAGCTAGATATGTGCTTACTTAGTTTACTGATGCCCACTTTCCCACATGGGCACCTTTGAAGCAACCAGTGGGATTGCCATTCTATTTTTCTCAACAGCTCTTCTTTTCCTAAAAGGTCCATCCAATGATGGGAGGACTACTGACCTATGTTGGGTTGGGTTGGGGGGATGGCCTCCTCTTTGGGGCACTCTGATCATCCTTGTTTGGTAGTGAGATGAACATATTTCCAAGTTTTGCTCTAATATCGATAGAGCTAAGTTTAGAGCTGCTTTTTTAGTGAACAGACCCAAAGTGACCTATACTGACATTGGCCTTTATAGAAAGTCACTTTTTTGTGACCCAGAATTAAACAAGAGGAATAGAGTAGAATTTGGAGTTAGAAAGACCTGAGTGTGATTCCTGCTTCATATGCTTCACTAAGTACGTGACTGTGGACTTCTGTCAGCCTCAGTTTTCACATCTGTAAAATGAATATAGTAACAGTAACTCCTTCATGGGTCTGTTGTGAGGATCAAATGAGATTCATCAGGTTACGTTTTAGAAATTGTGTAGTACCTTCAACAATTCTAATGTACCCCCTATTTCAAAAGCAACTCTTTTAAGTATCAGTATTCTGTCAGTGATGCTCTCTGGTTTGTGAATTATGGTGCAAAACAGTCTATGAAAAAATAGTTGCATGTTACCTGAAGGTCAAAGGAAAACACAGGCTCCCACATATGACCAGTGATGATTTATACAACTATGGCACAGAAGACATTGTTATTGGCATATATGATTGGAGGCAGGTTGGTTATGTATCCAAAGCACATTGGGTGGGCCTTCTGTGGAGGATTTGTGGAAGGATTTGGAAAAGAATCTCATGGAGAGGAAAGGTAGAGATGGGGTGTGATGTGCTAGTGGTAGACCAAGGCCTGATGTCAGTGAGATCACAGCTCCACTCATGTTTGGAAGGATATTTGAGTTGGTTTTTTATGCTCATTCTCTGGTTGTGCTATAATGTATAGAGAGCTGCTGGCTTTAGAGTCTAAAAGACCTATGTTGCAGTTCTACCTCTGATTCCTACTGGATGTGTGACCCTGGAGTCCCTTACTCTGTCAAGGCTCCTGAGCAGCTCTCCAAGGTGCAGAGTAATTAATTACCTTCATCAGTAGAAGGAGGTCCTCCCAGCAAGGGACATTGAAGATCTGTACCAAACGAGAAATGGGTTCTCCTCTCTCTCCTTGTGTAGCACTTTTAACTTTTTGTAATCTCAATTTTTTCTCCCAGTAAGGTACAGAAATTGAGTCTAAGGCAGGTATTATAATCCTCATTTTGACATGATAATGAAACAGGAGAACAAAGAGATTGAGGCTTCTCTGAGGTGATGAAGCTAGACAAATAAAAGCAAAGGCCAGAAATAAAGCCAGATCTACCAATTCCTAGTCTGTGACCTTTCCCCTAGGGCGAATGATATGACCTACAAGACAGCTAGTTGAAGGCTTGCAGACCCTGTTTGTTAAAAAAAAAAAAAAAAAAGAGAATCTCTGTGGCAACACTTTAGAGTCAATCTTCCTGGAAGTGTGTTAATTCATTTCGCAGGTCAATGAGTACAAAATTCCTACCTTGAGGCTCTTCTCCCTGTGACAGGAATATTAGCTATAAGGTTATCTTTCTAATAACCCTCTTTGTTTTCTCTGGCACATTTATTACTTGAGCACATGATTTCCTCCTCATTTCTTGAATAACCTGCCAATATTCTTTGTGTGGTTTCCCTTAACTTACCACTTCCCCTTACTTCCAACTGGACTCTCCCTACTCCACTGCCTTCTCCTTTCCTGCTTCCCCAGAGAACCTCTGCCCTGGGGCCCTCTGCTCAACATTGGTGACTCCCTTCTGGGGAACACCCTTTTAGGAAGGACTCCAGCCCTTCTTTACCTCACTATGACCTTGATATTCTCCTCACTCCACTTCCTACTTCATATCTACCTCATTACCTGCATAGGTACCTTCCTCCTCCCCCTTCTCTCCTACTTTCCAGTACCCCTGTTTGGTGTCTTCCTCCATTAGAATGTAAACTGCCTGAGGACAGAGACTGTCTTCCATGCTGGCAATTGAATATCAGTGTTTAGCACAGTGGTTGGCACATAGCAAGCATTTAACAAATGTCTAAATATCTATCTCGCACAGTGAGAGAATGAGTGGGCAGAGGAACAAGTGAAGTACAATTCATCTCCTTCCTTCTGTAATGTTGTCGCTCTTCCTCTCTACCAGCCATGCCATTTACTGGTGAACAAAAACTGTGTTTCCAAGATTTAGTTCTAGGTGATTGGGAAGAAAGTCTAAATGACAGCTGACTTTGGACTTTCCCCCAATCTGTTGGGGGCAAATGTTACATTGAGCCAGGCCAGAAGAGAAAAACAAACTGTTGCTGGCAATGCCTAGGCATAATTTTGCTGGAGTTGTGGCCGGGGGTGGGGGGTGGGTGGGGGTGGGTGGAGTGGGAGTGGTAACTAGAGCACTGAGATTGTGGGGTAGGATGGAAGTGACGAGTACTGAGAATATTGACTCTCAGAGCTCAATGAATGAACCTTTAGCTGCCTAATTCATTTAGTCCAATGGCTTCCTTTTACAGAGGTGGATATATAAGGCCAGGATATGTAAGGTCACATAGTGACTTCTGAGAAGGTTCAGAGCAGGAGGTAGGGTGGCGATGTCCAAAGAGGTCCTGGGTTTGAGTCCCAGCTCTGCCATTTACTATCTGTTTAAACTTGGGCAAGTCCGAGGACATCAGTTCCCTCTTCTCAAAGTGAATGGTTAGGACTAGATGAGTTTTAGGGTTCTTTGCAGTCCGTCGACCCTATCTATGTCTCCTGACTCTCAGTCCAACCTTCTTTATACTATACTGTCTTGAATCCTAGGCCAGGAGGAAATATTGCTGAAGGTAAAATTCCTAACAAAAGAATCAGGGGAGAGGATGCCCACTGATCCTGGCAGATCCTGGCATCAGTCAAAGATTTCTAATTTTCATACTGTATCACATTTTTGTAGTGCTTTAAGGTTTGCCAAGTGTTTTAAGTACATTATCTCACTAGACTCTACCTGATGGATCTGTGGGGTAATTGCCATTATTATCCCCATTTTACAGATAGGAAAATGAGGCAGAAAGAAATGAAAGGATTTCTCCAGACTCACAAAACTTGTTAGAGTCAAAGGGGAGTTGTGAACCCAGTTCTTCCTTCCTCAAAGTACAGTAGTCTGTCTGCTGAACTTCCCGGGGTCATGGAGATAGATCAGCTGATCCTGACTAACTGGTTGGAGGGAGAACTTCTCTCTGCCATATAGTATCTATGTTTCTAATAATTAGGAGTGTGAGACAGCCCAGAGTAACCAAAAATATAGGCTCCATAAGTATAGTCCCTTTTGTATGTATGTGTAGCTGTGAAATTAACTTCTTTTGTGGGATTCAGAAACAGCCTGAGGCAGTTGTCATGAGAAAAGATATTTAGACTCTTGTGGAACATAATGGCTGAGATGGCAGTGCTGCTTCCCTTTGATTTTCATTAAGATAGGAGGCTGGTATCAAAGCAAAGCATCTTGGTGGTTTGTCCACCTCTAGGGATCTGGAGGCCAGCTGCATTAGTGTTACTGGGTAATCAATGCCACTATCTTTCCTAGGTATTTTTTAAAGGGTGACAGATGGATCCAGGAGTGTTATTTAATGTCAACATATCTGTCTATATTCTGGCTATAAGATGTGAAAAACAAGAAGAGAGCCATATTTTTGCTACCTAAGCTATTTGAGTGTAGGACTCTATTAGTGTGGCTGCTGCATTCCTTATAAAAAAGGGCTCACAGAATCACAGCATCTCAGAGTTGGAAGAGCCCTCAGCGGCCATCTAGTTCAGACTGTTATGTGCCACGCACTTGCTGTAACCCTGTTCTAGGTTAATAGTGTGAAAAACAAAACAAATAGTAACTCCTCTCAAGAAGCTTTTAGTCCACAATGTCAACTATGTCCAAAATATGTACGTAGAAAATACATTTTGGGAAGGGAGAGAAGAGCGACTGCAAGGGAATCAGGAAATACCTTGTGGGACAGATGTCATACTAATTCTATCTTTGAAGAAGTTAGGGACTACATCAGGCAGAGGTGAAGAGACACAGCACTCTAGGTGTGGGGGAACAGCCTGTGCAAAGATAAGGAGGTAAGAGATAGAATGTCATGTACGGGGAACATAGTGTGTCTCTGAAACTAAGATAAGACCTAATCTGGGGGATGTCCTTCCATCGCCCTCTTTAATTATTTTTATTAATAAATACTCCAAGGCTTCGGGGGAATTTGACCAGTTTTGTTACATCTGAGCATTTGTTCATATTTGTTAACTCAAAATGAGATTGCTTTGAAATGTCCATATATCAAGTTGCCACTCAGATGCTTACATGTGCTTTATGAACTGAATGAATTTGTAGTCATTGTCCAATTACAAAGCTAATGAGCAAGTGTGAAGATATACTTGGTACATTTTATCTTTGTATTCTTTTTCTTTCTTTTCCCCTCAGGCAGTTCTCCAAATGGTATTTTCTTTGGGGAGGGTGGCCTTGAGATGTTCCTTCTTTTGTTTTGCTCACTTGCCCTAAGCTGTCTGGCCTCCTTCAGCAACTCCTGGCATCCCTTAGTGGCTAGAAATCTGGTCTGCTCCCTTACTTTCTGTTGTGGTTCTTAAAAACAAACAAAAACCCCATTTTACTGCTAAGGTCCCTTCATTTGCTTAGGTGGCATGCATGTATGCAAGGCCAAAACATCTGATTAAAAAAGAAAAAGTCAATTCATGAAACCTTTATTAAGTGCCTACTACAGGCAATGCATTAACTACTGGACTCTAAGGTTAGAGACAGAAATGAAACTTCTTTGTCCTCGAGGAGCTTCCATTCTACTGGGAGGAAATCTAGCAACCAAACTCTGCTTTTGTTTACCTGACACCAAATGGCCTGACTGCTTTTTGGTTTGGATTGGATGGTCATGCAGACCCAGACTTAGCTGAAAGGCAGCGGGGAAGTAGCGCACAGAGGACGAGCTTCCAATCCCAGCTCGGCTACTTCTACCTGTATAACTTTGAGCATGTCACTGACCTTCTCTTGTACTCAGATTTCTTGTCTGTAAGATGAGGATGAGCTGACCTTTAATGTCCTTTCCTGCTGGAAATCTGTGATCTCCCAGGTTTGAAATGAACATGAGAAATAAATCTGTCATGTGAGTGCTTAAGGTCTGGATGCTGTAGGACTATGGAATGGAGAGGCAGATGAATATACCTGGGGGAACTTCTTCCTGATAACAAACTCATTTCAAGCTATAAATGATAACACACTTATCATAGAAGCAGGGTTGGAGGCTGGTGTCCCAAAGGAACAAAAAAAAGAATATGAGACCTTCCTCACGAACTTGACTTGTCCATAGAGACAGATAAGAGGCCGTGGGAGGGCAGCCATGTGCTTTACTTAATGGCGTAAGTAAGAGCTCTCAGGACTTAGTGGAATTTTCCAAGCCATGTTATACTCTAGACAGGTGGATGGAAACAGATTTGTAATTTTGTCTCCATTCCCAAGTTTCAACTGGCACTTGAAAATATTCATCACTCGGTGAGATGTGCAATTTTATGAAGTATTCCATTAAAAAGGAGCTATTCCACAAGAGGTAGACATTGAGATGTAGAGCCACAGAAGTGGCTGTTGATATTTTCGTAGGAAAGACATATTTTCTGAGAGCAGCCATATCTCAGTGCGTTGATAGGTTTTTATTTAAGCAGCATATGCTCTGCTGACCTGCAAGTTGTCAATACTCCTGTTCCCCTATATTACAGGGTTTTCTATTCAGCACTGGTTATATTGAAGCATAGTGGTCAAAAGGCTGCTGACTCAGTGAGGCAGAACAAATGAACTGACCTCTTTCTTCCTTCACTTTGGGACCCCTAAATAGCCTTGTCAAAAATAATTTAATTGGAAAGATAATTATCTCACCTATGATAGACTGAAGGTTAAAAAACCCAACAAACCAACACCAAAAACTTCACCCTTAGGGCTCAGTTCCTTGTTCCTCTTAGAGCACTTATCCCTGAACTCAGTCATAATGCAACACATAGGCATGATTCTAAGAAGAGTCATGGCCAGGAAAGAAAGGGATATTACAAGGACCTTCCAGGTATAACTAGGGAGCTGTGCCAAGTCTAGAAACAATTCCTCTGAATGCAAAATCTTGACTTGGGCTGCATGCCAACGCTTTGCACAAGGATTTAGATAGGAAAGAGCTAATGCCAGTTTTATATTTTGAATCATTTTTTAGCTCTCCATTCATTTAAAAATAGCTCCCCCAAAAGAAACAAAACTAAAGTCTAGAACAAAGGTTCTTAACATGGGGTCCATGAACTTTTTTTAATACTGTAATAACTGCATTTTGATATAATTGGCTTCCTTTGTAATCTTATGTATTTCATTTTATGCATATAAAAACATTATTTTGAGAAGGAACTCACAAGCTTCATTATGCTGACAAAAATGTACATGAAATTAAAGAGGTTAAGAACCTCTGCTTTAAGCCTTTCAATATGGAGGCTTATTGGTTTAATTTCATATTCCAAACACTTTAGTCTTCAGTACCAGTTGCATTTCAGGTTTAGACTTGGAATTATATTCCTACTTGGTTTGCTCCATGCTTTCATGTGCCCCTGTAAGTCATTCTAGGGAAAGTATTGCAATTTTGCACTGATACTTTTTCCATGTTTCATTTATCCAGGATTGTCAATTGACTAGAAAAAAAGGGGTGTGTGTGTGTGTGTGTGTGTGTGTGTGTGTGTGTGTGTGTGTGGGAGTGGGAGAGGGAGAGAGAGAGAGAGAGAGAGAGAGAGAGAGAGAGAGAGAGAGAGAGAGAGAGGAGAGAGATTCTTTGATTAACCTTTAGTTATTCAGCATTTCCACAATTTGTGGTTGGCAGAAAAAATGCACTTGAAAGTGATCCCTACAGAACTGAGTCCTGAGCCACTTAGGTATAGTTCAATTTAGCAGCCTCTCTTTCCCATATGGGTGTAGGTAAAGGAATAGATACTTCTAGGTCTCAGTCTTTAATGAGGCAGCTCAGCAGCACAGTATCTAGAGTTCTAGAGTTGGAGTCAGGAGGACCTAAGTTCAAATTCTACCTCAGATACTTTCTAGCTGTGTGAACCTGGATAAGTCACTTCCCCTCCATTTGCCTCAGTTCTCGAATCTCTAAAATGAGGATAATGATAACATCTACCTTCCAGGGTTGTTATAAGGATCAAATGAGATAATATTAATCAAATGCTCTGCAAAACTTAAAGGGCTACGTGAATTACCATTCATATAGCTTTTATTTAGTACAAATCAATTCCACGAGCATTGATTAAGCACCTACTATGTATATTTTAAACTCTTTGACTGGAGTCCTGCAGAAAAATCCTCCCTAAGTTGGTAGAAAGCCTGCATTGGGTTGATCCTGGAGTATTTATGCTCCTGTGGCCCAAGTATTTCTTTACTGGCTATCTCATCGGTGCTCAGTACTGGCCTAGCTATTTGGAGAACTACCCGAAGGCAGATTAGGCTGTCCCTGTCTGTACTCTGGGATCTTATAAGCTAATTGGGAGATGAGACTAACATAGAGGAAATGGTAAGAGGATGATACTGGAGAATATAATTAAATGTCAGAATGCATAAAAGCAGTAAGTACTATGAGAGGTCTGAAAACAAAAAGAGGAACATAAAAGAACTTTAAAGGGCATCTCACCCAACCCTCCCATTTTAGAGATGAGTTTAATGGACTTGTCCAAGGTTTTGCAGGTAATGTAACAACTACAATTTGATCTTAGCTCCTTTGGCTTCAAATCCAGTGCTCATTCTGTTGAGACTAGCGCAGGTCAGAATTGTTGATAAGGTCTTCAGTGAGGCACTGGAACTTGTAGACACAGCCTAAGTATAGGGAATCTTGCCCAATTCTTTTCTGTGCTTTTGAGAGGGAAAAAAACTGTGTTGACTCTCTCTTTGAGCTTACATTCTACCTGATCACATAGGCCTTTATAAGAGCAAGTGCCATACCCACCAACTTTCTCCCTTAGGAGAAGAAAAATTCTTCGGATTGTTTTTTCTCATGTGGAGGGAATCTGCAGAACTTCAGAAATAATTAGGAAAAACAGAGCATCTAGTGAAATGTAGACAATTTCTCATTTACCTGATTCTGGTTACATGAGGAGAATGGTCTCACTTGTGATCGATTACTACTCCTGCTTCTGGTCCTCTTGACAGCAGGGGTAAGGGTGGGGTGCTGAAAGTTAATGGTCTTTCTTGAACTTCAGAAAAATTTGATTGATGCTCTGTGCAAAGGTCCATAGCTAGCTCTATTTGCTCAGTACTTTCTCCCTCCTTACTAACAGAGATGACCTTGAGGCTGACCAGTGCCATTAAAACTGTGTCCTAGCTGGGTAAAAGGGTCTGAGTGTGATTTCATTATTGTATACATGTTACCTTTTTTACTCTGGGGATTATGGGCTTTGTATGACTGAGCCCCTGAGTTCCTACCTCCGGACTTCTTAGGCATATGATAGCTAAATAACTTAAAATGTACTGAATCCTTTGGACTAGCCACAATTTTCTAAAGTCAGGGTCCAAGATAAAGGACAGCTATAAATCTCAGAGTGGAGTGAAAGCATTGACCTCTTGGGTAATTATTTGTGCAGAAATCGGAAAGTCATTCCATAATTCAGTTTCATAAAATATAAATAGGAGTTACATAGACAGGCAGCCTGAAACCAAGCAGTAACATTATGCAAAATAAGACCAAAGAGTTGGAAAACTGCCATGTGTAGTTGAGACATGATTTTTGGTTTGGGATCTTTTTTCCTTTTTTAAAAAAATAATTTATTTTTAGTTTTCATATTCACTTCCATAAGGTTTTGAGTTTTGAATTTGCTCCCCCAGTTTCTCCTCCCTTCTCCCCAAGACAGTGTGCAATCTGATATAAGCTCTACTTACACATTCATATTAAACCTATTTTCACATTAGTCATGATATAAAGAGGAATTAGAACGAATGGGAGGAATCACAAGAAAGAAGAAACAAAACGAAACAACAAAAGAAAAGGAGAGCAAATAGTCTGCTTCCAACTTCATTCACACTCCAAAGTTCTTTTTCTGGATGTGGGAAGCATTTTCCATAGTGAGTCTTTTGGAGTTGCCTTACATCATTGCATTGCTGAGAAGAGCTGAATCTATCAAAATCAGTCATCGCACAATGTGGCTGTTACTGTGTACAATCTTCTCCTGGTTCTGCTCATTTCACTCAGCATCTGTCTTTCCAGGTTTTTCTGAAGTTTGCCTGCTCATCATTTCTTATAGAACCATAGTATTCCATTACATTCATATACCACAACTTGTTCAGCCATTCCCCAATTGATGGGCATCCCCACAATTTCTAATTCTTGGCCACCACAAAAAGCTGCTATAAATATTTTTTTACATGTGAGTGCTTTTCCCATTTTTATGATCTCTTTGGGATACAGGCCTATAAGTAGTATTGCTAGGTCAAAAGATATGCACAATTTTATAGCCTTTTGGGCATAGTTCCAAATTGCTCTTCAGAATGGTTGGATCAGTTCACAACTCCACCAACAATGCATTAGTGTTCCAATTTTCCTGCATCTTCTCTAACATTTATCATTTTTCTCTTCCTTCATGTTAGTCAATCTGATAGGTGTGATGTGGCACCTCAGAGTTGTTTTGATTTGCATTTCTCCCATCAATACTGATTTAGAGCATTATTTCATGTGATTATAGATATCTTTAATTTCTTCTTCTGAAAACTGCCTGTTCATATCTTTTGACCATTTCTCAAATGGGGAGTGACTTGTACTCCTATAAATTTGACTCGGTTCCCTGTATATTTTAGGGATGAGGCCTTTATCAGAGACACTGGTTGTAAAGATTCTTTCCCAATTTTCTGCTTCCCTCCTAATCTTTGTTGCATTGACTTTGTACAAAAATTTTTCAATTTAACGTAATCTAAATTATCTATTTTGCATTTTGTAACACTCTCTGTGTCTTGTTTGGTCATGAATTCTTCCCTTTTCAATAAATCTGAAAGGTAAACTATTCCTTGCTCTCCTAGTTTGCTTATAGTATCAGACTTTATATCTAAATCATGTACCCATTTTGATTTTATCTTGGTATAGGGCATAAGATGTTGGTCTATGCCTAGTTTCTGCCATACTATTTTGCTGTTTTCCCAGCAGTTTTTTTTAATAGTGAGTTCTTATCCCAGAAGCTGAAGTCTTTGGATTTATCAAATAGTAGATTAGTATAGTCATTGATTGCTGTGTCTTGCATACCTAACTATTTCATTGATCCACCACTCTATGTCTTAGCCAGTACCAAGTAGTTTTGATGATTGCTTCTTTATAATACAATTTAAGATCTGGTAGAGCTAGGCCACCTTCCCTAACATTTCTTTCATTAATTCCCTTAATATTCTGGACCTTTTGTTCTTCCAGATGAATTCTGTTATTATTTTTTCTATTTTGTTATTATTATATTTTACATATCTATAAAATAGTTTTTTGGTAGTTTGATTGGTATGGCACTGAATAAGTCATTTAATGTAGGTAGAATTGTCATTTTTATTATATTACCCATGAGCAACTGATATTTTCCCAGTCATTTAGATCTTACTTTATTTGTGTGAAAAATGTTTTGTAGTTCTGTTTAGTTCCTGAGTTTGTCTTGGCAGGTAGACTCCCAAATATTTTATATTGTCTATGGTTATTTTAAACGGAATTTCTCTTTTTATCTCTTGCTTTTGGCTTTGTTGGTAGTATACAGAAATGCTGATGATTTAGTGGCTTTATTTTATATCCTGCAACTTTACTAAAGTTGTTCCTTGTTTCAAGCAGTTTTTAGTTGATTCTCTAAGTATACCATAATATCATCTGCAAAGTGTGATAGCTTGATTAAACAGCTTGTTAGCATTTTGGAGCCCTTTGGGGCATGAAGACCACCAGTTTCCCCACCAAAGTTTTATTCATTTGTTCTCTTCAAGCAAGCTGGAAGTTCTTGCCCTTTCTTTTCCTTGGCTGTGAAAAAATTAGTTTCAAATCATGGATAAGTAAGCAGATACATGATGACTACTATCCAGGCCAGGGGTAGGGAACCTGCAACCTCAAGGCCACTTGTGGCCCTTTAGGCCCTCAAGTGCAGCCCTTTGACTGAATCCAAACTTCACAGAACAGAGTCCCTTAATAAGAGGATTTGTTCTGTAAAACTTGGACTCAGTCAAAAGGCTGCACTCACCTTGAAGGCCACATGTGGCCTCAAGGCCGCAGGTTTCCCACCCCTAGCCTAGGCCATCCAAGCGTCTTTGTTTTATGAGATATCTCAGAAGACAATATGATGTGGTAGAAAGAGCATTGGATTTTGCCTCAGATGAGGTAGGTTCAGATTCTGTTTCTGGGCTGTGGACAAATGGACCTTGTCCTTGAGGGAGATAAGTCTGGAACCACATAAGATTTTTCCTAAGAATTGCATGTGCTTGTTGGTGGTCTCTTAGGCAAGATTCTGAGAGTGAATTTTTCCAACCCAAGAGATGGCAGCAACTAGGGCACTGGTAGATTTCCCCGGGGAAATCTATCTTTCTTTGGAGGTGCCTACTCAACTTGCTGACAGACTAGTTCAAGGAAAATGTTTGTGAATCCCAAAATCTTGTGCAAAGGAGGGGGACTTTTGAATTGAATTCCCTAGACAATGTAATTTCAGAATCTCGCCTTCTAGCCAAAGAAGAGAGATTTCCTGGGCAGCCCCAGCTTCTAGAATAATCTCAAATTTGAAAGTTTAGGGGTCACTTAGAGGAAAAGAGGGATTTCCTGATGCAGCATATTTCTTGGAGAAAGGAGAGAATTGCCTTTTCTTTGTTCCTAAGTAGTATCAATCCTACTCAAAGAGCAAAGACTGTGAGTTATTTAGACCGTGTGCATTGTATTGGAAGGAACTGCATGTTCCATAGTCCCTAAAGTATGTTTGCCTTCTAGGGAAAGGATAATCTAAAACACAGTGTGGTACTATGAGTCTTGGAAAAAATGTGTAGTGTCTTAGGAAAAGAAAGACTTAGTGCAATGTCAGAGTGTTGCCCCAATGGCACCTTTAAAATCATTTCCCTGAGAGGCACTGATAGATTATTTTATTTTTATCTTTGTATACGTGGCCACTTGCACAGTGCCTTATACATAGAATATAACCTTATTGTAAAATTAAATTGAATTCTAGCTCTGTTATAAATTTGTGAAAATTAATAATATTAACAATAATGAAACATTTCAAACCCTGGCTCTATCACTGCTGATTTTGACCTTGGGAAAGTCATTTCACCTCTGTGAACCTCAGTTTCCTTATTTATAAAATGAAAGGGTTAAACTAGATGATCTCCAAGTGCCTCCATATCCAGTGATTTTACCTCTCGACAGATTGTCCTATTTCTGAGGCTCATGTGTGCCAGCCTGCAGAAAGGCACAGCTTTTATTAATTTACTTCTGATTGTTAATTTACATCTGATTGTTAATTTCATTTGTAAAATGTACAATCCAATAAGCATTTAAAAATATCTACTGTATGCAAGGCACTATGCTAACTGCTAGGGATACAAGACCAAACATCCTATTGAAGAGATTAAACCTATAGACAGGTAAAGATATACATGATTATCTTAGGAGGGAGGGAGTGCTGACAACTAGTATTCCTGTAGGAGGCATTTGTTCTATGAGCCAAACCTGGGATTCTAAGAAATGAAGATGAGGAAGGAGTGCCTTCCAGGCATGGGAGGATAGTCTGGCTAATGGCACAGAGATTGGAGATGGAAAAGCCAAGTTTGGGGAATATTGTGTAGTCTGGTGTTATAGAAATGTCAAGTATGTGAGAGAGAATAATGTCAAGTAAGCCCAGGAAAGTAACTTGGGGCCCAGTTGTGAAGGGCTTTAAATGCTAAGCTGAAGAGTTTTTACTTTATCCAGAAGGCAAGAAGGAACCACTGAAGGATCTTGGTCAGAGGAATGACTTGGTCAGATTTCTGCTTTAGGAAGATTGTGATGTTAGCTATGTGGAATATGGATTGGAAAGACAAGAGACCAAAAGCCAGCATTCCAGTTCAGTAGCTATACTATTTCACTTGAAAATAAATGATGACTTAAAGTAAAGTGATTTTCAGAGAAGTAGACTACATCTGCAGTACTGCATTCAGTTCTGGGTATCACAGTTTAGGAAGGATAAGATGATGAGATTCCATAGGAGAGCAACCATGAGGCTGAAGGCCCTTGAATCCATGCTGTATGAGGATTACTTGAAGGTACCGGTGGCAACTAGATTAGTGGGAGGGAAGGGAACAAACATTTATTAAACACTGGTTATGTGCCAGGAGCTGTTCTAAATGCTTTACAAATATTATATCATTTGAAGAAAGACTATGGTGGGTGAGAGTGGGGGGAAAGAATCACGATAGCTTTGAATAACAGTGTCAAATGATACAAAGAGGTCAAGAAAAAGGAAGACTGAGAAAAAGGCCATCAGATTTGGCAATTAAGAGATGACTGGTAATCACAGGGCAGCTTAAGTTGAGTAACGAATGGGTCAGAACTTGGATTGCAAAGGGATGAAAAGCAAATTAAGGGAAAGAAAATAGAAGCAGTGGGGTGGAACCAAGATGGCAGATTAGGGGCAGCCATCCAGCTGACCTCTCCCAACATTCCCCTCCAGACAACTTTAAAATAACTCCTCAAATCAAATTTTGGAGTGACAGAGCCAACAAAAGGTTGAGGCGAGACATTTTTATGGACTAAAAAACTTAAGAGATTGGCAGGAGAAGTCTGTGACACTGGGGAAGAGGCTAGTCCAGAGTCCACACATGCAGCAGCAGCAACAGCGGCCATAGCAGGAGTAGCAGCTTCGGTAGTTCTCAGTCCAGAGATGGTAAGGGGGTCAGACAATTGTTCAGAAAGAGTTTATGGGGGACTCTTTGCTGGCACTGGGTACAGCTGATACTGATTGACAACTCTATTCCTAATATACAGTTCTGGATCTTAGTTCCAAAGCAGGGAGGAGTACTGGTGGTCAGGCACAAGGGAGCAGGGGCCCTGGTCATACTTGCAAGAAAGGCAAGCACAAAGACAAGTACTTGTGGCTTCAGGAGTCCAGGGAACTTTCCTGGGTAAAGACCAGAGCACAGACCAGGAGAGCAGTGATCATACCTTGCCTATGATCACATCACCTTGGAAACACTCCAAACTTGCGGACCCCCAGAACTAGCTCTGAAATGAGCAGCATGAAAAAGGCTGAAGCTTGGGAGAGTGCCTACCCACCCCCAGATGAGCAGAGCCCAACTTTAACATAAAATTCAAAGTAAAGAAAAAGACTGGAAAAATGAACCACCACCACCACCACCACCACCCACCCACCCACCCACCCACACACACACACAAAACTTGGCCATAAAAAGCTACTACAGTGGCAAGGAAGACCATGACATAAACTCAGAAGAAGACAAAAACGTGAAAACAGCTACCAAAAATGGCTCAAAGAAAAATGCTAATGGGACCCAAATACAACAAGAATTCCTGGAAGAGTTAAACTGGGAGATAAGAGTGGTAGAGGAAAAATTTGGAAAAAAAAATAAGAGTGATGCATGAAAATTAGGAAAAGAAAATTAACAGCTTAGTAAAAGAGGCACCAAAAAATACTGAAGAAAATAATCCCTTAAAAAGCAGAATGGTCCAAATGGAAAAGGAAGTACAAAATCTCACTGAAGAAAATAATTCCTAAAAAAATTAGAATTGGGCAAGGGGAAGCTAATGACTCCATGAGACATCAAGAAACAATCAAAAAAAATCAAAAGAATGAAAAATAGAATAAAATGTAAAATATCTCATTGGGAAAAATGACTTGTAAAATGGACTAAGGAGAGATAATTTAAGAATTATTGGATTGCCTGAAAGTCACAATCAAAGAAAGAGCCTAGAGATCATATTTCAAGAAATTATCAAGGAAGACGGCCATGATATCTTACACCAGAGGGTAAAATAGAAATTAAAAACAATTCACCAATCACCTAGTGAAAGAGATCCCAACATGAAAACTCCTAGAATATTATAGATAAATTTCAGAACTCCCAGGTCAAAAGAGAAAATAATTCAAGCAGCCAGAAAGAAACAATTCAAATGTTGTGGAGCCACAATCAGGATCACACAGGGTTTAGCAGCTTCCATAGTGGCCTTGGAATATGATATTCCAGAAGACAAAGGATTACAACTAAGGATAATCTACTCAGTGAAATTGAGTAATTGAGAAATTGAGAAATTCTTCAGGGGAAAAGTGGATATTTAAGCTAGAGCTGAATAGAAAATCTGACATTCAAACACAATACTCAAGAGAAGCACAAAAAGGTAAACATGAAAGAGTAATCATAAGGAACTCAATAAAGTTAAACAATTTCTGTTTTTATGTGGGAAGATGATAATATAACTTTTGAGAAGTCTATCATTATTAGGGCAGTTAAAAGGAGTTTACATAGACAGAAGACCTGAGTATGAGGTGATTATGTTGGAATGATCTCCAAAAACAGAGTGAAAAAGAAGGATGCACTGGGAGAAGGGGGAAAGGAGAGGTAGAACAGGGAAAAATTTCTCATAAAAGAGCACACAAGGAAGAACTTTTACAATGGAAGGTAAATGGGGGTGGGTGGGTGATGGGATATGCTTAAACCTCATTATCATTGGAATTGGCTCAAAGAGGGAAGAATACACACACACACACACACACACACACACACACACTCAGTTGTGTATAGAATGTAACTTACCCAATAGGGAAATAGGAGGAAAAGGGGATAAGAGAAATGGAGGGGATGATAGAAAAAAAGAGAGAGGAGGCAGTAGGTAGAAGCAAAATAAACTTTTGAGGAGAGACAGGATAAAAAGAGAGAAAGAAACAGAAATACACAGTAATCATAACTGTGAATGGGATGAGCTCACCCATAAAATGGAAGCACATAGTACGTTTCTAATCCAGTGATATATTGTTTATAATTATTTGAAACAGAAAGACATGTTGGAAGTTAAAATAAAGGACTTGAGCAGAGTCTCTTAAGCTTCAGCTGGACTTTTAAAAGACAGGGGTAGCAATAATGATCTCAGACAAATCAAAAGAAAAAATAGACCTAATTAAAGATGTAATCAGGGAAACTACATTATGCTAAAAGGTACCATAGACAATGAAGTAATTACAATAATTTTTACAGCAAATTTCTCTGATAAAGACTCATTTCTGAAATATAAACTGAGTATAGAACTGAGTCAAATTTTTAAAGGCAAAAGTCATTCCCCAGTGCTTAAATTGTCAAAAGATATAAATAGGCAGTTTTCAGGTGAAAAAATCAAAGCTATCTATAGTCATAAGAAAAAATGCTCTAAATCACTAATGATTATAGAAAGGCAAATTAAAACAACGCTGAGGTACCACCTCACATCTATCAGACATAACCAATGCTGGAGGAGATGAGGGGAAAAGAGGTATACTAATGAAAAGCTCGTAGAGTAGTGAACTGGTCCAACCATTCTGGAGAACAATTTGGAACTAGGACCAGATGGTTATAAAACTATGCATACCCTTTGACCCAGCAGTAATGCTACTAGGTCTTTATCTCAGAGAGATCATAGAAAAAGGAAAAGGACCTACATGTACAAAAATATTTATAGTAGCTTTTTTTGGTAGTGGCAAAGAGGTGGAAATTGAGGGAATGCTCACCAATTGGGGAATAGCTGAACAAATTGTGGCACATGATTGCGATGGAGTTACTATTGTGCTATAAGAAATGATGAGGGGGCAGTTTCAGAAAAACATGGCGAGACCTAAGTGAACTGATGCAAAGCAAAGTGAGAAGAAACAGGAGATAATTGTGCAGAGTAGCAGCAATGTTGTGATGATGCTCAACTGTGAACGACTTGGCTACTTTTATCAATACAGGGATCCAAGGTAATTCCAAAAGGACTCATGATAAAAAGTGATGATGGTGAAATTAGTGCAAATTGAAGTAAAATTTTCTCACTTTATTTTTCTTGCTTTTCTGGAAATATGGCTAGTATGAAAATGTTTTGCACAATTTCACCTGTATAATTGATATCATATTGTTTCTCTTCTCAGTGGTTGTGGGAGGGATTGGGATGGAGAGAGGGAGAGCTTGTGGAACTTAAGGGTTAAAAAGAAAATAATGCTAAAATAAATACATGATAAATTTTTTAAAAGACAAGAAAGAAAGCAGAAGGAATGGAAAATAGAGAAGCAACTTTTTTTTTACAAAGTCATTCGCTTTTCCCTCATCTCCCCCACCTACTGTTAAAAGAATATTTTTAAAATGACTGTCATTTTATCCCACAACTTTCTTTTAAATGATGGAGCTGCTTTTCGTTATTTGTGGGCAATATTTTTTTTGCATTTTTGTTTGAAGTTGGAATATTTCCCAACTATCTTTTTGCCTTAACACATGGAAAAATGACATTCTCTGTACCTTTCACCTGTGCAGCTGAATGTTTTCGAGAGCTGTTCTGCCTGAAATCTCTGCTCAGATTGGACCAAATGTTGTCTGTCCACTTCCCCATGTCTGCTCACAAAGAGACTGCATTGATTGATTCAACTATGCTTCCTATTTCTATCCAGAAAGCTTAGCCATGTGATTGATCAGAGGTAGCAGGGCCTAGTAGGTAGAGAATTGCAGTCAGCATCAGAGAGATCTGGGTTTCAATTCCACCTTTGACAATAGCCGGTTCACCTTGAGCAACTTAGTTGATATCTCTGAACTTCTTCTTCTTCATTTATAAAATGGGAATATAATAGAACCAAATCTTATGGTTGTTATTAAGATCAAGTAAGACTGTTTATAAAAATGTCTTGTAAACCTTAAAGCGCTCTATTAATGTTAGTTATTAATATTTGTTCCTGCCATCCTACTTACTGATATCAGGCTAATTTCAAATATGAAACACACCTCTACAACCAGTCTGTGGCACCAATCAGTGATGCCCGAGATAACTATTCTAATCTCTCTATCAAGGAGGCTTTCCCAGTGGGCAATAAGCCTTAGTGAATTATCTGCCAGGAAATCTTCTCTAGTGGTAAATGGGGCTCCCAGTGCAGACTTCTCAATGCTGAGATCAAGATTACCACAGGTTTCTCTGTCAGCAGTGAAAAAGAGACAGTCATTGTACAGCAGCCAAATGTAATTTTACCAGGTAAGAAGACAAGCTACTTTTGGCTGCCATGACCCATTCACCTAAATAGCCTCCTTTCCCTTCCCCCCTTTTCCTCTGTATAAATCAGTGGCTACTGCAATTTCCATAGTACTAGACTCTGGAGTAATCACAGGGCTGAGATATTTCACAATACCACCATAGCAAAAGAGTTCAACTGAGCCCCAGGGCCAGCTCTTTCATTTCGCCATCAGACAATGGCCCACTTATAAGCAATTACTTATTATATGTTGGAAGACAATTGCAAAGCTCCAGCGCCATTTGCCAAATGTAATTGGCTGAAATTGGGCATAATTTGCTCTGAACTAATTTTCTTTTTTTCTGATTTCTCCATATTTCCATGGCTATGCAAGGGCTGTTCAGTAAATGCACAAAGAGAAACACAGAGGACAGATCTCTGCCCAGTTGGCCAACGTTCAAGACAACAGGACTAGACTATTTAATAACAGAGCTTTCATTTATTCTGCGGGTGATTTTTGACAAATGACTTGAAATGCTAGTTACTTGCTAATTTTGTAAATATTTAAATATCTCCCTACTCCTGAGACCAGAGCTTAGATAGATAAATAAAAACAAAGTTTTTAGATTTTACCATGAGTAAAAGTTTTAAATATTAAATTTGTACTAATGGTCGTTTTCTCACATGTAATAATAAGAGAACAGTTAAAAACTGAATTTGAATAGAGAAAAGGCCAGCCTAAGTTAAAAAGTTGTAATTAAAAATGTTGTCAAAGAATTAAACATGTTAATTACTGTGAAGTCTACATACTAACTAGAACTTCCTGCCTAGTATTTAGGGAGAAGAACTTTAAAGAACAGAGATTCATGACAGAGTCCTGAATTTCTGTAGCTTTTAAATACTTCCCTCAAACAATCCCATGAGAGTGATTTATAATTAATACATGGGTTACCTGTGAATATTTGTTTCTAAAATAAAAATAATAATTCAATATAGGCCTTTAAGTTTGCAAATCACTTTATGTGTGTGTATATGTGTATATATTATATAAATATACAGCATATATACACCTATATATTATATTGTCGTTGTTCAGTTGTTTCAATCGTCTCCCCATTTGGGCTTTTCTTGGCAAAGATATTGGAGTGATGTACTGTTTCCTTCTCCAGCTCATGTTACAGTTGAGGAAACTGAGCCAAACGGGGTAAAGTGACTTGCCCAAGGTCACACAGCTAGTAAGTCTAGATTTGAACTCAGGGAGTTGTATTCCTGACTCCCAATCTGGTGCTCTATGTATTGAAGTGTCACCTAGCTACCCCTATTATGTATATATTATATGTAGCCATTATGCTGCACTGTCTGCAATAGCAATAACAAGGTTTTCAAAGTGATTTCTAAACATTATTCAGTTTGATCATCACAGCAACTCTGTGAGATAGCTGCTATTATTATGACTATTTTACAGAGGAGGAAACTGAAGCAGACAGAAGTTAAGTGACTTGCCTAGTCACACAGCTGGTAATCATCTGAGGTTGGATTTGAATTCAAATGTCTCTTGGATCCATGTTCAGTGTTCTGTCTACTGTGTTGCCTCTTCAAAGAATCACGGGTATTATCCCAGTGCTTTGTCCTTCATGACCCTTAATTACTTATTCATTCATTCATTCATTCATTCATTTACTTATTCACTTATCTATCTATCTATCTATCTATCTATCTATCTATTTGCTGAGTTGTACAGTAAGGTTTGGTTTCTTAAACATTTTAAACATTCTCTGCCAATCTTGCTTATTTTTCTGATTTGCTTACCTGCTACCCCCCTTTTATAGAGAGAATACAAAGAGAAACTTCAGTCTAGTCTACTGTACTTCCCACCAACCATCACAGAACAATTCAGAACTCGATCCATCGGCTGCTTTATGCTTTGTCACAAGATCCTTTTGCACTAGGCATTCTTCTTATTTTATAGACTAGGAAACTCACCTTGTATCTAAGGATAATAAGAGCAGCAGTTACTACCTCATGGTTACAATGCATTTTATCTCCATGACCACCCTATGAGGTATTATAGGCCAACCCAACAAATAGTGATAAAAGCACGTGCTCAGTTGGAGACACTCTTGGTTTGATGCACTGTAAGTAAATGTGAAGGGCAGCGCTACCCACAAGGGGAGCCAATAAGGAGGTGTTATTGGTCATTTTAATGGCTTCCCTGAGAGGCCATACCATAAGTATTATCATCTCCATTTTGTATCACTCCTCTCCGCCCCAGCTCCCGGTGACCTCCTGAAATCCATGGCCCTTTTCCTCTACAGTACTAGCAAGAAAGAGTTGAACTGAGTCAAACTTGATTATTTAACACATTTCAACTTCTACTCCTTCTCCCCCATCCCAACATAGCGTATGTGGTTTAAACTCAGTATAACTCTCTATACTTCTCCTCACATATGCTCCCACCCTGAACACTTGTGCCCCCGCCCCCACCCCATGTGTGGGGAATCATGGACCACATATGAGCTGTACAGTCATTGCCTTATGGAAATATTCATGTCAGTGTTTTGGTTTAAGAAAAGATTTTGCTAATGACATGCTTGAAAACATGGTATTTAAAAATTGATTAATATGTTCAGTGTTCACTTTGTTTTAGCCAAGAATTTAATCAAAAGTGAGACACTTTTATCTGTCTTTGTTTTAGAAATTGTCGGAAATTAATCAAATGATCTCCCAGTGGAACAGGGAAAACTGACTGCTCAAAGCCTGGGAGAGGAACAAGGCTTATTTTGCTCCTGCTTTCTGTCTCCATGGAAATGGGAGAGGATGAATAGGAGGGAAGAAAACAACTCAAGGAGGAGTTAGAAGGTTATTTTGAATGAATGTAATACTAATTCAGAATTTTAGAAACAACTTATTTTTTTTTTACTAAAATTCATTTTAGTTATTTGTTGATCAAATTACACTTGCATTTAATTTGTGTCCAACGCTAAGTACTATTTTAAAACAATTTTAAAAGTTTCAAATGAAGCCTTTGTTTATAAATGTAGCAAGCACTTCCACTTGATAAATGGACTGTGTTATTCAAGTTCATGAGTAAATCACATATTTAGAACTCAGAACTTGTTTCTAGTTTTTAAAAAGCCCCAATATATTAAATGGCTGTTAGGTTGCCAATAAAGATACCTCTTTAACTCTTGGTATTCAGTCCACTTCAACAAGCAGTTATGAAACAGTCCTTGTTTTGGAGCTTCCATTCTTCTGACTGAAATGTTTTAACACAGTGAAAATGGTGGAGGGGAAATGAATGCTGTCACAGGTACCACATGCATAACCAGAACAGGTTCCTGGGACTTTGCCCTCAAGTTACTGAAATTAAGAGGGCACATCAATTTAACATAAATTCACTTCTATAACAATATACTAACAAATTCTTTCTCCTGGTCAACTGAATTTGTTTCTGTTACTATTAGCATTATTTTTACATTATTAATTATATTGTTGATTTGGGGGAAGTTTCTTGTTGCTTGCCCTGGGCACCAAGATTGGCTAGTTATAAATTTGCAGCTGGTAGCTGCATATTTCATGTCCATGATGTGCTAAGAAGGTGTCTATGGGTTACCTTTGGAACTTAATAACTATGTATAACATTTATGCATTTATAGAAAAATGCACAGGAAGTTCTAACTTGGAATACCTGGGACCTTAGGGGCCCCCTCTCTCCAACTGTAAACTTAGCAGTGAAGAGGGAGCTTCTGCAGTAAGAAGGGGAAATTCCCTTCTTTTCCAGTCATAGTAGTAGATTCATTTGCTGCAGCTGGGATTCGTATGCCAGGGATATTTCTATATCACTTGCTCGTATTTTGAAGAACTTCCTATGTGTCCAAAGTATTGCATTCATGTGAAGATGACTTATGATTCTTATTTTCAATTTTTTTTTGTTCTTTATGGCTGTGTCTACAAGCACAAAGGAGGTTGACTATCTTGACAGGTCATCTGTCAAACCGGCTTCAGTGTAGTTAGATTCAACATACATTGCTGAACTGCCAGAGCTGTGGAAGAATGGGGCCTTATTGTTCAGCATATCTTTCTGAAGCCTTTAGTTATACCAGTCAGCATGTTGCACTATTTTTTTTTCCTGAACGCTGTAGACCCTTCACCCATCATGCTTATTTTACAAAGAACATCTTATTAAATGATATCTTGAAGCAAATAACCAAAACAATAGGCATACTTACACTTTTAACATAATTCCAAGGTTGCATAAAATATCCAGGAGCTGGCAAGTAGATGAATGTGTATTTTCTACTATTTGGAAGCATTCAAATGATTGCAATTGAATAAACAAAGCATCTGCATCATTTAGACAACTTCTCTTTTCTTTTTTATCCTATTCTAGTTTATTTTTTAGGTGGCACAGTGGATAGAATACTGGGCCTGGAGTCAGGAAGACTAATCTTCATAAGTTCAAATCTGTCCCCAGACACTTACTGGCTGCGTGACCCTGGGCAAGTCACTTCCCCCGGTTTGCCTCAGTTTCCTCATCTGTAAAACGACCTGGAGAGGGAACTAGTAGACCACTCCAATATCTTTGCCAAGAAAACCCCAAATGAGGTCAACAAAGAGTCAGACATGACTGAAAAATGACTGAATGACAACAATAATTTTTTTGGTTAACAAGCATCACATCTTTTTTTCTCTGCCTCTCATGTCTCTCCAATGGAAAAAAGAACAAAATATAATGTAATACATAAAGATAGTTCAGCAAAATAAATTTCCACAATGGCCATGTCCAAAAAATGCATGTTTCATTCTGTATTTTCAATCCATCACCTCTCTGACAGGAGGCGCATAGCATAATTTTCATTAGTCCTCTAGAATCATGGTTCGTCATTCCATTGATCAGACTTTATAATGTTGCTATGGTATAAATTCCTCTACTTCTCACTCTACTGACTCTTCATCAGTTCATATAAATTTTTACAAGTTAATTTGAAACTGTCCCTTTCATCATATTTTACAGCATAGAGTATTTCATTATTGTCACATGCCATAATATTTCAGCCACTGCTCAATTTATGGATACCTCATTTGTTTCCAGTTCTTTTTCGTTACAAAAAAGAGTTTGCTGTTAACATGTTTGTTGTGTGGGTCCTTTTTCTCTTTCTTTGATTTTTTTGGTTATAGGCAAATACATAATATAGCTATGGCAATACATATGTGTGGGTTAGTGACTTTGGGAGGCACATTTTCAAATTGCTTTTCAGCATGGCTGGACCAGTTGACAACTTCATCAGCAGTGTATTTTAGTGTACCATAGCCTCTACAACCATTGTAATTTTCCCTTTTTGTTCAAAAGGGAGTATATTGAGGTCCCCAATTATTGTAATTTATTGTATTCTTCTTGAGGTGAACTGTTTAAATTTTTCTTTAAGTAGGTAGATATGCTATTTGTTGCATACATGCAAACATACATATGGTATTGATGTTGACTCATATGGTGCCTTTAAACATAATGGAATTTATTTGTGTCTTTTAATCATCTGTTTTAAATCTCGTTTTGTCTGAAATCTTCATTTTTAGCTCTCCTTTTTTGTATTCTCTTGGAGCATAATAGTTTTCGCTCTAGCTCCTTATTTTACTGTGTGAATATTTCAAATATATTTCCTGTTAACATATTGCTGGATTTTGTTTTCTAATCCATTTTGCTATCCTCTTTTGTTTTATGGGTGAGTTCATCTCCTTCATATTCCAGGTTATGATTGCTAATTGTATCTTCCCTTCTTATCTCTTATACTTTTTTCCCCTTCTTTGGCCTCCTTTCCCTTCTCTTATGGCTCAAGTTCAAACATTGTGTCAGCATGGTATTGTGAAAAGCGCACTGACATGGAAGTCAGGAAGCTCTGCCACTGCTAACTGTATTGATACTGAGTTGCTTAATTTTTCTGTTCTTACTTTTCTCATCTAAGAAACTAGTGGCTTGAACTAGCTGGGCCCCAAGGTCCCTTTTAGTTTTATGTCTATGATGTATGTGATCCTTTGGCATTTAAAAGCACTTGTAGGCTGATGATATAGACTTAGATGATAAGGCTATATATATAATTTATCTTGAATCTTTATCCCTAGTTATGTAAAAAATAATCCTAGTTCCAAAGTGAATAAGTTATTTGGTTTTGGACATATGAAGACTCTTTGAAAAATACTGTAGTATGGGGATCTGATTAAAATATTATGGTGAATGTAGTAGTGAATGACTGAAGCAAAATGCTTAGATATTAAAGTAATGCAGGCAAAATGACTATACATGAATTATCATTGTTTTAATGAGAATTTAAAAAATAGTGTATTTACTCTTTAGATTTTTGCTTTCATAGATATATTTTTTGATATATTTGTCTTTGATTCTGGAGACCTATTTTAAACTATTTACTTTTTTGATATAAAACCAATGAAATTATAATAATTATAATATATAAATATAATAATAATTATAATAGCAAAAATCTGGTCATAAACTATATGCCTAATATTAGCAAATGGCTGAACAAATGGTGATATACGAACATAATAGAATATTATGGTGATGTAAGAAATGATGGATGTGAAGAATTCAGAGAAACATGGCAAAGTCTGTACCATGGGAAGGACCTTTATATATTCCCTTTTAGACCAAGTGAAATCTAGTAAAAAAAAGATGAGCAACTAAGAAATTGAAGCTCTTAATAGAAATTTAGAAAAGTTAGGTTTAATAGATCTCTGGCAGTTATTGAATGGGAGTAGAAAGGAATATCAACTGATATAGAGTAAATAAAGCAAAACAAAGTGAACAGGATATGATTAAATCTACAAATCATAGTGCAAATGATGCCAATACCAAAAAGAGACAAATAAGGTAAAATCCAGTGGCCAGTGTTGGTGCCAAATTATTTTTTTCCATGTCTGAAATTTTATACATTATTCTGCACCTCAAGCCTATCATCTCCACTGAAAGGCAGAAGGAGGCATGCTTCACCATTAAACCTCTTAAGTCTTGACTGGATACTGCATTGATCAGAGTTCTTACAGTTGCGTTCCTTTACATTATTGTAGTCATCATGTAAATTGCTCTCCTTGTTCCACTTAAGTCTTACTGAGTTTCTCTGAATTCTTCATATTCATTATTTTTAAAGCACAATAGTATTCCAGTTCATTCACATACCATGATTCATTCAATCACTCCCCAATCCAATGGGCACACACTTTGTAACTGATTCCTTCTTCTTTTTTTTTTTTTACTTTTGAACATCTATTTTTTTAAAACCTTGAGTTCCAAATTCTCTCCCCTCTTCCCTTCCCATCCACCCTCCCTAAGAAGTCAAGCAATTCAACATGGGACACATGCGTATCATTATGTGTAACCCTTCCACATTACTCATGTTGTAAAAGAATAACTATATTTTGCT
>CM053628.1:27015501-27066922 GCA_028646595.1 Phalanger gymnotis | reverse complement strand
GGATCGAAGGGCTAGGAATATGATATTCCAGAGGTCAAAGGAGTTAGGATTAAAACCAAGAATCACCTACCCAGCAAAACTGAGTATCATGCTCCAAGGCAAAATATGGATTTTCAATAAAATAGAGGACTTTCAGGATTTCTCAGTGAAAAAACCAGAGCTGAATAGAAAATTTGACTTTCAAACACAAGACTCAAGAGAAGCATGAAAAGGTAAACAAGAAAGAAAAATCATAAGGAACTTACTAAAGTTGAACTGTTTTGTTTACATTCCTACATGGAAAGATGATGTGTGTAATTCATGAGACCTTTCTCAGTGTTAGGGTAGTTGAAGGGAACACACACACAAACACACACACACACGCACACACACGTACACATAGACAGAAGGCACAGTATGAGTTGAATGTGAAGGGATGATATCTAAAAAAATAAAATTAAATTAAAGGGTGAGAGAGGGAGATAGAGTGGGGTAAATTAACTCACATAAACGTGTCAAGAAAAAGCAGTTCATTTTAAGGGAAGAGGGGGCAGGTGAGGGGGCATGAGTGAATCTTGCTTTCATCAGATTTGACTTGAGGAGGGAATAACATACACACTCAACTGGGTATCTTACCCCACATGAAAGTAGGGGGAAGGGGATAAGAAAGAGGGGACGATAGAAGGAAGGGCAGATGGGGGAAGAAGTAATCAAAAGCAAACACATTTGAAAAAAGACAGGGTCAAGGGAGAAAATTGAATTAAAGGGGAGAGGATAGGATGGAGGGAAATATAGTTAAGCTTTCACAACATGACTATTTATGGGATTGTTTTGCATAATGATACACATGTGGCTTATGTTGAATTGCTTGCCTTCTTAGGGAGAGAGGGTGGGGAGGGAAGAGGGGAGGGAATTTGGAACTCAAAGTTTTAAAAGCAGATGCTCAAAAAAGTTGTTTTTTGCATGCAGCTAGGAAACAAGATATACAGGCAATGGGGCATAGAAATCTATCTTGCCCTACAAGAAAGTAAGGGGAAAAGGGATGGGGGGGAGGGGGGTAACAGAAGGGAAGACTGATTGGGAAATGAAGCAATCAGAATATATGCTATCTTGGAGCTGAAGGGAGGGTAGAAATGGGGAAAAATCTGTAACTCAAAATCTTGTGGAAATCAATGCTGACAACTAAAAAATGTTAAATAATAAAGTATGGAATTCAACATAAAAAATAAAATTATGTAATTGTAATAATCAAGTTTAGCCCCAGAGAAGAGATTTAAAAAATAAAAAAGAAAGGGATGAAGAAAATGTTAATAATGCATATGAAATTTAAAAGTGTGCCATGTGTACACCGCCCCCCCCCCCACCGCCAGCCAGCTGTTAAACATTTACCAGGACACACCTAGTTCATTGAGCCTTCTATTTGCCCTATGGAATAAAATAACGTTAATATTCATTTCTCTCAAGTGAGATATGGCAAGGATTTGAGAGGTGTGAATATTAAATATGGAAGCTGTTATTATAACTAGCATACCAGAGCTTCTATATCTAGGTTTGTGTTGTTGCCTCTAGGGGCCATGCATAGTTTGGCTGCCAACATTTCTATACTTCCTTTTGAAAATTCCCTTCAGAGCCAGCTAAAGAAACATATGAGAAAGTCTGTCTCGTCCATTTGGAGTCACAATTTGTTTTTGACCAAAATGTTGCCATACCCTCCTCCAATTATATTCAGTTCAACAAACATGTTTAATCCCATGGGTGCTGGAAAATGGGTATACAGAAAAAGAAATGAAACAATCCTTGCCCTCAAGGGGCTTGTATTCTGGGTGAGTAGGGAAACACAAGCAAATGAGTAACAAAACAGAAAATAATTATAAGGGCTATGACTTGGCTCCAAATGATTTTAGTTCATTTCCAAAATCATATTTGTCATAAGAGAAGATTTGCCACCATTGAAAACGTTTTCAAGAATATACAACTTATTCCCTAATAGCTAACTACAATTAATCAATTAGGAATAAATCAATACAGGAAGCAATGCTCTATGTGCCTCAGTTGCCTCATCTGTAAAATAGGGGTAATAATACTTCCACTGCCAACTTTTGTGGTTATTTTGAGACTCGAATAAAACTATAGATGTGACAATACTTTATAAATTGTAAAACATCATAGGAATTTTTTTAAAAAGTGTGAATGGCTGATAATTTTTGTGCCCTATGCTTATACTGATTATTCAGGCCCGCATTGTTCTTCTTCACACTTGGACCTGTCCTCATGCCATCCATTCCCCTTGCTCCTTTCTTCTGTTCCCACTCACTTCAACCACATTCTATCTCTCCCTTTCTCCTTCTCTTAATATATTCCTCTCTCACTTCAAGCATCTCATTTGTAAAAGACACTATGGTACCATCAAGGGAACAGACAGATGCACAGAAGTCTCTGTCCCCTTGCTATCTGCTCTTTAAGATAAGCTGATAGACTAACTAACCCCTGCCAGTGCTCCAGTGGGTCCTAATGGGCTAATGTGGTCCTTCCTCCCATGGAACAGGCTTTCTAAGGCAATGTCTTAGTCCAAAGAAGTGGTCTGAATAGGGATTTCAAATCTCATGAGTAGAAAGTAGGGAAGAGAACTATGGGTAGCCAGTGAGGTGGCACACAAAGAGCTGTGGACTTGGAGCTGAAAGATCTGGATTCAAGTCTACATGACTTTGGGTAAATCACTTTCCCTCTTTAAATGGCAACTTTCCTTTTTTAACATTTAAAAAATTATTTTGAGTTCAAAATTCTCTCCCTCCCTCTAACCCCTTCCCCACCCAGTGAGAAGACAAGACATACAATACCCATTATACATATGAAGTCATGCAAAACATATTTTCATCTTAGCCATGTTGTGAAAAAAAAGCAAGAAAAACAGAGAGGAAAAATGCTTCAGTGTGCACTCAGAGTCTATCAGTTCTCTCTCTGGAGGTGGATAGCATTTTATATCATGAGTTAAATGACTGCTTTCTTATCTGCAAAGTGGGGATAATAATGTGAAGTACTATGTAATAACAAAGCAGAAATGGGACAGGGCATTTGTGTGCTTTTGGTAAGACTGAAAAATTGCATCCCCTCTACCTTACTGGGCATGGGGGAGTTCAGAACCTCAACTGGAAGGTGGATAGCTTGGCCTATACTACAGCCTGGTGAGGAAATCTTCAGAGCAAGTTTTCAAACTTGCTCTGAGTGTACCCCACCTCCTGGGGACTATCTGCAGGGGCATGGCTATTATATGGATATGAGTTTTGTTCTCTGGGTTTACAAAATTATGCACTGCTTCAGGGTAATAGATACTGCATACACATACCAGGGTTTTTAATGTGCTGATCTATTCAAATTTCCTTAGGAACAAGCTAGAGGCTCTTGTGCTGAGGGTACTTCAGGCTAAGATGCACTTGGTGTTCTTGCTTATTAATAGGAGTAGCAATATTAATGGTGACTTCTCCTTTTTTCTTCTCAGATCTAGACTGCCTGGCTTATTGTAGATAATAAGCCCAGACAGTCTGCCCGAGATACTAATTGAGACATACTGCTTGTGTCAGGCAGACAAACCTGCACGATATGTGGGGTGATGAGGGTCTGAACTTGGAAAGGGGCAGTATCAGAGGAGAGAAGAGGTGTGTTTTTTTTCTTCAAAAGACGTTGCTTCAATAAAAACAATGGACAAGCCTTGGCAACAGATTGGGGCATGTAGGAGAATGAGGAGTCGAGGTTGGCATCTAGATTGTGAGCCTGGCTAAGTGGATGGCAGTGCCCTCAACAGTAACGGGAAGTTTGGGACGGGGAAGGTTTTGAGGGCAAAGATAATGAGTTCGGCTTTGAATGTGTTAAATTTAAGAAGTCTACAAAACAACTGGTTAAAGGTGTCAAATCGAAAATTAGAGATTCAAAACCAGACATCAGCGGAGAATAAGTAGATTTGACAATCACCAACACAGAAACCAAGACATCAAAGTGAGTAGAACACTGTTCTTGGAGTTAGGAGAACCAGGGTTCAAATCTTGGTTCCAACACTTACTAGCTGTGTGACCAGGAGCAAATTGCTGTCAGCCTCTATGTGCCCCCAGCAAAACTCCCTTGAATTTATCTACTAAGTTAGAGATTACTGATGGTGGAGGGAGTTCGCTACACTGATGAAGTCCCAGTTCATGCCACAGATTCTCCAGGTTGCATCTACAGGCAAACCAAGTGGAAAACTGCCAGTTGAGAATTTACTCAGCCAGAGGGGACTGGTTATTTAAACAAACAAACAAGCAAAAAGCCCCCCAGCTTTTCAACTTAATTGAACCATCACAAAACAAAATCAACTCAATGTGTGAGTGTGGACACATTTTGAATTTCAGTCTCGATTTCCTCAACTGATTGCCAACATCAACCCCCCCCCCCCCAGCACTTTGTTCTTCCTCAGGGCATGCAGCTCTAGAGAGGACCTGCAGCTCTAGAGAGGACCTGCGCCACGTGGTCAGAACATTGAAATTCATGAACTTACTTTCAATTTCACAGACCATAATTCTGATCTGACAGGAAGCGATGGGGCTCAAACCAAGGTCCCTTTGTGAAGAGGGACCCATAATTATGTGGGCTGCTGAATGTCCCACTTTTGTTTGTTAAACAATAGACTACTCCAGGCTGCTCTCCTAATTATATAATACCCATTCCCCCACATGCATTACACTAGCCTCTGACCTTGAACATTTTCAGGTGAGTCTAGCTAGGGAAAGTAAAATCCACATTCAAAAAAAGAACAATACACTACTGTGCAAAACTCCTAGAAGATTGTCATTATTTAATTATGGTTTTTCGTTACGGATTTTGAGACCTATCTTATATTTTCATCAATTTGATATTAGCAGAGGCACAACAAATGCCTATAAAAGAGTCATTGCCTAAGATTGGTCTGAAGAAAAGGATTATTTTATCCTTAGATTTCATTGTGAATTTTATGATTATGGTTTTATTTTTGCTACTCACCTTTTCCATGAGTACAACTCTCCAGCATAGATGTTATGGCACATGAGCTTCCTAAGAGACAGTGAAAGCTGAAATCAGCTAAAATCCCATTTAACTGCATTTGAAACTGTTAGAGATGCAGTAGCGCATCTAGGTTAGCATGAAGGTGAAAAGGAAAAAAGTCATTGAGTACAATCAAACTGAGTGATTTCTGCCTAGAAAGGCTTCAGTTCCTACTTAGCCAGGGGCTCTTGTCCTTCTTTTTTCTTTCCACTTTGGGACCATGAGGGCTAATTTGCATGTTCCACTCTGCCTGTTGACTTGTACTTTTTGTCTTGAGAAAGATCAGGAGGAGGCAGATTGGTACCCTGGGAAGAAGGCTGAATGTAGAATCACAGCCCTGGGGTCCATATCCCAGCCCCTCATGAATACAACTTCAACTTTAGAACGATTCAACTCTTATTTTGACTGCCTGAGTATAAAGATGAAATAAAAAAGAGCTAATTGACACTTGTGCAATACTACCCCTGCAACTTCTGCCTGTGTTACTTTGGGCATCACCTCACCTCTCTGGGCTTCAGTTCCTTCATCTATCAAAATGAGGGCGTTGGAGTATGTGGCCCTTGGGAAGCCTTACAACTTTGGATCCACGGTCCCGTGATCCAGTGACCTTGGGAAGCTCACTTGACGTCCCTGGGTTTGTTTCCTCTTTGTTTCTGTAAAATTACAAGGGTGGACAAGATGGCTTCTAAAGTCCCTTCCAGCTCTAAGTCAGTGATCATATTTTCCCAAACTGATTGCAAATTTTTCTCCCTTAAACTTTCTATGTTCTAGCCAGATTGAGGTATTTGCTCTTCCTCATACATTCCATTTCTTACCTGTGTGTCTTTGCCTAGGCTGTGCCCCATGTATGAAAGGCTCTCCTTCACCTCTGCCTCTTGGTGTCCCCAGCTCCAGTCAAGGTTCAGCACAAGTGGTGCTTTCCACAAGAGGCCTTGTCTGACCCCTCCCCCCATATTGTTAGTGTTCCCCCCAAAATTACTTTGCATTCAATGAGTATATATTTTGTATTTACTTATGAGTATACATTTTGTTCCTCCCCCCTCAATGCAAGCTTTTTCAAAGCAGCTACTGTTTCACTTTGGTCTTTGTATCTCCAGTGTCTAGCACATAATAGGCTTTTGATACATTGAATTGAATCAGATCATGTGGCAGGTCAAATCTTATTACATGGTGCCTATCTCACGTCAGTGAGAGAAACTCGTAATGTTGATATTCTCCTTGTCGACCAATACAGTCTGGGGCAGGGAAATCTATTCTCCTTATAGCATTAGCAACCTTTGGAAATGACTGTGCTGAATGCTTTCAGCGCCAATGCATCATATTCATTAGAGCAGGTATGTGGTAGTTCAAATGCTAATAAAAGCCATGTGTACACCATCTAATTGTCTGTCCGGCCAGGAACTATTTGGGAGAATTATCACCCTATAAAAGAAGGCACTGATGGTGAATCATGAATTTTCCTTTTAACCACAATTTATTACACATTGAGAGGCATATGACTGTAGATCATCATAATGGGGATAATAATGGCACAAAAAGGTAATACCTTTGTACAACAAAACTAAAGGATGAGAACCACCCAAGGAAATGGTTGTGTGGCCCAATAAATATCCAACCAGAATAACTTAATAGAATCCAAGGGAGAATTGCCTGGATTTAAGAGTTCCACAAAGAGTTCTGCCTTTCTGGGGACAAGGATTTGAAGAATAGATAGTTTGACTTTTCCTATCAACCCTTAACAACCTTCTGACCTGAAAATCACCTCTCTACTTCCCATGCCTGCAGGCATTTAAAGGAAAGTTGGGGTTGAATTTTAAAGGACAAATTGAGAGAAGATGAAGAGCAGTCAACAAATAAACATTTATTAAGCACCTACTACATGCCAAACATTGTACTGAGTGCTGGAACAGGACCTAGAGATGAGCTCAGGGAACACTTGGATTTGACTCCCAGAGTGCCCTGGTCTCTGAGTCATTGTCTGGGCTGTTGAAGATTGTGAAGATCCTCAACAAGGCCAAGGTTTCATCCCTTGGGTGTTGAAATGATGGTTATTTTCTCTGGCTGTTACCAGTACACAGAAACATTTCCTCAGAACTGTTTTGGCCACATGTGAAATCACATACCATTTTGTGCCCATTCCAAAGACTGGAATGATGATAAGCTCCCAGATGGAGCCAATGAAGCAAGTACCTCCTTACCTCTCTGATTGATGATAAATGAATGAATAGCATTTATTAAGTACTTACTATGTACAAGGCACTGGACTAAATGTTGGGAATATAAATGAGAAAAGTCAGAGTCCTTGATCTCAAAGAGCTCACATTCTAATGAAGGAGATAATTCTTAGGGAATGCTTCAGCTCCAAGTTGGAATGACTTCTCTTTTTTCCGTAAGAATTTCTTCCTGTGATGATGGCTATAGGGGCTGGGCTAGAATCAGGACCGATTATCTAGGTATTGCTACTACTCATTGGATTCTCGGGCTTGCCTGCCTCGTGTGGCAGTTGGTCAATAATGTATGTTAGTGGTGGTAAGGAAAGTAGGCCCTTTCTCCACAGTGATTGCTTCCCTCATTGATAGCTGTAGGGCATGGAAACAGGACTAATGGTCAGGGGGAGGGGGAGGGACTGCTGTTCCCAAGGCTTTTGGTTTAAAGGCCTAGGCCATCAACATCAGGGTTGGAGAAGAAGTGATGATTGAGGTAGTGACAGTGATAGTAGTTTAACTGCTTCCTGTTTCTCACTCAGGGTGCCTTGCTGCTTCACCCAGGCTGGCTCGCCTATACAGAATGCCAGATAGGTGGGATGTATCAGGGTGCTATGTTATGAATTAATGGCAAATCAAGTAGTATGGCATAAAAGGAAGAGTTCTAGACTTAAAGGTGGAAGATCTTAGTTTAAGTCTTGGCCCTTTGACTTATAAGCAGTGTGACCTCAACCTCTCTGAACCTCATATGTAAGATGTGGACCACAGTGCTTGCACAGTGCACCTAGAGAAAGGTACAGTCCTCTCTCTCTCAAAGAACTTAAAGTCTCCTTTAATAAAGACCTGAGTTCTGTGGTTTGCTATGATGTCAGCAGTTACCGTAGACCGAATAAGAAAAACAACTTGTACAGAAACAGAGAGAAAGGAAACCAACTCATGAAGAGTGGCATTATGAGACCAGAAGAGATGTACTGACATGTCTACATGCTCCAAACACTTGCAATATTACAGTGTCTTGGCCTGCTGGCATTTCTGTACCACTGATCACTAGCTCCTCAGAGGAGCAGGATCCAGATAGTTAGGTGTGTATTTGGTTAAAGAGGCAGACATGAAAACCAATAACGATCTTAAAAATAACTACTTAGTTCTTCTACTAATGCCACGTTGGAGGTCCTTATCCAAAAGTTCATTTCAAATGGGATTTGGCTTTCTCTAGATTTTCTCAAGTTGGCTCTCATTTTTCACTAATATCTATGGAGATGAGACCATTTTTGTGACCTGTTATTGGCTCTTTGTTGTGTACCAATGTGATGATGGCATCATGCTTGGGAATATCTCTTGAAGTGACATAGACTTTTCCCTTTGCTCCAGAGGCAGACAATTTTTGAAAGATGAAAGGCTTTTCTAGTCAAAGGCACATCTCTTTGCATAATATTCTTTGAGCAAAAGGCATAAAATAAATATGGTATTTGGTAGATATTATTCTTCACAGCTAATAAGATTATTAAGTGAGCAAGGGCCCTTTTATTCACTCTCTTCTGTCACCTCTGTGTCCACTAACTCAGTGATGACACTTCTTGTCTTTGTGTTTAGAATTTGAGTGTGATTTCAACTTTACTGTGTAATATTTGTGAACATACATAATTCCTTGATTCTCAACTTAACAAGTATGATATGGGAGGGGTACGGTGGCTGTTCATGTGAAAATAAACTGGGACTGAGTGTTTAACAGGAGTCAAAACCATGTTGTAGCAGTTAAAAAAGCCAATTAAATCTTGGGCTATGTTAAAGAGGAGTATTTTCAGGGCAGAGAAGTGTGATAATCCTGCTGTCCTCTGTTCTGATCAGATCGCATCTGGAGCATAAGTTTCATTTCTTGGGAATGGCCGTAACCAGCCCCAGTACTCACAGTATTCCAAACGATTGTTTTGGGTCAGGCCTGTAGCATTCTGACCTCCTGCCACATGGTCCCCTGTGAAAGGCTGGTAAATTTGGGAATTTCAATCTGTAATGCTAGAAGTGTCCCTGGAACAGCATTGTCTAATGGCAATATTGGGATACTGTATCGGCAGCTGAGAGACACATTGAAGACAAACTAGACACCCTGAGCAAACACAGCTCTTGGAAGCTACAAGGAGCTCAACAGAAGTTAGGTTATACCTAAGAACTTCATGAATTCCTTGTGAAGGAGAGAAAAAGATTATCAATATTCAAGTGTTGAGAGTTTACTCTTTTATAACACAAGCCCTTAAATTTTTAGCCTGACATACTTCTGGAACAGTGTATCCTTGGTATGGAGAGGTGTTCTATGTCAGCTCTCCTTATTATATCACCTTAGTAAGTCCACATCTCTAAAAGCTAATTCATTTGGGTTGGTTAATTGATACCAACTAATAATCAATGGAGAACATACTGGATAGGAGCTCATGAGCTGTAGTAGCAGAAACACCCCGGGCTTTCATGGTTTCCCCAGAACTCTGAGAGGAGAGATAGCTAACTATTTACGTGTACCTAACCTAGTAGGCCAGTGGGAGGTGAGAAAGGGAGACCAAAGCCTGATCTATACGCATATGATTTTAAAGGTTCCTTCTAGCTCTCAAACTATAATCTTATAAACTTTTATTCATTATAGAAAACTATGCAGAGCAAAACTTTCTAGATGCTCTCTGAATGATCCCAAGTTTTAAAACATAGTACTTTCAGGAGCTTCACTGATAGGAATAGAGAGGTAAATTTATGGAGCTGCGTCTGTTAACTTCGTGTTCATCATTTCATTGCTACCCCCTAATTCTTCTCACTATTTGAAAGCTGATTGTAGACTACAAAAACCAACTGGAAATGGCATAATTTATTTCCTTTATAGGATATGCTATGAAAATATTCTAAATAAAAACTTCTTCAGATTAATCGAATATCATACATTTATTTTTACTCTAGAAAAATTTTAAGTGGAATTGGAGCAAGATCTTTCAGCTATAGCTCTGAACAGCTTCCTTCTCAAAAATAATAGAATCTAGATCTATTAAGATCACGTGGTTGATTAAATAATAAGTATATTATATATAAAATGCAGTTTTCATATTTTAATATGAACATGTGAAGAGATGAAACGATTTTGAAAGTCAAAATAACAATCCAGCCAGAAAATCTACTACTGTGGAAAAGAGGTTTATTCATCACTGAGATCCCAGGAAATGAGTGGAGTGTTGCCGTATTTAGTTGACTCTACTATGGAGTATTTCTAGTAACGTAAGGTTAGCTTTAGAAGGTTCCATACATGATAGATCTCATCAGTATGGGGAATCCAATTAGACATTGATTAAACATCTACTGTGTGCCAAGCCCTGATGTGTTGGATGCTGGAGATACGAAGACAAAAATGAGACTATCCTTGCCCTTGAGAGGCTTACATTCTACTGGGGGAGAATGCAGTGTGTCCACAAGTAAGTAAATACAAAGTATATACAGAGTATGCAAAATAATTTCAAGGGAAGAAGTTGGGCAAATATCTGGGAGGATGAGAAAAGTCTTCTTGGGGAACCAGGTGGCCTTCAGGTGGCCCATCTGAGCTGTGTTTTGAAGAGAGCTAGGGGTTCTGTGAGGGTGAGGTGGAAGTGCATTCCAGATACAGGGAGTTGCCTTGCCTTTACAAGGCAAGCTATGGGAATTCCCTCCACTAAACTACAAGTGTGGGGCTTAGTGATAAGACCCAGAGACCTAGAGAGTTGCCTGGGTCACACAGATGTTAAAGTGACTTTCCCTAACTAACGGTGAAGGTGAGATCTGGGCCAGATCTCTCTAACTGCAAAGCCTAGCCCTTTCCATTACTATATTCAGTGTCTCTTTGGGTGTTTAGAATTATTAAATGTTTATAGAAGATATTAATGAGTTGTTTTGGGTTTTTTTTAAACCCAGAAGATATATATATGTATGTATATTGCCAAATACTAAAAGAACTCAGCACTTAATGTTCTGCTTCTAAGTGGAACATTGTCTAGCAGTTCCCTACCTACTCCACCTTGGAGAATGCGCAGATATCATTGCTTGCTTCTAGCTACGTGTAACTCATTGCTGGATTGAGTTGACCCCGACTGGTTACTGAGAGAGAAAAGTTGATGACACAGAATTCCACACCTGGGAGGAGAGGCAGTTTCTGGTTAGTGCTTTTTTGGAGGCAGCTCTTGAGAGGATAAAATATGACTCTCCCCCTGCCCCAGGGCAAATGAAGGAAGGGTCCTTCCCTACACTAGAGTAATAGTGCAGCCAGGGCTCTCTCTGATGCCAGTCTCACACCCACTGCCTCACCCCCCACTGCCAAGTGGAGCATGGACTCAACTAGCCAAACTAGTACCAGATGCCCATGGCTGCCTTACCTCACCTTTTGTGTTTCCTTTCCTCTAGCTCGGGATTTGTGAACGTCGAAAGCTTCTATAAAGTCAGTAAGGCAATGGCTATAGTGTTCACTAGAATGGTTAATTGTACTTACAGTGGCAGCAGCTGCAGACGTGAGCTGGCACCAGCAAATGAGCTGGCATTAGAGAGCAAGAAGTCACCAGAAAGGATGATCATGCTTGAATCACTTAGCATTTGCTCACACCATAGAGGTGAAATGTAAATTAGTTAATTAGTAGCCTTGCAAAACTGTTTGTCCAAACGAGGCTTGAATGATGGTACTTCCAAGTGACTGTACTATTAGTGGTGAGTTGTTGGATCCTGTTCTAATCCTTCTATGATCGTTACTGTTTAGCATTCCCTTTTCTTTGTGGTAATAAAGTGCCTGTTCCATATCCGATTCATGTTTGCGGATTGGGTACCTTAAAAAAAACAGAACTATGTACCTTCCTTTGGACAAACCATAGACTAGAGATAGAAGCAACATTATTTTAATTAGCAACTTTCTCTAGGTCAATAAACATTAATTAGGTAACTACTATGTGCTGGGCACTGTGTTAAGCACTGGAAATATAAAGAAAGGTAAAAGACAGTACCTGCTCTCAAGGAGCTCAGAATCTAATGGGGAGACAACATGCAAACAACTATGTACAAACAAGCTGTATACAGGACAAATTAGAAATAATTAGCAGAGGGAAGGCCCTAGACTCTAGGGAGTGATGGGCCAATGAATGAATGAAAGAATTGAAGGGCCCGATTCTACCCACCATTGAAAAGTCAGGCTTCTCTCACAGCAGGTACCTTTAATATCAGGCAAAAAGTGGAGATTGTTGTAGGTCATCAGCCCATGTAGCTTCAACTAAACAGTGCCTCTTAGCTAACTCTCCTGGAAGTGCATCCCTAGGGCATCTCAATTAGCCAGTCCAGTATTCCAAAGAGGGTTGGCAACTGCAAATTTTCAGGAAGATTTATCCAAGGAGAGTCATTTTTGAATTCCATCAGGAGGTAGACTGCATATGTTGACATTAAGGGAGTGTTAACATACTAAAATTTCAGGACATGCTCAAAGTGGCTTTAAAGTAAAATAGCTCTTGTAATTTTGTTGAATGCAACATTTTCACAGAAATTGAAGCATTGCCATTTTTTGGCAAAACCAGGTCATGGTCTGTGTGTATGTTCCTACAGGGCATTGCTGTACATCCAAGCTGATATTCTGATGGGGAGAAGGTGTGATTCTTTAGGAAATAGCACTTGGGCTGTCCCTATAGACCCATGGCAAAGAAAAGAGTGAGAAGTGGGAGCGGGGAGGGGTCACATGAGCTTCTTCGTCAACTGGGTAGCTAGCTGTCTTTGGTCCATTTTCATGGGCTCCAGGGTCAGTGGAGAGCAATCCTATCAATAGACTTCAAAGGAGGGACATTATCACACACGTTATGAAGAATATATTTATCATGATGGAGTACCTGCAAAGCTCCTGCTTATTTTACAAACCACATTTTCTGAGCAGTGCCGTCATAGACATAAAGAGACCACAGTAATCGAGAATCTGCTATGGCAATGCATTTTAGTGACGAGTCATATTTCTCCCTCATGGATTTATTGGTAGGGAGAAAATTGCTCTTCTGAAAAGAAGTAATATAGATATATACTATCTCTGTAGCAAGAAGCCCTGTTAAGCTTCATTCTGGAACCCCTTTCCTGGGCACACTATATATAGCAGAAGAGGCAACAGAGTGTAATGAATGGAATAATGGTCTTGGCCTCAAGAAAACCTGAGTCCCAATCTTGCCTCTCACACATACTGTGTGGCCTTGAATCATCACTAAACCTCTCTGAGAACTGGGAAGTCCCAGCCCAGATTTCTCTTCTTGAAACTTTCACCCTTTGTTCTAGTTCTGCCTTTTGAGGTTAAATAGAATAAGGTTGTTCTGTGAAGCTCTCTTCCACATGACAACCCTTCAAATACTTAAGGATAGCTACCATGCCATTCCTCCCAACAAGACTCCTCTTTTCTAGGTTAAACATCCTGAGTTTTTTCAGCCTACTCCTATCTGGCATACATTAGAGAAGAGAAAAGGTTGCACATCTTATAAAGTTATAAAGCTGTGTTTTAGTAACTAGCAATGTTTTAGAATAATAAATGACTCAGGGAGGCCATGTCTATTTGAAAAGCATTGAACAGGTGGTTTGATTGCTGAAAAGTAAATACTACTTCATCATTAAGGTGCTGGAAATAGCTAAAGTGTAAGTGACCCAAGAGGCAAATCCATCATGGCATCATTGATGTAGACTTGGAATGGCCCTTAGAGATCATCCAGTCTTACCCTCTCATTTTACAGAGGAGATGTTATAGACAGGCTCAGAGAGGGAAAGAGACTGACCCAAAGTCACTCAGGTAGTAAGGAGAGCCAGCAATTTTTAATCGGGTACTCTCATTCCTAATTCTACTACCTGACTTGTTTTAAAATAGGAAGAAATTAAATTGCCACATAAGATCATCGAAATGATACCTTCTTGGCCATCTCCCTAATCCCATTCCCATCAACAGGCTTCATTTCTCCAAACTCCGTGCTATCGAATAAATAACACTGATCATAAAAGAGATAACATGTATAAAAGGCTTTATAAACGTTAGGAACCTGTATTAATTTCAGCTGTTATTATTTTTTAAATGCCCATTCCCATTCTTTCCCTATGGGCCGTCCATCCATCCGTCAGTTTCTGGGCATTGCTTAGAGCCATGATACTTGTTCATAATCAGAATCTGAAGTTTACAACTTGAGCGGTGCTTTTTCTTACTTTATGGAAATAGACATACTTCCAAAAAGTGCTAAATCTAAATTGTGCAAATCCAATTCTCATTTTCTTTTTGACAAATGTGATCATTTCAAAGATGCTTTCTCCTCATTTCTGGGTGATCTTTAATGGATGGTAGTTGTTAAGACTGGAAAAATTTTCCTAGGCTCTAAACCCCTCTGTCTAGTAGTGAATAACCTGTGAATCTATTTGTAAATGCACATGGGGATTTCCTCACAAAAAATAATTCTATGGGAAATCCTTTCGCAAGGCAAGAATCTTCTTGTAATGAGAGCACTGCAAGCCAAAGATAATTTAGTGGTTTTTTAAGTTTGGCCTTTTATATTCCTGTTTTCCTTAAAGCAAGATGCTTGTATGTATCCTATAAATAGAATTCACAGTAAATTAGGAAGATCCAGGGCTTAACTCTGTTATCTCAGTGAAATACAGCTATGGCTGTCACCACTTATTACTCTCAAACAGGAGCACTGAAGAGATGACATTAAAAATCAGGTATATCCTTGAGAAGAGATTATTTTAAACAACTGGCTTTTCGAGGATCAGATTTGGTTTAAATATTTATTTATTCATAATTGAAAATGGGACACGACATGAGAGGAAATGAAATTAACATTTAAGACCATCCAAAGTGTAACTTCCTGGCTTGATTCCCTATGTCCACCTGTAGTCTTCAGGCTGCAACCCCCCCTTAGTTCCTCTGTGAAGGTAATAGTAGGCATTACCCATTACCCATAACAGGTAATAATGGGCATTACCATCCAAGAGAGCTCTTTATTGGGAAAACCTTGCTGCCATTTATGATGTATTTATTTTGTTAAATGAAAAAAATGGAGAATGCAAAGCGTTTTCACTGATATTTAAAAGAAAATAACAAACCAAACCATTATAACCAATGGAAAACTTTTAAAATAGAATATGGTGAGATTACAAAATAGAGAGAGTAGAGGTAATCAATGGAGAACTAGTTACTTCTGAGGCATAATTATCCTGGTGATTATAGCTATGTAACTTGTCCAAGTTTAGCTAGATATAATACATATGTAAATTCATGGTTTTGGATTTACTCATGCTCTTTCCATCCACTTTACTGCTTTTCTATACTCAGTGACCCAGCTGGGATTTGACTTCTATTTTGATATTATTTCGTGGATGCAGTTTTCTCATAAAATGTAGTTTCTATTTGGAGCCAGTCATCCATTTCTTAATTGGAGGATATCAATGCTTCTGCATTAATACTTGAACAATGAATCTTGTTGAAAAATAATTTCATCATCATTCTCTTAGATCCAAAGTGAACTAAAGCAATCATGATAAACAGAAGAAAGAATCCACTTGTTTTCTTCCATCCCACATGTTATGGAAACCGTACATGGGTTGGGGGTTGGTCCTTCATAAGGTAGTTAAGTACTTCAGCAGATGTTGGATGACTGTCAGAGATGCTATAAAAAGAATTTCCTTATTGGGTTGGAGATTCTGCTGACCTTTTAAGATGCCTTACAACTCTCCATTTTAAATTGTTTGTTATCTCCTTGGGAACAATCACAGAATCACAAAATTTAGAGTTGGAAAGAATCTCAGCAGGCCTATAATCCAATATTCCAATCCATATCCCACTACAACATACCTAATGAGTAATCGTCCAACTTCAACTGTTTGAAGACCCTCAATGAGGGGGAGCCCATAACCTCCTAAGGCAGCTCATTCCATCTATTGGTAAATATAGCTGTTAGATTTTTCCTGAAATCAAGTCTGATTTTACCACTTTGCAACTTATACCCCAAATATAGATGTAGGCACATTTTCCTTCTAACGACAGACAAATTCGACATGATACAAGTCATGCAGAAAAGGAACTGACTTCTAATATGAGACAGGATCAGAACAACAACAAAAATCTGTGAATACCTTGCCATGGTAGTTTTAACATTGGCACCTTAGAGGCAAACCCCCTGGTAAATCCATCCTAGTTACAGCTCCTTTTAAACCTCTCTGTTTGTCATTGGCCAAATAACTCTATATGAAGTAACACCCTAGATGAATCTCATTTCCTTTTTCCTATAATCACTGGAAGCTTTTGTAGGGGCCTGTTGATTATGTTTCTTGGTGAAGGTATTCTCTGTATGATATACTTTCTGTTTCAGATGGCTATTCTGAATTACTTATCTAAACCACTATGGAGAACTTATCATCATGCTGAGGCCTTGGGCTTCACAAGCCATTTGTTTTATGATCTAAGGACTTATGGAACTCTGGCATCTGTTGCCTTTTGTCTCTGATTATGAGTCAGACTATACTGTGTCCGTATGGTGTCTCAACTATGATGAAATTCAAACTCATACCAAACATTTCCGAATAAACTTTCTGACATACTAAAACTTCAGAAAAGAAGACTGTAATTGAATGGAAAACCTTCTTCTCTTGCAAAATGTGATCTGCGTGGTAGTGATCTTACTTCGACATTTTTTGATGTATTTCTGTATGGGTTTTTTATGGTAGTTTTTACATGAGTATTTTTGAATGATGAAAGAAAATGTTGGACTCAGACTTTGGAAATTATTGCATAGAATTCTGTGCTTTGGTAAAGTGGGCTTTTGATTTCAGGCGTATCTGTTTTGTGAGGACCAATATCACTAGTAGGCTGGCCACTTGGTGTTAACTTTTTTTTTGGACACTACAACCCAGGAAATAAAGAAAAACAAACAAAAAAACATCCCTTGGTTCTATGCAACACTGCCCTACTTCTACAGTGATGGTGGTATAGTGGTATGAAAGGAGGCAGATGGTACTAAGAAGAACAGAGTTTTAAAATGATTGACAAACTTTAATTTGGCTATTAGTACTCTAATTATGAGATCCGTGTCCAATGACCAATGGGTGAACATATTGATGGAGGAGCTGAATCTTATCACTCCTAGCATACTTGCTGTTGTAAATGAAATCAGAAGAAATAAGGAAGCTGAAGTTAAATGATAAATATATGCAAAAAGACCATCATGAAAAAAGTTGTAGCTTATGTGCCAACACTAGTGGTTGAAGATGAAGTGGTGGAGATAATTTGTAAAGAACTTAGTCATACCCTCCATAGTAAATCAATATATCAATAAATCACTTTAATACTTGGTGATTTCAGTGTAGAAGGTGGCGAGGTGAAGTGAGGATGGGAAGAAATATGTGGTTCAAGAAGAATGAATGGCCAAAGACTTGCAGATTGCAGCAAAGCTTCACACTTAGATATTATTAATCCTTTTCTTGCATTTTCTTGCATTTGAGGAGTTGTCTGGCTCAAAATGGCAGTGAGCTAATCAAGTGGCAAGAATGAAAGATGGATAGCCCCATTTTTATATGGGGATCTCCAACACATTTTAAAAAGTTTTGTTGATGCCTTTTGTTTTTAATACCATAATCGTATCTAACAATATCCCATCCCCACTGAAAGTTCTTATGGTAAATAAAAGAAGTTCCGCAAAACTGATTGACAAAATGACTGTCAACTTATGGGACATTCTACTTCTATAGTCCTCCTCACCTCCCATCCCCCACCCACCTGGCTACAAAGAGGAGGTGTGTTTCAACATTTATTCTCTAGGACTACGAGGAGTTATGGCAATATATAGTTTGAGTTTTATTGCTTGTGAGCATCAATTTCATTTATATCATTGTAGTAATTGCATATATTGCTTTCTTTTTTCTGTTCTCTGTATTGGTTCATACATGTCTTCTCATGTTTCTTTGAATTGTTTATATTTGTCACTTGCTAGGAAGCAATAACATATCCTCTCTTCCCTGCTCCCCGAGCCCCCTGGCAGCTCGATGGCACAGTGGATATAGTGCCAGACCTGGAATCGGGAAGACCTGACTTCAAATGTGGCCTCAGACAATTACCAGATGTATTACCTTGGGCAAGTCACTTCACCCTGTTTGCCTCAGTTTCTTAATCTGTAAAATGAGCTGGAGAAGGAAATGGCAAACCACTTCAGTATCTTTGCCAAGAAAACCCCAAACAGAGTCAAAAAGAGTCAGACACAACTGAAATGACTGAACAGCAACAGTAGTAGTATATCCCTAACATATTAAAAGAAGCAGTGGAAGACCTCTAAGGTATGGGCTGAACTTTTTGGACGATTTAGAGAAAGTCGTAGAACAGAGTTGCATAGAGCCAGACAGCTGGAAGAAACCACCAAAGATGGTTGCTAGGATTTAGATGAACGATTTAATTTCATTAGAGCACTAACTATAGGGATGAACCATTGGTATAGTGGAAAGAACCTTGTAGTTATGAAGATCTGCATTTCAGTATTGGTTCTGTCAGTTGCTAGCTGTGTGACTTTGGGCAAAGGATATCCTCTCTGGACCTCGGTTTTCTCATCTGTAGAATGTGGTTGAACTTGATCTTCTCTAAGGTGTCTTCAAGCTCTGGCCTTCACTGAGTCTATGAGTCTCCGATTTCTAATATTTATAATATGATGAACCAGTCCATACTTCCCCATTCCAACCCTTTTGTCACTATATATATATATATATATATATATATATATATACACACACACACACATATACATATATATATATATATATACACACACACATATATATACTCTAATTAACTTCCCTTTCAGCTGTAAAAACAATCTGCTTCTAAACAATTCTATTAAGCTAAATTTTTGAAGATTATTGAATTCAAGGTGGAAGGAATGTGGAAGCCTCGATTTAAAAAAAAAATTCAGGAGGTGAATATATAGGGACGAATAATTGGTAAATCACACACAAAGAGAAGTTATGTTTCAGTGATCAGTGTTTTCTCCACAAAACAGAATAGGAAAAAAGCTGCTTTTACATATACACACACTTATAATATTTATAGCTAATATGGCTGACATGGCTACAAATCAGCTCATTTCTTTGGCATTAGGTTTGTTTCTATCATGATTGAGCTATAAATAAAGTACTATCTTTTTGGAGTTCTATATACATTTTGCCTTTGCTATCTTAGTCTTATCAATTTTATAAATGGATTTTGGTCCCCGAGTCACAAACAACTTACTTCTGAGACAGCGTTACTTGCTCCATTGTTTAAGTAAACATGTTTTGTCCGCTGACTTGACTTTTAATTATAGATTGGTCACCAACTTTATACTCATCACAAAGGCTGGGAGCATCTCATCTTGTCACCACTTTCACCTCTGATTAACTCTCATATCCTTAAATGTCAGTTTGAATTTAAGAAAACACATCCAGTCTATACTGCACTGCAGTGTCTAGCAAATTCTTGTTTTCAACAACCCCAATTTCTAGAAAGCCTCCATTTTTGATAATAATTCTGCTTTGTTTTTCCCTTGCATCACAGAAATGGATTGGGAAGAATGGTAGTTTATTTATTAAAAAAAACTATATTTGTCTTAGTTAAGTGTCTGTAGCAATCAGATTTTATTTAGTATTTTCATTCATGCAGGCTTAATAGAGGGAACTATTTCCAAAAAGTTCAAGCCATCCAGCAATGGAATGGACTCCTTCAGGAGGCAGTAAATTTCCAGTCCTTGGTGGGATCAACAAGAAGCTGAATCTCCTTGTTGGGAATGTTGACTACTCCTTCTGGGAGGTGCGGGAACAGGTGACTTTTGTGATACTTTGGTCCTGTTGAGTGCCCACAACCTAGTAAGGTTGTTGTGAGTTTCAAATGAAATAATGCATGTAAATTGTAAGTCCTTTATAAAAGTAAATTATTGTTGTCATTTTTACTTATTATTATTGCCCTATGTTGGGTGTTAAAGAGAAAAAAGAAATATGACATCATCCCTGCCCTCGATAAGCTTCCAATCTCTTTGGAGGATGAGATATATGTACACATGTGAAAATTTATGAGGGAGTGTAAGATTAAATTTACCTGAATTCTTCTTATTAATAATCCTATTACTAATAAAAACAACCAGTCAACAAATATTTAATAAGCACCTCTTATGGGCTTGTTTCCCAGGCACTGTGCTAGGTGCCCAAGATCCAAAGGAAAATGAAATAGTCCCTGCCCTCAAGGAGCTTAATTATTGTAGTGATTTGTGATTCTGTACATAATAGTAATCCCTTCATGATCGGTACGTAATAAAACAACTCTACCTCCCCTATTTCATTGCAATTTATACATTTTTATTGGAATAAATTAACTGCCTTAGACCAAACTCATAATAATTACAGAAATACTTTGGGCATTTTGGCTCACCTTCTAATGGTCCAAATCATGGCTATAAGTAAAAAGATGGGGGAGGTATGACTGGATGATACTTTAATTTGGTGGTTTTAGTGGACTGCAAGCTAAAGTGGAGTTATTAATAGGGTGATGTTGCAGCAAAAAAGTGAATGTGATCTCAGGCTGTATTAAGAGAGGCAGAGTGTCTAGTATGAGGCTGTGACAGCCCCGTTGTCCTCTGCCCTGGTCAGACTACATCTGCAGTACTATGGTTAGTTTCAGAAGCCACATATTAGGAAGGACATCGATATCTGGAAAGTGACCAGGGTTCTAAGCAATATAAGGATTGGTTGGAGGAACTGGATAAGTTCATCCTGGAAAAGATAAGACTTGAAGGAATATGACAGCTATTTTTGAGTATCGTTTCCTCATAGGGTGTAAGCTCTTTAAAGGACCATAGACTTAGGAACTGAAAGGTACTTTAGAAATTTTTTAGCCTGAGTCTTTCATTTTACAGATGAAGAAACTGAGGCCCAGAGTGGTTAAGTAACTTGCCTAGTGCTATGCATTGAAGTAGTAGCAAAACCAAGACTTGAATATAGTTCCTCTGACTCCAGATACAGCACCCTTTCCCTGTCAATGTTTACATGAGTGGTTTTCATTTGTATTTTTTCGTACCTTAGTGCCTTGAACATAACAGGTCCTTAATGAGTGAGTTTTTTTAACTTTCACTTTGAAGTCTATAAAGGGCTCTCACATGGACACAGAATTAGATTTACTCCACTTGACCTTATGAGAGTTACTAGGAGCAGAAGGCAGGTTTGGGCTTAGAATTAACCCAAAATGGAACGGGTTGCCTTGGAGGTGATGGGTTCCTCCTCATTGAATGGGTTCAAGCAAAAGCTTACTAACTACCTGTCAGGGATGTGATAGGGTATGGGTTGAAGTAAATGGCTTCTAAGGTGCCTTCCAACTCAGAGATTTTGTGATGCTGTTAATATGGTTCATTTCCCTTCAAAAACCATGTGCCAACTGTCTGTTGGGTAGGAGTAATAGATTCGAAATACTCGAAAGTAATTAACAAATGCACAGAAGCCATTAGGTAGGTCTAATAATCCAGTCCAATTCCTAAAAATGCTGCATTTGTCTTTGAGGTTCATTCCTAAGAGTATTTTAAGGTCAAAATCTCATTGATTATTATATTTGTTAGTTTACAGCTGGACTCAAGTAATCCTTTTTCATTTTGTTGTTCTGTCCCTTCTGATACTGTTTATAGGTTATAAATCTAAATCCTTCTGCTTGTAAAGAAAGAGACCACAGTAGAAATGACTTCAGTTGGACAGAGCTTTCTATATTATTTTTTGACAGATGCATGCCAGGAAAAAAGAGTGAAGTGTTCTTGTCTGCCTTTGGTTGCTTGTTATGATGTTTTAAATTTATTTTTTTATTAAGCCCTTCCAATGTGGTAAGCGATTGATAGAAAATATACAAAGTATTCTGCCCTTGCGACTAGGTGGGCTTTTACCATGTCTTGCCTAGATCCAGACCTTTATCTCACTTCCTAGCCCTCTCCAGATGATGGCAACCAAGAGTACTTCTCCCTCTCATCCTTTTCATTCACCCTTTGTGTGTTGTCTTCCCCTGTTAGAATATGCTCTTTAAGGGCTGGGATTGTCTTGCTTGCTTGTATTTTTATCTCCAGCTCTTAGCACAGGTACTGGCATATTATAAGCACTTAATAAATGTTTTCTCATCTATTCTCTCTCTCTCTCCCTCTCTCTCCCCCACCCATGTCCCTAGGTCCCAAGATACTTATATCCTCAAGGATGGTGTCATGGGTTACGAGAAGTGTACTGAATAGGGAACCAGGAGTCATGAAATCGCAGAAATTTGGAATTAGAAAGGATCTTTGGATTCTAGATTTAGTCGATCTACAAAAGACCTGATTAGTCAGTCAGTCTCTTCTTGTCAACATCACAGGGTTATTGAGGAAGGCACGTCATGAGTTCTAAAATGTTACAGAAGTGACAGCTATCCATCAATGTACATGACTGTTTAGGAAAGCTGTATTGTTTCCAGTAGCAGTTTCAGGAAGATGTCATATAAGTAGCCCTCACACATATGAAATGATCACCTGTTCTTTGCAAGGGTAATTTACAACTAGCATATTAAGTGCAGAAGCTGTAGCAGTTACAAAGGGCCTGGAGCACAAGGCATCTTCTGATAATGAAGCCATAGACTTTGGACATTTAATTTGGAGAAGCAGTAACGGAAGGAAAATGGATGATATCAGAATGCCAAAGAATGGTTCTGTGAAGAGCTTAAAGGAGGTGACAGGAAGAAAATAAATACAATAAAGACCCACCTGAAACCTAGTTTGTAGCAATGGGATAGTCATTGCAAACTGTACAACATCACCCACCGGAGAGATTAATAGCAAGTGTACTCATTAACTCTGGGCTATACATGACCAATCATAGGATTATAGAATTTCAAGCTGAAAGAAACTTTAGGCATTCATCCAGTCCACTCCTGTGATATAGAGGAGATTCTTGGTCAGATTTGGGTTGAGTTAAATAGCCTCTGCAACCCCTTCTAGCTCTAATGTTCTATGACTCTGGTACCTCTGATCTTAAATGATGGAGAGCTTTCTGTTGGTGATTGTTCATTTATTTATTTCAAAATAAGTCCAATTCAAAATAAATTTATTTCAAAATAAATAAAATATCCTAATAAGGCTTAGACTTCATGCTGCCAATCAGCTCAGAAGCTTCTATCAACTAACAAATGTTTAGAATAGCTGAGAATGTCACTGATTCTTACTATGGAAATTTTAATATTTGTCTATTTGCCCTACCTAGGGCAAGGGCATTTTTTATTCAATTCATTACCCCTTCGTAAAGAATATGAAATTTAGAATGTTTGCTTTTTGATTGCAAGGTCTGATTATTTGAATCTGAAGAGAAACCAATAGAGAAATTAAATAATATAAAAATTAAAATAATTAGATGAAATAAGGTAGCACTAGTTGCTTAATAAGCTTCCTTATACTTCAATATCCTATGAGCATATTAACAATATACATAATTCTATATAGTATGCAAATCTAAAAAACCCCATCTGATGTTTCTACCACACAAGGGTATTAATTCAGAATGAGGTGTTACGAAATACTTTGTGGAGAGGTAGTGGAAAGAAAATTCTGGGAATCAAGAAACCTGGGTTCTGGATCTGGTTCTGGCATTTACTACTGGCATGGCTTTGGGCAAGTCCTTTTCCTCTCCAGGCTCAGTTAGATAAGGAGTGTTGAATAAATGATCTCCAAGACCACTTCTTGCTCTAACAGTCTTATTATTCTTTGCTAATAAAAATGAACTATGTTAAGTCCCTGATTTCTTGCCTCCTCCACTCAAACTTATTAAAAAATATTCAAACATGAGTTTAGAAAGTTTTTTAGATTTCATCTTAAATATACAGAACAACAAAACAGCTTAGACTTAAACCAACGAGACTTTGCTTATGCTGTCTCAGGGTAAAAGGCCAGTTCCTCTCCAATGCAATGAATGTTATCTTTGGTGGGCGAGGAAGGATAGAGCATTACATTTCATGATAGACATGTTAGACTTATCTATCAAAATTATAGTATGAGGATGATTGTGATTAGATCTATCTATCTAAAGGTATAGTATTATAATGATTTGTAAGCCCAACAATACTATATTTCAATTATTATATGCATATTTTATGGATTAGAAAACAAAATGTCCACTAACGCCAAGACAAAATTTATTGAAAGATTGTGTTTTTGGACAGTGGTGGCTGAATTAATTTGACAACCGTGCATTCCCCTGGAAAGTAACTTTAAATCCATATAGCAACTGTAAGAAAACCCCACTCAGAATGAAATAGAATGCGTACCTAACTTTTACATACAGTTTTCTCAATGAAAAGAATGGAATAATGGCCTTCGAAACCAATGTTTTTGCTTATCCCCCATAAGGAAAAATTCATTAGTGTGGAAAAAAGGATTTTCTTCTTTTCTTTATAGAACAGTCTAATTCAAGTTGATTCCATTAATTCTGTTTCTGTGAATGCACATGTTAAACTTTGCCTTAATTCAGTTTTTCCTCTGAGTTCATTCGCTCTTGGATTCACTTGGCATACCTCTGTGCCATGGACTTAATAATAGACAACATGAAGTAGAACACCATCACAATAAGCAGCTTCTCGAAAATCCAGGACATCCAGCTTTTTGCCTCTGGCATGCTTTTTATTTGAGTTTTGTGGTGAAGGCTCAGCCTCTGTGCCTCTAAGTAGTCTTGGAATGGTTTCTGCAGAAAAGGCCCTAATCTGGGGATAGAATCAATGAAAGTGACCATCCGTTCCACGATGTGTTTGCTGATGATCATAACGACAAAGAGTTTCTGGATGTGCATCTTCACTAACGCTTTTCCAATGAGGATTGCACCAAAGAAGGTCCAGAAAGGAACCAGGAAGTGTCCACATGCTATCTCTGCCAGATCAGATAGAGGATTTGGAACCAAAGCACAGGCCAGTATTCCAAAAAACCCAGCCTTCTTGATTATATTCTGTACAGCTTGCATAGTCCAGGAAGCAACACTTTGAGGAGATTCATAATCTTCCAGCATTTCTATAAACTCCTCATATTCTTCGCCATCAGCTTCAGGTTCTGACAGTCGGGCTGCCCTGGCCATGAAATAAGGAGGAAGTTCTCCGATAGCTGTGCCAACACCCCGCATGCAGGCTTCAAGCCTAACCTTTGAGAGAATGGTCCACAAAGAGACAGATCCTTTAATGCTTTCTCCATCTGGGCAAATAATCCTATCAGGGTAGGGTGGCTCTGGGAAGTTGACACTGTCACACTCATAAGCAGCCAGGGTAACGGAGGTGATGTAAGGGCCCAGATAGAGCAGAAAAGTATAGAGACCTATTCCGAGGCCAAGAGAGGAGAGAATCCCTAAGCCCAGCCAGTAGCCACACCACAGCAGCTTTTTCTCCACATGGTGCACATACTCTTGGTGAGCTCCTTCGATGTGATAGGCAGCGCCAAGCATGATGGACAGAAGTAGAGCGAAGGCCACCAAGCTTCACTACCACCACAGCTTGACAAACCACCCCTTCACGGTGATGAGAATTTCCAGTAAAAAGTAGCGCAGAGCTAGGAGCGGCTTCTTCCACAGGACGATGGTCTGTCTCACCTCCCAATCTGGTCTCTTTCTTTCGGCCATTTGAAGACATGTCTCCAGGAAGGCTGCCTTGAGCAATTCTGGCCGCATCCTTCTGAATTCCCCCCTACGCCATTTGGGTTTGTTCACCATTTTAGGCATTTTGAAGCGCCCATTTGGGCTCCCGCCCCCCCCCACCTCCCCCAGCCCACTTTCTGCCCCTTGGCTGTTGGACCTCTAAAACTCTGGGGGCAACGGGATCTGTTTGCTTGCTTCATAGACGTTGCTAGGTTACGCCTTGCTTCCACCGACTTCCGGTCGCCCCCCCTCCCCCCACCCCCTCACTTTCATCAGTCATCTGTTTCTTAAAGGGCCTGCAGTGTGCTATGGGCTGCCTGTGCTATGCGCTCGGGACACTAAGGTAGTAAAATATAGTCCTTTCCCTCGAAGAGCTCACGCTCTCTGCTCTCCCCGAGGTCGAGGAGAAAGAACCCCTGACTAAAAAGCAGTGCCTTTGGGGTGCTGTCGGGCCTAGGGAGGCCGGGCTCTCTTCCTTTTGTTTCTTCACCAGCCCCGCCAGCGCCCAACGGGACCTTCTACCCTGCTATAGACACTCAGTATATAGACGCTATAGGCTGCTATAGGCGCTCAGTAAACGCCTCGGTTGACTTGACAGCATCTCACATTAGCCTCTCATTCTCAGGCCATCTGCTTCGAAACAATGGTGCTCATTTTCACTGGGGTGTGGCTCGACGTGGAATGGGCACAGGGATGTAAGCCCCTGGCTCTAGAAGCGCCCTCCTAAGACTTCAGAGCTAAATTGCCTGGCTTCCCTGCCCACTCAGTATGTCGCGAAATTGAGCGAATAGAGATAAAAGTCAATAAAGTTAGGTCAAGCACAGATAAGCCTACAAAAGGAGGCCATACGTGATTTAGAAATACCATCCAAACTCCGTGAGAGTATGGAAGTATGTCCAACGAAAGAGCATACATAATTACAGGTCATATTTTCATGCGGGGGTAGCTCCAAACATGAAATTTGTTTAGGAAAAAGTGACTTCACTACCATATAAAACTGCCATCATTTCTGAGATCCTTGGAAAAAAATAGAAAAGCACACAAGTTAGTAGAGTTAAATTGAATATTTTAAAGACCTTAAATGGTCAATAATTAACTTGATATTTAATCTGGCCACTCTTCTTCTTCCCTTTTAAGTGTGTTAGCTCAGACTGGTTCAAATACTTTCATCCTCAAGTCTAGTCCTGGTAGTACCTCGTCTTGCTGTCCCTCTCCACAACACCTGATCCTCATGCCATGTGAGACTTAATTCAATACAACTCCAGATATTCCAGATGCAGAAAGACCAATACATTTTCCTGCAACTTAGCCAGTAACATTTGTCTGCTGCATGGGTCAAAATACTCATGAGCAATCCAATAATGGTCTCATTTGCAGAGTGGCTTCTGGAATTATGTTACTCTTAGTTCTCTCTTATATAATTGCTTTAGAGAAATATGTAGTATTGTAATTAAAACAAGGTAAAAATTTAGTGTTTGCAAAAAACTTCTTTCCCTTCTATTATGGCAAATAGGTAGGGGTTTATTTAATAGTGCTATTGTAACATAGTGCCTTTGGTTTGATCCATGATCATCCTGAATTAAGAAAAAAAGCATATTGAAGTGATTGATATCTTAATATCTTTTTGATTTGCGACTATTAGTTTTTTTTCCAAGCTTGAAGTTTGCTTTGATAGTCATAAGAGGTGACAAGATTTCTTCATTAAAAATTAATTTACCAAGAACACTCTTGTGGCTTTTTCTTATCAGAATTGATCAAATGTAGTCATTCATTTGGGATGGTGTTATTAAGTAAGGCCTTAGTATTTGAATCTGACCAAATTAGACTTACTATAATCAATACACAAAGTGACCTTTCTTAATTCTTTTACCTTCAATGATTGCTCTACTTGAATTTGAACAAAATTTCCAAATCAATGTGTTACATTTCTTCTCCAAAAGAAAATACAAAGCATTGGGAGTGGTGGGGGTGGTTGTGATTTCTGGCCTCTATTTGGGCAATATGCCAGACATTTAGAAATGAAACTTATCACCATGGGTCATTCGGAATATGGGGAAGGTCTAAATGAATCATAAATCTTGTGGGTCATATGGTTGAAATTTTGTTAAAACAAAACAATTCTACTGCTGTAAAATAAAGCTAGTGTATCCATAGTCTGGAATAAATTTAAACTTTTATCAAAATATATGGAAAGTTATCTCTTCCAAATGCTGGTAACTCACTAAGATGAAGTATCTTATCCACACTGTATATGGCTCTTTGCTTTTTTGTTATATGAAGACAAATGCATACAATGATAGAAGCCTCAGGAATACCGTTAATGTATTTTGCGGGGTAGGTTTCAGTGATATGAGAGAGCATTTACCTCAAGAAGCTATGATTCCACTAATGAAATTTAGTAGATAATGCTTAGAGTTGGCTGAAGCTCAGAGAGGCTAAGTGATTTTCCCATTGTCACAGATCTAGTGTCTGAGGGAGAAGTGACCCCACGTCTTCTTGATTCCAAGTTCAGTATTCTCTGTTCACTAAATCACACTGATTTAAGAAATGGAGGTCAATCATGAATGACTAGCCTTTTAAAGGACATTCCTTAAGGATGGTATCGCGTTTGGTAGATTTTGTTACTGCTAATAACCATGATTTAGGAGCTAAGAGCTGAGTGCTTGCTTCTTCTTTGGGATGTCTTCTTCATGTACTGTATCTTTTGCTTTCTTGGACTGAGGCTATAGGGCCAGAGGCCCCAAATATCAGGTATTAGCTGCCTCAGATATCTGAATAGAACTCCCTCCCGCCTCCCCCTACCACTTCTGCTTCCAGATTCCCAGTGTTTGGAGTGACCACCTGTCGAAGTTGATGCTACTGCCCTTGACCTGATGTCAGGCTCAGTTATCACAGAATCCTGAAGGGTAGGGACCCCAATCTTCCCTCATCCAAAGGCTGATAACCTCCTACCTCTCTTTCTGCTTATACTTATGATTAAAAGTCACCATCTACTGGGGCAAAAATCCTTTCCATTGCTATTTCTCCTCATACTCTTACCCCAGTCTTCATATCCTATGACCTCCTCTACCCTCCTGCTTTGTTGTGCCTACTCAGAACCTCTATTCTATTGTTCATAAACTCTTCACTACAGTTCAGCTCACACTTTGCAACTTCTTATACTCATAGGTATCTGGCTTTTCCCAGAAGACACAGCATCTCTGATTAATAACTCAGACCTTGGTGCTTGTTTTCTCATCCATTTCCACAGTGGACCTGGAGGGGACAGATACTCCTTTCCCTTCACTACTGCTTTCCAGACCGTTTCTTTGCCACCATCACTGAGCAACCTCCCCTCCTTTGATGTTTACTTCATCCATCTTTATCACCCATTCCAGGTCTTGATTGTAGTGGCTAGGTGGCAAAATGGATAGAATTCTGGGCCTGGAGTCAGGAAGGCTTGAATTCAAGTTCAACCTCAGACACTTACTAGCTGTGTGATTCTGGGCAAGTCACTTGACCCTGTTCACCTCAGTTTCCTCATCTGTAAAATGAACTAGAGAAGGAAATTGCAAAACCCTCTGGTATCTTTGCCAAGAAAACCTCAAATTGGGTCACAGAGAGTTTTGGATATGAATGAAACGATTTCACAATGTTATCTTTGCTACTTCAAGTTCACTATTTGAGTCTTCCTTTCTTATCCAACCCTTGTCCTCATACCTGGAGACTTCAATATATATGTACATGTTCATTCAAATACACTGACCTCTAAAGTCCAGCAACATAGTATGGAAATATGCTTTTCATGACTTCATATATATGATTGATATCATATTGCTTGCCTTCTCAAGGGGTAGGGCAGGGAGGGAGGAAGAGAATTTGGAACTCAAAACTTAATGAAAAATGAATGTTAAAAATTTTATATGTAATTGTGAAAAAATTAACAAAATAAGTAAAAATATATTTTTGGTTTATTTTAGTTTATTTTTTAATTCAGATTTTTTATTTTTAGTTTACAACACTCAGTTCTGCATGTTTTTGAGTTCCAGATTTTCTTCTTCTCCCTCCCCTTCCCCCTCCCCCCAAGATGGCATGGAATCCGATATGTCTTCTACATATAGCTTCGCATTAAACTTATTTACATAATAGTCAAGTTGTAAAGAAGAATTATGACCAATGGAATGAATCATGAGAAAGAAGAAACAAAACCAAAAAAAAAGAGAAAAAAGGAGAGCAAATAGTTTGCTTCAGTCTGAATTCAGACTGGATGTAGATAGCTCTTTCCATCGTGAGTCCTGTCAGCAAGTCAACAAGTACACGTGGAAGTTAAACAAGTATGCATAAACAAGTTAACAGATATAAACACATGTAATGTATACAGTACAAAGTTAACAGACACAAACACACAAATGTAGCTCTCCCAAGTTATAGATGGGTTGTGATCTACATTGGTAAAGGGAGTTGCTGCATTGATAGACTCACTAATCCTTACTGTGTCCCTTATACATGCACGTTGGCAACTACCTAACACTCTCTGTAATTTTAATTATAATTATAATGCTGTTTTGGTTGTAGGACTGTGTACAAGGTCAATATCCAGAATCATAGTTCTAGAAGTCATACAAGAAAAATTCATGGACAGAGGTGAAAGTAGTTAAAATGATTTCACTTAAAAAAATCTTACTGTTTCTCCTTTGCTAAACTGTTTAATAAGGGGAATGTTGAACATACCGTTCCCTTTAATTTAGTAAAACATTTATTAAAGTTCCTCATGTTATTCTGGCAAAAGATGGAGAGATGGAGGCTAGACAATATAATACAGTTAGAGGAATTCAGAACTGATTGCATAACCATGCTAAAAATGTACTTATTAATGTTTCAGTGTTAGCTTGGAAGAAGGTCTCCAGTACAGTGCTCCAGGATTCTGTGCTTGGCTCTTTAAAAACTTTTATCAGTTATTTGGATAAAGATATAAATGATATGCTTATCAAAATTGCAGATGACAAAAACCTGAGAGGGACAGCTAACACACCAGATAAAGTCACAATGCAAAAAAGGTTTTGACAGGCGGGAACAGCAGGCTGAACCTAATGCATTTATATTTATTCTTTTCAAATTTCTAGCCTTACTCTTTGCTTTCAAAAAATCAGCTGCACATTTATGAGATGGGGGTGGTATAGCTAGACAATAGCTCTAAAAACAATCTGAGGGTTTTAGTGAGTTACAAGCTTAATATGAGTAAGCGATGTGATATGCTAACCGCCACCACCACCACCACCACCTTAACCTACATTTAGAGAGGCTTGGAGCATAGCACTAGGGAAGTGATAGTACTGCTGTACTCTGCCCTGCTTCGTCCACACCTGGAGTATTGTATTCATTTCTGGGTGCTATATTTAGAAAGGACACTATAATGGAAAGAATGATGTGGTAGATAAAGTCCTGAACTTAAAGTCAGGAAAACCTGGATCCTAATCTTGCCTCTGACATGTTAATAGCTTTTGACCATGGGCAACTCATATAACCTCTATGGTTTCAGTTTCCTCTTCCGTAAAATGAAGATATTAGCTGCATTATTCTTAATATGTATGGAAAATGCTTTGCCAACTTGAAAAGACTATACATGTCAGTGATTTTTTATAAGTTGGAGAGTGTGTATATAGGGACAATGAGAGTAGTCAAGAGCCTTGAGCCAATATTTGAGCAGGATTGAATGAAGGAACTGAGGATGTTTAGTTTGGAGAAGAGAAGACTTAGGGGGTGGAATGATAGGTGTATTTAAATATTTAAAAAGCTGTCATATGGAAGAGGAATCAGACTTCTTGCCTGATTGACGATTCTATTTGGCTCTAAAGGGAAGGCCTAGGAACAATGCTTAATAATCGCAAAGAGACAGATTTAGATTTGAAATAAAGCAGAAGCTTTCTTAATGACTAAAGCTGTCCCTGAGTAGAATGGGTTGCCTTTGGGAGGTGTTGGTCCCTCTACTCTGGAGGGCTTCAAGCAGATGCTGGATGCCCACTTATAAGTGGCATTGGAGAGGGGATTCTTGTTCAAGTGTGAGCTGGACTAGATCGGTGGCCTCTGAGGTCCCTTTCCATTCTGCAATTCTATGATCTAGTCTCATCCAGTCATTTTACAGAAGAGGAAACCCAACACCATAAAATGGAAAGAATTTACCTAAGGCCACACAGGTACCACAGCCACAACTTGAAACTTGTTCTATTGCCTCCAAATGTAGGACTCTTTCACTTATGGTACAATGATCTCGTTCTGCCTTCATGACCTGGCATGAGTAATATGGCAGCTGCTACCCTGAGGCTGATCCAAAAGAGTCACTGTAACTTTTACATTTTCCTGATTTATCCCAAGGAATGTTGGGCCTCCCAGCTGGCCTGTTGTTTTTGTGTGGTTCTAGCAATTTCATTTGACTTCTTGTCTGTCTGTTTTGTTTTTGTCACTTCTGCTGCCCCATTCCTGATAACTTCCATTCTCTTCCAGTTATAGGAGTTTTCATTGAGCTAACTGGAGACGCTTCCTAGAGCACGTGAGTAGTAACATTGCTTTTTACTTAAATTATTCACCTTAATTATTACTTAAATTATTCACCACACTTACTATTAACTAACTTTTAGAACAAGCATTTTTCCTAGATGAAATGAAATTCAGCAATGCAGTTTTAACCATTTTTCCGTAGCAATTCCCTTTGTGATTAACCAGTCATCAATGAGAAAACTGACCTTTATGTACAGATCAGTGTCCTTTATCCATAGGGTGCATAAGACATTTCCCTAAGGATGGATAAGACTGAGCCACATGGCTCTGGGTGTGGATGTAATTGCCTGCTAAAGTGAGTGACTCCAAGTAGGTCAGGTTAACCTTGCAGGAGTTACTCTGTCTTTTCATGATGTGTGATTTTTGCCCATAGGATATTCATTTTCTACAGATGGGTGATTATGATGTGAATATCTCTCCAAGTCTTTTGTATTTCCATAGAAGTGACAACCATATATTGAAATCTTACGTGTTTTGGCCTTCATGTATGAATATAACTTTTATTGATCTACCACCAGGAGGATGGTTCATTACTAAAAGTTAGCAGCTTCCACAGAGTGGCCTCTCCTAGAGTCCATGGATGACAGGCCATTGGGTACTGTACAGGCTACTCTTGTCCTAATATAGCAGGATGGAGTGGAGAGAGCCTTGTATTTGAAGGAAGGTCTTTGCTAGTTATTACCTATATGTTTTAGAGCAACTGATTCCTCCTCTCTAAGCCTTAGTTTACACCTCTCTAACATGCTGTTTGAGATGTTTTTTCCTGGAATGAGAACGAATTTGCACTGACTAGTGTTTCTGAGCAAGCCCAGACATATGTAGCATGATGTCTTCTTCATCCATACCAGGTGATAACCTACCAAACTTCATCAGTACTAAAGATTCCACTTCAATGGACGTTTCTTAAGTACTTAATATGCCAGGAGCATCTGCTCCCAATTTCACTGCCCTTCTCCCTTCTGTCAAAACATCCCATGAAACTGAATGGAAATATTGTGATTATTTTGAATGGGACATTAATGAAGTTGCTTGGATTGTATTGAAAATCATAGTCATTATTTTTTCATGACAGAAACAAAAGTATGGACATTGTCGTAATTACAAGGATCGACGTGGAGAATGCCAGTGGTCAGTGCATAGATTAGATTCTGAAAGACTCTAGAAGCACATAATATAGAGAGTTATGACCTAGGTTTATTGCAGTTTCCCATACCACTGTGGACCTTTGCTATGTTGCTTGCTCTATATTAGTTTCAACTTCTTCATTAGTAAAAATGGGTTAATAACTTCTCTGCTGATTATAATATAGTGTGGACCTCATGCTGGACTTTGAGGAGGAAGGCTTGGTTCCCATTTCCACCTCTAACACTTACTAGGTATATGACCGGGGACAAATTACTTAAGCTTTCTGAGCCTTAGGAAACTCTCTTAAAGCTCTAAGCTATAGATCAGTCTATAGAAAGTCACAGATCAGCGGCATTCATCTGCTCTTGGTATTCAGTAAGCATTATGAAGTGCCTACTCTGTGCCCAACACTGTTCCAGATACTGAGCATCCAGAGACAGAACCAAGGCATTCCCTGCTTTCAGGGAGCTTATATTCTCTTGGCAGAAACAACAATACATATATAAGTAAATATCAGATGTATGTAAAGTAAATGCAGAGTAGCATTAGGGATGCTGGAAGCATCAGGAAAGGCTTTCCCTAGAAGGTGACACCTCTGCTGTGAGGAAGAAGGCCTTCCAGGCTTGGAACGTCCACAACCTGTGCAAAGTATGATGATGGGGAAATGAAATGTTATATAGAGGGAGTAGCAAGACCACATGGAGAGATGGTGACATTAATCACAACAATGCACATCCAGGCAACCTTAAGATATCATACTCACTAGAAAGAGAAAAAGAAATGAAAAAAATATGAAAAATGTATTGATAAGGCTATCACTCTGATATATTGCTGTAAGGACTATAAACTGATGCAAATATATCATGTAAGATTGTTATGAGTATCAAATGAAACAATGGATACAAACATACTTTGTAGGTAAAAAGTAAGAGCTAGTATTTATAAAGTACTTTACATTTTGCAAAATGCTTTACAAATATCTCATTTTGATTCTTATAATTACCTGGGGATATAGATGGCATTATTATCTTCATTTTGTTCATGGGCAAACTCAGGCAAAGAGAGGTTAAGTGACTTGTCCAGGGTCACATAGCTAGAAAGTATCCGAGCCCACATATGAACTCAGTTCTTTCTGATTCCGGGTCTAATATTCTATTTACTGTGTCACCTACTTGCCTTTAAGCTCTAGATAAACCTTAGGTGGTATCATTTTAACCAACTGAGCTAACCAGTTGAAGAGGAAAAGAAATATGGAAATAAATGCTTAAGAAAATAAAAAAAAAACTAACCACAAAACAATTAGAAGACTGAGTAATAGTATTCCCCAACTCCCACAGATGGCTCCTGCCTTATGAGATTATTCTCTGAATCAGACTGGTAAGATCCATGTTCAAAGGAAGGAAGAAAAGAAGGAAACAAGTATTTATTAGGTGCCTACTCTGTACCAGGTGCTGTGCTAAATTTTTACAAATATTATTTAATTTGAGCCCTACAACAACCCTGGGAGGCAGGTGCTTTTATTATTCCATTTTACATATGAGGAATCTGAGACAGAGAGACGTTAATAACTCGTTCAGAGTTATAGAACTAGCAAGCATCTGAGGTCACATTTGAACACTGGCCTTCCCAATTCCAAGGTCCAGAGCTCTATCCACTGCTTCACCTAGTTGTATCTGTTCAAACTAATACAAATGATGTTTGAGATATGGAACAGATAGGAGAAGATACAATTTGGATATGGTCTGGGACAAACATAAGCTATGCAGCTATAGGATTTGTAATTTTCTGAGTTGGGAACTCCAGACATAGAAAATCCCTTGGTAGATCAGTCCTAAGCCTGATAGATATAGAGCTTAAGTAACTTGCTTAGTCACACAACTAGTAGGTATCAGAAGTGAGATTTGAACCTGAGTCTTGCTCAGTATGCTAACCACAGTACCACACTGCTTCTATCTGAGAAGATAAGTTTAAAAAAATCTTCAATCCTGGAACAAAGAGCTCAGTGTTCTAATATTTCCTGTGTTCCATTTTTGTAACTTCTCCTCCTTCCTTTTATTTCAAACGAATTGACTCATTACTAAAAGTTAGCAACTTCCACAAAGTGGTACCCTCCTAAAGTTCATGGATGGTGGACCATTGAGTGCTATGCAGGCTACTCTCTTGTCCTAATATAGCAGGATAGAATGGAAATTCCTGGATTTGAAGGAAGGCGTCTGCTATTTATTACCTGTATATTTTAGGGTATCTGACTCCTCCTCCCTGGGCCTTAGTTTGTATGTCTCTAAAATGTCCTGATCTTTTAGGGCTCTTTTAGCTCTGAAATTCTGATTCTACATTTAAGGACAAACAAATAAAAACTCCTCACTGAAAAGATTCTTTGCATTAAAAGTCTAACATCTAAAATCTTTAGGAAATTGAAAAAAAACCATGATAGTAAGAGCCATTCCCCAATAGATAAATCCTCAAAGTATATGAAGTCAGTTTTCTGAAGCATAAACATAAACTAACAGCAACTGTCTGAAAAAGTGTTCAAAATTGTTATTTATCAGAAACATGAAACTTAAAACAACTCTAACATATCACCTTACACCCATAAAATTGGCAAAGATGATAAAAGATGGAAAAATCCGTCTCTGGCAGGACTATATCAGAAACATTAGATGTTATTCTGATACATACCTGTCTAATAGCAAATTTCTTTTTTGGATGGGTCAAGTTATAAAATAAAGCTCTCGCCTTCGAAAAAAACTCACATGTGCATGTGGAAAAACTAATAAACACGACCTCTTATCACACTTGTATCTAAGTGAGCTTTATTCCTAATGTGATACAAAGAGAGTTGGATTTGGAGTCTGAGGACCTGGGTTTCAACATTTGCTGTTCAAGTGGCTACCATGACTGTGGCCAAGTCATTTCACCTCTGTGGAGCTTGATGACTTCTGAGGTCCTTTCCAGCACTATCATTCTATGATCCCAAGGATCCATGGCATAACAGTCCTTCAGGGTACAGTGTTTTATGGCACTCCAGTATATTTTGGTTAAAAAAGCATTTACTTACAAAAAATAGAGGAAAGAAAATTATTTGTATGGTTCTCTCCACTTCCTGTTTCTTCTATTCTCTTTGGTTCTAAAGTTTGTGTTTCTAAAATGGCAATGTGACTTTTACATAACCTGTAATTTAGAAATGTTCTAATATTGTCATGTATCCTTTGCCTTTCTGTAAAAGCCTTTTATGTGTCAAGTAACAAAATTGGAATGACATAAATGTGTGTGAAGTTCCCCATTAAACTACTGAAAGGAAAAGAGAAGGTAGATAGGGATCTGCTCATGCTAATAAAGTAAATGAAAGAAATGTACATATATGTGTCAAGTTTCTTACAGTAGGAATACAGTGATTTTTCAGATGACAAGAGGACCAGTTCTGATTCTGTATTTTGATCCCCAAGTGCTTTGTTCCTTTTTGTCTGATATTTCATTCAAGTGGGTACTCCCTCCATCAGTGCAGATCACAAAGTCTTCCATAGCTTCTTCCCCTGTGTGTGATTCTTGTCTATGTTCCTTCCCAAATCCTTCATCTACCTAACCTGCTAGAAGGCTTCTTTCAGGTATTTTAATGGTCCATGGGAATCAGTTCAGCATATGGGAATGTCCATTTGTTCTCTCTTACTCTTGTTATATGACTGTTCCACCTCCTTTTTTGATGATATCTATTTTGGATGTTATATTTAGCAATGTTTCTTTTGTTTTTTTTTCTATTTTGAATTTGATGAATACCTAAAAGGAGAGAATATTTCTGTATAAAAAGTAGCAAAGAAAAAGATTATATGTTTTGCAACTTTTCTTATATTCAACAAACAGGTGACACCAAAGTTGAGAACCCAGGGAAATGGAAGGATTATAGATTCTTGATAAAAATAGGGAAGTTACAAATAGGGGTGAATTTTCTTTTGAGGAGGGGGAGATGTTAATAAGTTCTGTTTTGTAAATGTTAAATTTGAAATGTCTTACCGGACATGTAGTTGATGTGATAGGATTGGGATTCAAGAAAGAGACCAGGGCTGGAGCGGAGAGTCATCTGTATAAATTATAATTGAACTCATGGGAGGTAATGATGTCATTGAAAGAGAATGTAAAGAGACAAGTGGCCAGGACATTGCCCTGGGGTACAGTACAGTTGAGGATCAGGGGATGAATGAAATCCATCAAAGGAAAGTAGTAGGACTTCCAAAAATGGCAGAATAGGAAGGTACTCGATGTGCAATACGAACCAGATATGGGAGGGGTATTTATCTCCTAGAGAAAAAAGAATGCTAAATGTAAAAGACTAATAGCACACATTAACAGAACAACTTAAAAACAGGATTCAGTAACTTATAACTACTGCTACAATCTCCTAGGGGGCTGGTACTTAAACCTAGGGGTGGCATGTGGCTCAAATGAGATAATAGACATAAAGCACTTTGCAAATCTTAAAGCGCTTACTAATATAGCTACTATTTAAATGTCAGCTATGGCAGTATGCACATACTTTTAAGTTTAATATGCATTACTAAGACTTTTTTAAGCCTAATCAATCAACAAAATTTGTACTGAATGGCAATTTCTGGGGTACAAATGCTCACACTGAAAATTTAACAATTGACTTTTTATAGTCTGGTTATAGCTGGCATACTGCTGCTTAAACTTCATCAGAACATAAGGTAGTTTACAGGGTTGCTAAGCAGGCATTCTACATTTTACTTTGGTGCTGCACCATCCAAACAATTCTAAGGACTCTTCTGGCAAAATGGCCAGTTTGGGGTTAGTCTCCTTTTGTTGGTGATCATCTTCTTTGATGAAGAAACGTCCCTTGGTACCGGTCAGCATTACTTGGTGGATCCAGGACCTACGGAATTTTCAAGCTCACAGAGTCACCTCTGAGTCTGGACACATCCATCTCAAGATAAGAGACTCATTCACCTAAGATCAGAAAAGAACAAACACAATATGGAAAAGGCATCCAGGGACCTGGGTATAAACCATCCCTTTCATTCCGCTGATTGGAAGTTTTAGAATTCTGTGATCCCACCCTTCTGGAGATCCAAAGGAATAAAGGACTAGCTGGAAGCTGTTATCTTCTTTAATTGATGTAGCCCTCCTTCCTGTTTCTGTCATGGGCAGAGGAAGGACCAAGGGACAACTCAAAGTTTGCCACCTCCTACTCAAATGCCAGATCTTTTTGGTGCTGGGTTAAAACATGTCCAGAAGCAGCCAAGAGGTTTATCATCTTGGATGTGATGAAATGCTGAATCATACATTTCCTTGGAATTTCTGGAAGTTTCTAGAGGACTTTCAGAGACATGCTCCCTGGGATGGCCCTATAGATCAATTCAGTTTACCCTTTGTGTATGTATTATGTGCATTCTTAATTATGTTCATGTTGTCTTCTCTTTTATACAGTTCTTCAGGGCAGAAGCAATCTCATTTCTGTCTTGGTATTCTTGGCACTTAGTATGGTACACCGTAAGTGCTTTTTAAATGCTTATTGATTCATTATCCATGTTAGTCTAATTGTTTATGCTAACTGTGAGTTAGTTTTTAATTTCTTGATTTCCTAATAGCTATCCATTCATTGTTTTGGTTCCCCTTTATTATCATAGATTGATCATCTGACTTGACAAGTTTGGAAGTTTATCATCATGTGTCCAATGTTCTCCACCCATTTACCTGGAAATGTCCATATGGTCATGTTCGAGGTTTGCCCGGAACAGATAGGAGGTAGGAAAACCCTATGCCTTTTTTCTTTATGTTCTCCCAAGCCTGTGGCCTTGGGGCTGCCATGGCAACTCTATATTAAGGCAAGATTTTTTCTGTATCTGTTGAGGATGACGTGTCTCTTTTACTACACTACTCCTTTGATGCCTCATTGTGGGGTGGAAATGACCCGGCTTCTTGGAGGTTGGGTCTGCAGAGCATTAACAATTGTAGGTCCTTTTAATCTGGAAAGCCTTCCCCCATGAGCCTGGTAGTCATCCAAAGACCGTAACTGCAAAAGGCCTAAGTCTGGGACCATGGGAAACACCATGGCAACAAGAGCTATAATATACTAGCAAAAAGAATTGTATTAGAGTGATAGAAAAGATAAGAGAATTAGCTTAGATTTCTCACAAAAGAGGGAGGCCTAGATAATATTTCTTGGGAGTGGGACACAGGATGGGTACCTTTCAGCCTCATGGCTTTGATTTGGGTAGAATCTTTACTAATCTAGATTGGAGAAGTACTTTTTATATGAAATGGAATTCTTTGGGAACCAGTTTGGCAGCTGGGTCTTATAAAGAGGTGTCACCCATGGATTAACACTTGGGCCTTATACAACACTAGGGGCAAGTAAAGGAATTCTAGATCGCTACCTGTCTGAAACTGAGATATTTTGTTCACTCTGTCTCTATGTAAATGTAGTCTTCAGAATTCTCTGTCCAACACAAGGACTGATGTAGTTAAATTCAGAGGCTTCTCATCAGAGGGATGGCCACAACCTAATGTTGAGTTTAGCGTGGAGGGGATTACTTTAGTGTATAGATTAACCTAGATGGCCACTGCAGTGTCTTCCAGCTCTCACCTTTTATGATTCTGTCATTTTCTTGGCCTCAGCATCTCATTAAGGCTGTCTACTAAGGTATAATGGGGTGGTGATCGGAATCAAGGAAAAAGCACCTTCCTTAATGAAATCCTGAAACTGTTGAGGTATACTGAAGTAAGTTTGGGGCTCTCCAGCTTTCCCTGCTTTAATTCATGAGAATTGCTCATGTATTAGAATTGAAAGGAGATTCTATTTATTCTTTATAATCACATTCTACTTTTCCTAGACTCTCCTTTTGAATATTCTCCTCCAACTTTAAAATAGCCCACACTGTAAAAGCTGGCCTATGAAGAGACAGCACTCTCTTTAAAACTCCTCATTATTGCTCCAAAGCTGTGATTTGCACAGAATACTTAGGGATATTAAGCTATTCTCTGTTACCTCCCAACTAACTACATTAAACTCAGCTCTAAGGTTGCACTTGTGCTCAAATCACAGCTTTTTGTAACAGTAAAAATGTTGGGTGCCCGAAAGACTTCTTACAACTCGAATTCCAAAGAGGTAAGTCTGAAAGGAGAGGAGGGCAGTTGTTGGCACTAATGGGAAGGAAGGAAGCTGAGTTTTCATGCCTGTATTCTTTCATTTGAAAAGAGTATTGAAAGGAATGGAGAGGTACAGCTCTTTTTGTTTACATGACATTCAAAGACATGAGAGGTACCATTAATGGGCCATCACAGCCAATTTACTGCTGGGGTGCTGTTAGCATCCTGTCAGATACAGGGGAGCACATCAAAAATACAAATAAATCCTTTCACTGTTGAGATGGGATCACATTACTTTCAATTTAATCATGTGTATTTAATCTGAGGAACTTTTAAAAAACAATTTATATCTATTCTTGGTAAGAAAAATGTGAATATTAGCAGTGGGAGGTCTGGTGGATACTGTGGATTTTAAAATTAGCATAGCCTACACTGTCGGAGAAATCTGTTTCTTCAATTCTTTTGACATCCATGATATTCCCTTTGCTTTAGCTAAATAATAGCTATTTATTATGGTGCTTGAGTGTTGTCTGTGACCGTCCCTGTTTACTTATTACTCTTTCCCAAGGGTTTTTTTTTTAAATCGTGCTTATAGTATGTGAGTATTCTACATTATATTGTGGTCTTCATTATAAAAGAAAGAAAATTCTTAGTATTTATCTATCCAATAGAATCAAAATGATCCCATAGTATTAACTTGACACTATAAACTACAGTAGTGATAAGGATTGGACATGTGATTTCATTGGTGCAATGAACCCTAGTAAATATCTATTATGCAGAAAATGTCATTTGCTGAAATGACTGGAACAACTGCAGTGTTTCTTTATAATTCATGATGTCCAGCTATCAAACTGAGTGGTTCAACCACTTAGACACAATCTTCCTTTCCTCCCTGCTGACATTTTACTTCCAGCTGCTTAGGCAGGGATCCATTTCATTCTATCCAAAGGATTCCTTTTATTGATGCTTTACATTCTGCTAGGCTCACATGCGAATGTTGTTCCTTCCCCATTATCCATCCATTTGTGCCTTGCTGCACCAGAAAGGACAAAAATTGTGTGGTAAGAAGACAGAAAATCATCAGAAACTTGCCTCCGGAGGCATTGTGATTTCTCCTTTGTTCTTGAAGAAGACCATGACATCAGGAAGATGATGTCATGACTTGCAAATGAACTGGACTTGAGTGAGAAAGGGCTGTGCAAGGTTACCAGCCTCACTTTCTCCTCCAGAGTCATCTGGGTCCAGTGATCGGTCAGATATAGATTAGGATAACCAGAGATGGCCCAAGATGCAGTGGGAGGGCTTGGCCCTTTTAAGTTAAAGTCTTTTCAGCTTCTCACTTTGAGTGAGGCAATGCCCATTCAGTGCTTAGGCCTGTTTAAGAAAATGAGTCAAGGGTTGGCCCCTTTAATAAAAAAAATTGAACTGGGAGGGGAACCGTGCCCCCCACCTGTGTACCCCACCTGTCTGTTTTTGACTTGATATTTGTAAGTATGTTGATCTTTGACCCTACCTCTGTGGCTTTCCCCAAGTCATGAAAGAACAAAAAAGATATATTTTATTAACCCACATAACTCTAGTTAATAGCTGTTGAGAGCAAGCCTGCAACAGACAACATAATTAAAATTTTCAACTTCTTTTGTAAGTTCAGGACTTCTCAATCACTATGGCACATCCTCCCTATATCCTATGCCCATGACACTCACATGCCATGGCTGCTTTGCCCCTCCCCAAATGTCATTCGTAAAATGGCCCAGTACGTTCCATCGTAATTCTCATTGGTGTACATTGGCATAGTTGTGCCTAGGTCTGCTCTAAGGTTATAGTCTTAGTGTAGTTGTGTTTCGGTGCCTCAGTTTATTATAATTAAGCCTTTGCTGATTTCAAGTTCCTTTCGCCTTCTGACAGATGGCCCTCCTCTCAGTTGATATCAAGTGTGTTTGGTCTGTGTTTCTGCTGAAGGATTCTTTTTGTTAGCACCTATGGTTCTTGAAAGAAAATTCTTGGAGGAAATATACAGACCAAAAGGTAAGCTGAAAGTGCTAAGCTTATTTCTGAAATTTGAGTATCCTGTTCTTGGGCTTGGGCCAGACGCCCTATCCCCGAGTCCCAATTCTTCCCTCTGTTTTTTTCAGCTCTTAGTTTCTGTCACTTCTCCTTGAAGTAAATCCTTGGCTGCTGTAACAAACTCATTCTCCACTGACTTGACCTGCTTCCTCTTTCCCATTGAATTAAGTATCGAGAATCTGTGTTTCTTATCCTACCTTTGATGCTAATTTTCAATGTGACCTTTTACAAGTTCCTTCTCCTCTCTGTGCCTTCTTGTTCATTCATTTCAGTCATGTCAGATTCTTTGTGACCCCATTTGGGGATTTCTTGGCAAAGATACTGGAGTGGTTTGTTATTTCCTTCTCCAGTTCATTTTACAGTTGAGGAAACTGAGGCAAATAGGGTGCAGTGACTTGCCCAGGAACACACAGATAGCAAGTGTCTGAGGCTGGCTTTGAACTCAGGTCTTCTTGACTCTAGGCCTGACACTCTATCCACTGCACCACCTAGCTGCCCTCTCTGTGACTTAGTTTTCTCATTTATACAATGAGGGGATTGAACTAGATGATCAGTGATATCCCTTCCAGCTTTAATATTCTGTGATATTAATCATAAATTTTCCTTATTCTGGGCTTAGTTGACCTAATGGGGACAGTATTAGTCTTTTAGGAATATCCAGATTTTGGCTTACCTGTAATATTTATGTATGTATCTTTTTTTTCTTTTAATTTGTCTGTAACTTTCATGGGGGAAATGAAAATTCGAAGGACCATTTTGATATAAATGAATAAATACGGCTGAACTCAGCGATCTGTTATATATGAATATATATACACATGTATATGACATATAAGTGTATACAAACATATAAGTGTATACACACACTTGTCCCAAAAGTCTTAGTGCATTTTAAAGCTGTAGTAACTTTAAAATGTACTAAGACTTTGGGAACACCCTGTGTATATCCCCTGCTTGTCCATTGAGCAGCATCACAAAATTACAAAATTTCACACTATTTAGAAAATCTTTGACAATATTTCAAGGGGCAAATATTTCAACCAAAGTCTGAAGTTTGAAGTTGAAATCCTATGTGCAGATTTTCTTAGCAAGGAATAAAACAACTACAAACAATTCAACAACATACTGTCCTGACAGAAAAACAGAAGGAAATAAAATGAAGCATGAGTAGTTTTTCTGTCAAAAGAAAGGGCTCGCTCATTTCTGAAGAAACAAACAAGGAGTATGAGAAATTAGTCATTTCCCAGGCCATGATAAGCATATGTTACAGGGATTCATAGACTGTTGGCAGTGATTTTTCTAAATGATGAAGATTCAGAAAAAGAATGCAAGGGGGAGATGTAGGCAATGAGGAATTTGTCCAGTGCAAATTATGGCCTGGGGCAGATTTCATGAGTGACCGGTGATGGAATGATAACTATTGGTGAGTGTGTATGTGTGTGTTTGGGGAGGGTATACGAGGGGGAAGAGCTTGAATCATCTGATTCCCTTGTGCCAGGGATACCAGGAGGAAGTTGGAGGCTATCCTGAGCAGGATGCCAAGATTCTAAATCGTACTCTGGCTGAGACCCTGAATCACTGCCAATTCTCAGAATTTCTTGATGATCAGTCATGGTACTTAACTTTGCTGTTATACAGTGTCAAGTGGTAGGGTCAGAGATAAAATCTTGATGACTTTGAAGCTTACTTTGATGAAATAAGGCTGTTTTTTAAATAGAAAGGTTGAATCTTCTGAGAAGTAGAAAGAAATAGAAGGACTTGTCAAAGCCTTGTGTTTTAAAATTCCGTATAAATCAGTGCACAAAATTCTTAAGGCTTGGGGGAGTGCTTGAACACATTTATGGTGACATTATCAGTACTCGAGAGGATGTTGGGCTGATTTGAAAGTACACAAACGTTGAAAATCAATTTCTTTTTTATTCTTGAGCTTATGTCCTTAAAACAGTTTGAAGGAATATCATAAAGTCTTGTAGTGTTACCTCATTTGGGCTTGATTGTAGCCCTGTTCAATAGAGCTTCATTGAAGTAGGCTACTCTGTAATTATATGTAATGGGACTGTGTCTTTGTCTTCTCTGTGAATCCATGCTGCTGCGCCGCCCCCTGTACTTAGGTTGAGTATGGGAGAAGAAAAATAGGTTCTTGGCTTAAGCCTTTGTCCTGTGCAGACTTTTCTCAAAGTCCAAGCAAATCATTGAAATTAAATAATTATTTAAAAATAATGTAATTGAACCATATTGACAAATCATGACAGAAAAACTCTACATTAAAATTGTTCTCAAATCCTCTAATGGAGGATTTGAGTCTAATGGAAAACACTTTCCTCCCCGTCCTCTTACTCCCTGCCCCCTTCCTAGGATCCTATGCCAGTAAAGAAAAATTAACCAATCCCTGGAGTGGGAAAGAAGGGCTCATACTTTGGAGAAACTGGAGCCAGGGCAGTCTTGAATTTCTGCTGGAATAACTGGGCAGCTTCTTGCTTCCTCAGTTCCAGGCTCCACCTGTACCCCTGTTGATCACAACCAACCCTGCCTTCTAGCTGTCACTGCTTCAGTGGTGCCTCTGCCACTGTCAGTCATGCCTCCACTCTGCAGCCCTCACTCTGTCCAGTAGTTGCTTCCGTCTTAGATACCAATAATTTTTCCTTGCACTCATTATGGGCCCTCTAGCTAACTAGATGGCTTTGTGGCTGTGCCCTGAAGCCCTACAACACTTGTTTGATTGCTTCTGATTTAGGAAAGTGTTCTTTTAAATTCCTTCCTTCCCAGCTAATTGTCTGGGGCCTATTGCAAATGCTTGGTTAGAGTGATCTCTTTTAGAGACCTCCTGGGTCACATACTTGAAAGTTGCTCTTCACATATTTTTGTCAGTTTCTTCTACCAGTCTCTCAGATCTGTATTTTTGTTGTTGTCCTTCATTCGTTTCAGTCGTGTCTGATTCTTTGTGACCGCATTTGGGGTTTTCTTGGCAAAGACACGGGATTGGTTTGCCACTTTCTACTCCAGCTCATTTTACAGATAAGAACTGAGGCAAACAGGGTAAAGTGACTTACCCAGGGTCACACAGCTGGTAAGTGTCTGAGGCTGGATTAAACTCATGAGAATGAGTCCTCCAGATTCCAGGGCCGGTGCTCTATCCACTGCACTATCTAACTGCCCCCAGATCTATATAGGGGGTGCCAAAAGGGTTCTTCAGGAAGATGTCGTAAAACACTTTGCCCCACAGCTCTTCCCTTCTTTAAAGATGCTATCCAACCCTGACCCCTATCTGGGTTAGGGTGACTTTCTTTTAACTTTTCCCCACCTCCAATGAAGACATTTACATTGACACTATTTGAGCATCATTCAACGCTTTTAAAAAAAATAAGACTGCGGAATTTCTCTTTGTATCTTTTCCAGGTGCATGTTGTTAGTAATATACAGAAAGGCTTTATTTTATTTAGGTTTCTTTTATTTCTACAATTTTGATGAAGTTCTTAATTGTTTTGATTAATTTTTTTATTTAACACTCTAGAGTTCTCTAAGTACATCATATCATCTGCAAAAAGTGACATTTTTATTTTTCCTTTACCTATGCAATGACAATTTCCCTTTTTTTGTCTCACTAATACAGCTCTTCATTTCTAGCACCATATCAAACAGTAGGAGGTGTTGGACATTCTTTAATCCTGATCTTGTTGGAAAGGCTTCTACTTTATCCCAATAATGTATAATTCTGGTTCTTGGATTTATTTTTTATTTTATTTTTTTAAAATATATTTTCATGTTTGTTATGTTGTAAAAAAGGAGTAGTACCAATGGGAGGAACCACAAAAAAAGAAGAAACAAAGAAAAAAAGAGTGCAAATAGTATGCTTTAATCTGTATTCAGACTCCATAGTTATTTTTCTGAATGTGGATAGCATTTTCCATCACAAGTCTTTTGGAGTTCTCTTAGATCCTTGCATTGCTGAAAAGAGCTTAGTCTATCAAAGTTAGTCATCGCACAATGTGGCTGTTACTGCGTACAATGTTCTCCTGGTTCTGCTAACTTCATTCAGCATCAGTTTATGTAAGTCCTTCCAGGTTTATCTGAAATCTGCCTGCTCCTCATTTCTTATGGAAGAATAGTATTCCATTGCATTCATATACCACAACTTGTTCAGCCATTCCCCAATTGATGGGCATCCCTTCAATTTCTAATTCTTGGCCACCACAAAAAGAATTGCTATAAATATTTTTGTATATGTGGGTCCTTTCCACATTTTTATGATCTCTTTGGGGTTTAGACTTAGAAGTAATACTTCTGGGTCAAAGGGTACGCACAGTTTTATACTGGCTCTTGGTTTTAAATAGATACTATTTAATTATATTTTTAAAAATATATTTATTCCTCTTTTCTAGTATTCATAGGAAAATGCATATTGTATTTTGTCAAAAGTTGTTTTTGCATCTATAGATATAATCATATGATTTTCCTGTTGTTGATATTAATATCATCTTATATGTTGATAATTTTCCTAATATTTAACGAACCTGGCATTCCTAATCTTTAAACTACTCTAAGACTTTTGGGATACACTGTATTTTTCTAGGGTCATTTTGCTTATATTTCATTTAAAATTATTGTGCTAATGTTCATTAGAGATATTGAGCTATAGTTTTCTTTGTTTTGACTTATCTTGGTTTAAGTATCAGGACTATATTTGCATTATAGAAGAAAGTTAGAAACATCCCATATTTTCCTATCTTTGGAAACAGTGCATAATATTAGATTTAATTGTTCTTTAAATGGTTGATAAAATTTACTTATAAATCTATCTGGTCCTTTTGAGAGAGTTCATTTATGGATTGTTTATTTTTTTCTGAATTGGGATTATTTAAATTTTATCTTCTCATATTAACGTGGGCATTGTACATTTTTGTAAATATACACCCATTTCATTTAAGTTGTTTTCTCATCAGTATATAACTGGATAAACTAATTTCCAATAATTTTCTTTATTTCTTCTTCATTTGTTGAATTTTTCCTTTTTGACTTTAGTGGTTTGGTATTCTTCTTTCACTTAAAAAAATCAAATCAGGGTTCTGACTCATCTAATTTTGTGCTTTAAAAATAATAAGTCCTAGTTTTATTTATTTGTTCACTAGTGTTTTCCCTTTGTTTTGTTAATCTCTTCTTTGCTTTTCAGACTATTTTGGTGTTAGATTGAAGTTTTAAAATTTTGTTAGATTTCTAGCTTTTTAAGTTGCATATATGCATTTCATTGATCTATTCTTTTGCTGATATAAGTATTAGAGGCATAAATTTTCTCCTAAGGGCTGCTTTGGCTGACTCCTCCAAATTTTTGTATGTTGTCCTATTGTTGTCATTATATTTCACAAAATTGTTAATTTTTTATGACTTATTTAATCTTTTCTTTAATGACTCTTTATTGAATATAATTTTTAATCCACTGTAGTCAATAAAGACATTTTTAATATTTCTTTTCTTCAGCATTTGTGTGATTTATATACTATAATGCATAGTCAGATTTTGTAAATATGCCATACATATCTGGGAAATATGCACATTCCTTTCTATTCCCATTCATTAATTGATAAAGATTTATCAGTCCTAGTTATTCTAAAGTTCTATTAGGTCCTTAACTTATTTACTTATTTATTTACTGAATCTGGGTGTGTTTTTGCCGTCTGGCCATGTTCCCAGCCAACTCACCTGACCTTTGAGTTTTTCAGCCAGGTATGACTGCTTGTAGACTAAAGAGTTCTATGTTCCAAGCTTAGGTGGATGCGCTGCCACACCAGCACTCCTCCTTCCCCAAGAACCCCCAACCCAGACTGGACTTAGATCTTCAGCAGGCTCTGCACTCCTGCTCTGATCAGTCACTTAATTCCTCCCACCAGGTGGGCCTGGGGCCAGAAGCAACTGCAGCTATAGTTGTATAGCTGCCACACCTCCGCTGCCCCTGGGGCGGTGGCCGAACTGAAAACTCTATCCCAGTCCCCAGCAGCTTTTCCCGCTAACCTACTTAGTTGTCTTTAGTGTTTGTGGGCTGAGAAGTCTGGTAACTGCTGCAGCTCACTGATTCAGGGCGCTAGGGCACACTCCACCCAGCTCTTGGTCTGGTTGGTCCACGCCGCCCATTCTGGGCTCTGCTGTGCTCAGCTCCACTCCCCTCCGCTCCCAGCTCCGTGCGGGATAGACCATACCCAGAGACTATCCAGGCTGTCCTGGGCTGGAGCCCTGCTTCCCTATGCGATTTTGTGGGTTCTGCAGTTCTAGAATTGGTTCAGAGCCATTTTTTTTATAGGTTTTTGGAGGGACTTGGTGGGGAGCTCACTCTAGTCCCTGCTTTCCAGCCACTATCTTGGCTCCGCCCCCTACAGGTCACTTCTTAAAGATCAGTGACATACCTTTATGTTCAGTTCCTTTTGGCACCCTCAGCAAGTGAGTACTGAAGATTTTCCTCTAATTTTCTAACAGCTCAATTCTAGTGTGAAGTGCTCAATTATCCCTTGTGAGTCTGCTATGCACATTAGCGGCTTGTTTTATTTTCTTCTCACAGGTTTGGAGGTTGGCATTATTTCCCAGAAGTTGTAACTTTATCTTGTCCATACCCCGCTATAAAGCAGTTTCCATCTCATTAGTTTCCTCATTTTTTTTCCTTCATGAGCCTGTACAGTATTCTTAATGTCAGAAAAAAGAGTGTTAACAAGAAATTAGAGTCATTAGAAATTCCAGATTCTCCGAGCAGTCACATTACAGTGTGAGTGTGATCCTTGGAAGGCAACTCAAACCCATTTTGCCTGGGATTCAAAAACCTAGGTTCAAACTCTAGCCATACTATTTACTGTATCATAACCTCTATGAGCTCCATTTTCCTCATCTTTAAAATAAGCTAATTAATTTTTGGGTAAGCTGACTATTTATCATCCTAACGAATTTGGAAGATGAAAATGAGATAATGCATATGTTACTAGGGCTGTCCCTTAACATGTAGCATGGAGGTATCTTTGTGTGGCTCAAACAGAGGCAGAACAGATATCCCTAGTCTCTTATTCCCTTCCCCCCCTCCCTTCTCGCCCCTCCCCACTTCTCCAAAGGAAACTTTAATTACTGCCAGGAGGGGAAATAGGAAGTTGGAGCCAGAGGCTGATCAGTCTGCTCTCCTCAGAGACAGGAGTACCAGGCTAGAATTCTATCTGCTCCCTTTAAATTCCGTTAATCTAAGGAATGTCAAGGTTAAAGTTAACTTCTGATCACTGTTCATTTAATAGAAGTAATGCGGGACCTCAAGCTTTACGTCCAAGGCTTGATTCTCTTTCCTTCGAATACCTTCAAAATTCATGTTACAATGAATACAAATAGCAATTAGCAAAGAAACTCATTTATTCAATTTAATAGCAAACAGATATCAGAGAAAAGTATACATAGGAGACCATATACCAGACAATATAAAATGAAGGAGCTCTTCAAATAAGAGTGAAACAGTCCCATATCTCACCCAAAGGAAAATTCTTCAAAGTCTCTAGCATAGCAAGCTGAGGTTAGAGGCAAGATGGAGACTGCCAGTTCCTCTCATATCAGAGAATTTTCCTTTACCATCCTGAAGTAGGGCTGATATCTTCCATCTTCTTTCCTGAAACTAGAAGCCCTCTAGAAGATCCCAAAACAACTGCAGAGCCCAAAGGGACTCTAAGAAAGTGCCAACATTTAAAGACACTAAAGAGCTCTCTCCTCTCCCCAACTCGGCCCTGACTCATGCAGGCCCAGACACTGATCTCTGTCAGTAATGAAGTAGTTCTATGACCATGGTCTCTGAGACTCAGGTTACGTATATGAATGTGCTTTGATTAGAAGGCAATCCAAATTTAGGAAAGCATTATTTATTTGTATAGTAATAATAGCACAACTGCATCTTTTTTTCTTCTTCAGGGGTAATAGTGAGGTAAGGTGAAGAAGTCTACCCTTCCTAAAAGCTGCAATTCTCTCCGCTTAATTACACAGTTTCAAAAATATCCCAGGTACCTGGTGCTCCACTTAAAAGATGAATAGATTAGCCCCAAAATACAGAGAAAATATATGCCAGGAGAATTCCAATATGACAGGAGAACCACATATCTCATTTGAGGCTTATAATAATACTGTGATGATGAAAGTAGTATAAATATTATAATGCCCAATTTACAGATTAGGAAAATGAGGCTCATAGAGGTTATGACAGAGAAACTTGAGCACCTAGTGAAAGGAGGAAAACTTGATCTTACTGAAAGTTGGTGGGATAAAATGCATGATTTGGATAAACCCTACATGAGTATGATACTCAGAGGAAATAGCATAGGTTAAATTGGCGTGGCATAGTACTACATATTAAGAAAGTATATTCACGTGAGAAAATCTAGGAACTGTAGGGAGAAAGCATGATGGAAATGTTTGGGTGAAGGTCAATGGACAGAAAAAGAGAAATAACTTTATCACAGATGAAAGAATACACCAAATCACTAATAATTATAGAAATGCAAATCAGAACAACCCTGAGGTTTCACCTCACATACTTCAATTGGCCAAAATGACCAAAAAAATTGCAGTAGTTAGTGTTGGAGGGGTTGTGTGAATGGTAGGCACACTAATACATTGTTGATGGAACTATGAAATGGTATAGCCATTTTGGAAAGGAATTTGGACTTATACAAATAAAATCACGTACATGTCTCTATATACTTTGCAAT
>CM053628.1:26996600-27015001 GCA_028646595.1 Phalanger gymnotis | reverse complement strand
ATCAAAAACAAACACTTTTGAAAAGAGACAGGGTCAAGGGAGAAAATTCAACAAAGGGGGATAGGTTAGGAAGAAGCAAAATATAGTTAGTCTTTCACAACATGAGTATTGTGGAAGGGTTATACATAATGATATGCATGTGGCCCATGTTGAATTGCTTGACTTCTTAGGGAGGGTGGATGGGAAGGGAACAGGGGAGAGAGGAAGGGAAAGGGGGATGGGAGGGGAATGAGGCAACGGAGGGGAGGGAAGACTGGGGAACAGGGCAACCAGAATGTACGCCATCTTGGAGTGGGGGGGGGGAGGAAATGGGGAGAAAATTTGTAATTCAAACGCCTGTGAAAATCAAGGCTGAAAACTAAACATGTTAAAAATAAATTTAAAAAAAATAAAAAAAAAAGATTATGATTCTTTTAGAATCTAGCCTTAACCTATCTTTCAAGGTTTATTTCATATTACTCGACTTCAGGTCCTCCATGGTCTAGCCACACTGGATCAGCTTTACGTCTGCTGCCTCTGTTGCCTTTGAACAGGCTGTCCTCCAGCCCAGAATGACCTCCTTCCTCACCTGGGCCTCTCAGAATCTCTCACTTTTACAGGAAGAACCTTTCCTGATCCTTTCAGGGGTTAGAGTTCTCTCCCTCTTCATACTATCATGGTTATGCTGTGTTCTATTTTCCCATTAAAATGAAAACTCCTTGAGGAATAGGGAGTGATTTGTCATTTGTCGTCGTGCACCCTGCATCCAACATGGCAGCTACTTTATTCATAGTGAACACTTAGTAAAAGCCTGTTGAACTAAACTGGATCAGTGAATTTAAAAAGAGATTAATTGTAAATTATTTTTAAATTTATATTGAATTTTTAAAAACACAATTTCCCCAACATACTTTATCATAGTTAACAGACTCGTGTAATGTTGTTTTTTTTCAAATCCTGAACAATTTTTTTTCATGAATGTAAGGTTCTTTTCTTTGAGGAAGAGGAAGGATATCAATAAGTATAACCTGGCCTTCCACATCCAGCCTAAGATGTTTTGTGTGCTGCTACATAGAGGGTTACATTACTCGTAAGTGACCAAAAAAAAATTTTTAGATTGACACTCTATACCTACCTAAGAGACATAATGAATTGGTTGAAATACGACACAATTGTTTTTTACATGAACTGGCTTCCCCTTGTATGTGTTCTGTTCCAAAGTCTCTCTCTTCCTTTCTCTCTACTCGTTGGAGTATCCTTGGTCCTTATTTCTCTCCAGGAGGGTCTTTCTAACCAACTCAGTAAATCCCAACACAAGTACTCAAGTTTGCACTCAGTACAGAAAATTCCTTAGGTTTAGGTAGAAGCCAAGTTCTATTCCTTGGTTTTCATAGTTAAGTTACCCTAGAGAAGGGATCAAAACTTAGATCTGTAAGTGGCCATAGGGGTTATAGCCTAGCCCAACCTTCCCTTTTTCTAAATCTGAGGGCTAAAGCCCCGAATGGTGGGGAGATCTTCTCAAAGTCACACAGATAAAGTCAAAAATGGATGGGGTTCACCTCAGGACCTCTGCCTCTAAATCCAGTGTTCCTATTGTACTGTGCTGGGCACGGCCAGTCACTTTGGGTACCTTTTAGTAATGGCCAAAGGAGCCAGAGGAACTTGGTGAAGCAGGGGCCAGCCCTTAGATACACTGATATAAAATATGATATTTTGTATATAATGATTTCAACTAACTTCTTCTTAAAAAAAGGTTAAGAAAAGACAATTTTGAAAGTCCAGTTTTGAGAACTTTCAGAGCAAATTACTCTATGGAAATGTTTGAGTATCTGGAAAAACAATTTGTTTCACTGTTTATAAGCTAAACATGCCTGATTTCTGTAAGTATACAGCACATAAATCCCACACATAGTTCTGGCTCAATGGTGTCATTCCAACTCTATCCCTAATGGAAAAAAATGGGAAAAGGCACAAAACCAACACAGGCAGCTACACATGCTACATATGCTACAGCATATGACAAGCTGGTAAATACTTTTGATCCTTTCGGCAATGAGAAAACATGGAATATACAACCACTATACAATTACAGAAATAATACCTATTTTCTCCAAAGAACCTGCTTTTGGAATATAAATATAAAATGAGAACTACAATACATTAAGCAGCTCATCATATATGTTAAACTGAAAATGCATATAGTATATAAATGTATTTATTAGAGTGTCAAATGTGTCATCAATGACCTTAAGAGAACTGTCTATGTGTAACAGTGGACAAAGAGCTCTGAATGATTTAGCGTGGGACCAGGGACCCAACTATAATAGGCTATGTGAAAGAAAAACTACATAACAAATAGTTTGCCCACCACATTCAGAGAGTAACGTCACAGTCCCCAATATGATGCACGAAGAATAGAGACTGCACTAAAGAAAACAAAGGTGGGAACAGCCAGACTGGAACAAGTAAATGCAGAGGGAGCCCATGCTAGAGGTGACACAATACACAAGGCATTGAGGAATCCTGTCTCCAAAGGCCTAATAGAGAGAAGAAAGTTAAGCACCTTTTTGAGAAGGAAAAAATAGACATGAATCTTGCATTTTTCTCCTTGATTTTTGTCTTAATTCTTCCTTCTCGCCAAATCTAAACTAAAACAAAGAACTACTCAGCTACACCTAGAATCTCAGTTAGAAGGTACCTCAGAGGCCAGGGAAACCAATCTTTACCTGATGAAGAACCCTCTCTCTGCAACATCCCCAAAAGCCTTTCTTTGAAGACCTCTAGTGAAATAGAATTCATTAGCTCCACCAACAATGCACTGGCAGGAAGCTTCTTCCCTACTTGAGGCAAATATATGATCCTGAGATAACCAAAATAACTGTTAGCATTCCTGCAGTGGCTTAAAGTTAGCGAGGCACTTTCCATATGTTGTCTCTTTTGATCCTCTTATCAACGGTATGAATTTAGTGCTACAATAGCCCCATTTTACAGATGATGAAATTGAAACTGAGAAAGGCGACTTCCTCATGGTCACAAAGACAGTAAGTACCTGAGATGGTAATTGAGCCTAGATCTTTTTATCTATTCCCAAGAATGCATATTAACCTTGGTAATAGTAAATTTCCACCTGATGTGCCAAGAAATATATCTACATATCCTAGATTATATTTGTCACACCAGGACTCTAATCTGAATCACACTAAACTTAAATAATGCTACCTTACTTAATTCAGAGGTAAAAATAGATTATTTTACTTATAACCAGTAGGTAAACTAATAATATATCCAAGGGAAACAGACTGAGTAGAGATAAAAGCAACGTTCTGCAGCTTGGACCTGCATCATCGTCTAGTGAGTGTTTGCCTCGGTTTCTATTTTCAAGTAAAGCCAATCTTTTCCAAAGGCTAGATTAAAATAATGGCCCATTTGCAAATTGGAAAGCAAAAGTCCAAATATATTTTAAGGAAGGAGCTGCCAAGACCTGCTGTGCTAAGAAAAGCAGAATATCAATTAGAGGGCAAAAGAAATGGTAAACAATAGGTTTCAGTGAAGCATAAATGTTCTGAAGTTTTGACCTCGACAACCAATTTTCTTTGGAAAACTAAATGACTGATCTCATTATGAAATTAACTCACCAGCACTAGTCATTAGATTTTTAATATTTAAAAGGACAAATGCAATATATTTACTTTAATTTGTGTTTCTGTCATATTCTGAAATGGAAAATAGTTATCATCTGTATTTTGAAGATCAAAACATTGTTTTCTAACATAGCTCCTTCCGAGATGGGTCACTGCTACATTACAAACACTCATTCCTCAGGCAAAATTCTTCTAAAATCAAAGGTTACATACTCTAAACTCAAAAGCTGGGCTATTTGTGTCAGGAAAAATTTGCCCAAAGAATGTCCTACCATTTAACCTGCACTTGACTTTTTTAGTTTTTATTCTTTTGCTCCCAGTTGTACTTTCTACAATAGGCATACCAACTTTCTGCAATCTTTTGTTTCATAGTCTGCACTTTGAAAATTTTTAGGCACTATTTAAATGTGAGTTAAAATTATTATCTGAAGAAAAGTGGAAATGCTTCACCTTCTACAATAGATTCACTATCTACTATACACATTTAATAGGCAGATACACCAATACATCAAGGAATTATGACTTTATCACCATGGGAAGATGCTCCTCTACGGCATATGGCAACTGGTCTATAAATTATACTCTTAGAATCACCTGAAGTTCATAAAGGTAAAACACTAATATTCAACAAGCATTTTTAAGTGCTACTACGTACTAAGCACTCTGCCAGGTCTTGTAAATATAACTCAAAAAAACTGTGAAAACAGTCCCTGCTGCCAGGAAGCTTACCTTCTCATTTACATGTAGGTTAAATGTTTGGACCATTGCCAAATAGCTACTATCATAATCTGGACTTGAGCTTTGAAGTCATCTTGAATCACAATCCAAGGCTTTATCTACAAGGTACCACTACAAACAAAATGAATAAAAACAAAACAAACGAAATGAATAAAAAGTATTGTCCTTACTATGTGCCAAGCCCCACATTAAGCATTGGAGATAAAGCAGAAAAGAAAAAGCATACTTAATTTCAGGAAGATCAAATTCTAATTGGGAAAGACCACACAAACACAAGGGCTCAGCAGCAAAGCCGATGTAAAGGCCCAGGGTGCTTAAGGAGTAGTGGGAGGGCTTATGAGAAAACCAGGGGCTCTTAAGGTCACAGCTCTGGAGCATATGGTCAGCCCCAGTGGTTCTTCATCTTTCTTGAAGGATTACAATCAGTGATTCCCTGTTCAGTGAAGTGCTATGATTGGTCATGTTTCCTGGTAATGGTGCTTGTTCCTTGTAGCCAGGAACTAGTCAATAGGGACTTGGGTCCACTACTATTGAGAGGAGGAGATTATGATGGAATCTGGACAGTGGGAGGCTATGTGGGAGAAAGGGATCCCAGTGACCTTGTCCTTGCTTGCCTCTAGCACTCTCTTAGCCCATCTAGTTGGCCCTGCCATTTGGCAACTAGGGAGAGCTTGGTAGGCAAGAGGCTGGCGTGTTGGAGGAAGGGCTCCAATTGGGCCTTGGTTCAGTTAGTTCTACCTTCTGGCACCCACAGGATTCAGATTTGTCTTTACCCAGTTCAGTACTGACCAGTCACATTATGCACACACTCTCCAGTTTCATTGAAAAAAATCTCAGGATAACTTGAATAGATAAACTATTTAAACATGATTTAAAATAGATAACATTAAGTAGATTCTAGCCCTTACCCCCTCCCAAGTAAACATATCAACAAGAAAGGATAACCAACAAATATTTAATAAGCACTTACTATGTGCCAGGTGCCATGCTAAGTGATGGTGATACAAAGAAAGGTAAAAACAGGCCTTGCCCTCTAGGAGCATACATTCTAACGTAGGAGACAATAAGTAAAATGTAGAAAGAGAAGGCAGCATGGACATTGAGAAAAGAAAGCCTTAGCAACCGGGGAATGGGGGAGACTGGGAGTCACTGCCTCCTGCAGAAGGTAGAAATTAAGATGAGTCTCAAAGAAAGTCATAGGATGTAAAAGACAATGGGGAGGAGGCAGGATATTCCATAAATGGAGGATAATCAAGGCAAAAGCAGACAGGAATCTATCTCCTATTATGGTATTAAAAGAACTACAAGTGGACCAGTGTTGCTGTATCACAGAGTTCATACAGTCAGTTAGTCAACTAAAGATTTACAACGGAGTGCTGGGAATAGAAATGCAAGTAGAAAGAAACATAGCTCCTGCCTTCCAGGAGTTTACATTTTCATGGCAGAAGGCAATACCTAAAAGAAGGCTGAAAATTAGAGGAAACCCAATGTGGAGGCATGGTGGAAGAAGTCCAGAATGCAACCTGAAGAAAAATGCACATGGCTGGCTTGTTAAGAGTAATGCTCTAGGAAGAGCCATTCAATCAGAGGGAGAGTTCACAGGGGCCAGGGTACTTCCATAGTGTGAATTCTAAGACAGGCGTGAAGCTTCAGGATAAAGAATGGGAGCATAGTAGAGGAGATTCAGAGTATAGTAAAGCATAAGAAGACGGAAGGGGCCAGACTATGAAGAAATTTAAATGCCAGTTGATATTTCATCCTGTAAGTCTTAGGGACTCACTGCAGTCCATTGACTAGAGAAGGGGAGAGGGGGTAACATGGTCAGACCTATTCTTGAGAGAAATTACCTTGGCAGCTGAGTGGAGTGTGGATGAAAACGGGAGAGACCTGAGGCAGAGAGACAAGTTAAAAGGTTATTATGATAGCTGAGGGATGAGATGATTAGGGCCTGTAACAGAATGGCAGCTCTTTCAGTTGATCACAAATTCAACCTATAGGCAAATGACCAGGGTAAGAACAGTGGAACAGAGGCAGGCAAGGATAATGGAGCCAGCAGCCAGAGTTCTGAGCTAGGTGAGCAGAGAGAGCAGGGAATAATGAGAGGAAAAATAATAAGAGAACGAGATGGAGATAGGTAGATAAACAGAAAGAGAGACAGACAGAAAGATATAATGTGAAAGAGCAAACAAATTAAATGCAGACAAGAGTAGAAAGGAAGTACTCAACTGGGAAAAAAGTCTTCATATCCATCTTCTCTGATAAAGGCCTCATTTCAACAATATATAGGAAACTGATTTAAATTTATAAGAATAATAATCTTTGGTTAAGTGGCCAAAGGATTCAAACAGGTAGTTCTCAAGGGGGGGAAATCTAATGTATAGTCATGTGAAAAAAATGCTTCAAATCACAAATAATTAGAAAAATGCAATTTAAAGTAACTCTGAGATTATTTATCACACCTCAGGGTAGCAAACTAGTCAAAAAATGCAAATAACAATTTCTGGAGGAACTTTGGGAAAGAAGCACATTAATGACCTGTTGGTAGAGTTGTGAATTGGTCCAGCCATTCTGGAAACAAATTTGGAACCATAACTAAAAAGTTACTAAATCCAGGAATATTACTACTAAGCTAAGAGATCAAAAAAGAGGAAAAGGTCCTATACACACAAAAATTTTTATAGTAGCCTTTCTTGTGATGTCAAAGAACCGAAAACTAAGAGGATGCTCATCGACTGGAGAATAGCTGAACAAATTATAGTATTTGAATGAAATAGAATGCTATCATGCTGTAAGAAATGAAAACAATCAGTTTCAGAGAAAGCTAGAAGATGTATATAGGCTGAGAGAGAAGTGAGTGAAACCTGGAGAACATTTTTTGTAAAAAAGACGATGTTGTAAACATCAATGCTTTAAAACTAAATAATTTTCAAAAGTTTAAGAAGTCTGTTCAATGCAATTATCTATCATTATTTGAGAGAAACGATGAAGAAGATTGCTACCTACCTCCTGAGAGAGATGATAAAAAAATATACAGAATAAGACACACATTTTTGGACACGGCCAATGTGGGCATTTTGCTCGCTTGACTATTTATTTGTTACATGGGTTTTGTCTCTTCATTTTTCAGGAAGGAGGAGGGAGAAGACAGGCAAAAGAAATAACTTTATAATCAAAAAGTAAAATTAAATATAAAAATCTAGACAGGAGAGTACCCAGGAGGAAGAGGTAATCAACATTGCTAAATACTGCAGAGGGGTAAAGAAGGATGATGAAACTTTTCAACAGTGTTATTACCTGTCCTCAGGGTTTTTATCTATGCTACTTACAACCCGTGTGGGCTGGTATGAGTCACCTCCTCTATGTTACTTTTGAAATGGCCACTTGAAATTGGAGTTGGGAGAGTGAACCAAGAGGGGATACTTGTTTGTTTGTATTTATATCCCCAGTCCTTAAAACAGTGCCTGGCATACAGCAAATGATTAATAGATATTTTCATTCATTCCAGATCACTTAAGAGGCTCAATTGAAGAGACTGTAATTAATAAAACCCATTAGCAAAAGGAACCCAAAGGACTATATTATCATTCAAATGAGTCACAACTGATGTGAAAAATTTCAAAAATGCATCAAGAAGTTATCTTTGTAAAGAAGTTAATAAATAACACCAATTTGCTCTAATGAAAGATACTTTCCTGCCATCAATAGTGTATTTCATCTAATGCTTCAAATCACTCTCAAAATCCCTGTAGAAAGGGAGTATCTAATCCCCAACTTCATAGATGGTTAAATAATTCCAACTTTCAAGAACCTCCATGGTGGCTGTTAGAGGGGCAAAAGTAAAAGGATTTGGGTCAGGATACTTGCTCTGCTACTGCCTAGCTCCATGACTTTGGGTAAGTCATTTCAATTGGCTCATTTTCCTCATCTGCAAAATGATGATAATAATATCTATCTCATCTAACTCATAGGGCCCTTGTGAAGATCCAATGAGATCAATGTTTACAAATGTAAATGGGAGTTAGTAGACACTGGACCATGTGTTGAAAAAACATGAGTATAACCTAAGACCCCAATGGTAAATGAAAAATTAGTATGACGAGGCTTTATGAAGACTAGAAGAACCAGGGGAGAGAGAGGAGGAGTGAACAAGTATGAAAACAGAAGAAGGAATCAAGTGAAACAAACTTGAACAGAAGAGTTTAGAGAAGTTCCAGTGGATACACAATCTGAGTGAGTATATTACAAAGAAACAGCTTTCGTATTTGTTTTTTCTAGCAGGTTCCTTGGACTTTTAAAAGGAACAAGTGTCTTTGGGGAGGCTTGATTTAGACACTGGGTAATTATCCTACCATGTGGACTTCCAGCTAAATGCTATTCGACCTCTCTAGGGGGCAGAAAACCATGTTTATAAAATTCAACTTGTAAGAAGTCATATTTCAGCAGGTGACATTTCTATGCTTTCTCTGCCAGCATGCTTCTTCAGATTTCCTCACTCATTGCAGAGTGCAATTTTCCCACATCTCATGTTCTGTAACCTTTTTTAAAGTAAGAAAAACTCAAAGAACTATAAAATATAGTCCAAAATTGAAGGTAATAAAAAGATTTTTTTTAAACCTCCAACCTTTTAAAAGTTGTCAAAAGCCAGAAATATGTAATTATATGACAGGATTCTTGTCTCTGACTTCCAATATCTTTGTCCTTTTGATTCAAAATTCTCTAGAAAGATTCTAGTTCTTACTATACCATTGTCTTGTATGTAACACATTATCTGAATCAGAAAAAAATGATAGGACAATGAGCTATTGACATAATTTTGTACTAAGTTAAGTATATTTCTCTCGCACTTTTCAAATTTCACCTTATTTTTAAAAATCATGAGGAAATACTTTCGTTGACATTTGCACTTTGTTGACATCCTTACTGAAACTAGGTAGGAAATATCTGAGAATGCATCAAGGACTAACCCCATAAGCCAATCCACTGCCATTTCAAAAATAAGATACAAAACAAGATTACTCACTCAAGGTTTATGTTTTATTCAGAAACTGCATCATGCTGACTTCAAACTTAAGTTCCTTGAAGTCAGGAACCTCACAGTAAAAACCGCCTTAGTACTCGAACATTAAGCAAGATTGTTAAAAGCATTCATGTCCTGTGTTGAGGCTTTAGTGCAAACTAGAACTTTCGACAAAGAAAAAACCAGAGAAATTTCCTCTAGCCTGATAATTCAGTTCCTTCACTAACTAACTGTTCATATAAAAGCACTAAATATTCTCTGGCTATCAGGATTTAAGTATCTTTAAGGTACCTTCCGAATCTGAAATTCTCAAGCTGTGATCCTGTCTTCAACTCCACACATTCTCTCAGGCCACACACACAATAAGCCTGGAATAAGCCCACATCCCAAATTAGACTTTTCACTAAGATAGTTCCTAAGAATCTTACTTCCTCCTTTTTTCTAACCATGTGAATTACATTTATAATCTTTTGAGAGCTACTACCCTCCCAACATGGACTTGTTCCTGTATTATCTCACTTATAAGTTTGAGAGGCAGCTGGTGGTACAAGGGATATAGCCCTGGGTCAGGATTCAGGAAGAATAAGTTCAAATGGGACTTCAGACAATTATTAACTTGTGACCGTGGTCAAGTCACTCAAGCTCTGTTTGCCTCAGTCTCCTCAACTGTAAAATGGGGATAATTATAAAATCTCCCTCACAAGGATGTGAGGATTGAACGATGAATTTTTTGTAAAAAAAAAGTGCTTAGTACAGTTCCTGGCACATAATATGTGGTATATAAATGCTTCTGCCCTTCCTTTCCCCATACTAGGATAACTGATGGACAGTATCTGCTTTTCTGGTAACCAGGCAATGTCCAGAGAGCTAGAGGAAATCCCCCAGTGGTTTGGATGGATCCTTTGCAAAGGGCATGGATAAGACTGGCACAGAATTTGGTAAGCATGGATACAGTACAATCTGGATGCCTTGAGGAAGTACTCTCATTGATGCATTTACATATGCAATTTTACATATACTTTGTGTGCCCCCATTGGTGCCAGCTGTCTTAGATTGTCTTGGCCATTCCTAGGAATCACTGACCACCTCTGTTTAACTAAAATCACAAGTATTTAGCACAGAAGTAAACCATCTTCCCGTGCTGTGGGACACAGAAGTTGAGAAGGTACTTGACTGGTTCTTAGCATGGTAGGAGTGTGCCCCTACTACTCCTTCATGCTATGTCTATTTATACATCCTATTATTGTGCTTGTCTTTTAAACAAAGGCAAGAACTCAGGGAGGGGGTCTACATTCTGATCCTAACTCAGGCACGGAGTCATCAGTGAGATCTTAGGAAAGTTTAATAGTCTTTATCTACCACAGTATCCTAATCTCTATAATGACTTAATGTGCCCCCTAGGATTCACAAACCTACATCCACACATACAAAAGAAAAAACATTTTCATCCCTGATGTTAACTGTGCCATCATTTAACCATTACACAGTAGAGGGACTGACCCTCTATTCAGATGGTCTCTATTAGCAAAAGAGAACCATTTACCCCAGGGATTCAAAAGCCATTTTAGCAGCAGCTGATGTATTGTGTCAGCAAAAACCAAGGCTGTATAGTCTGGCTGCTTTTCTGAGTAATCTCTGCAAGAGCAGAACTCCTGAAGGGTTTATTACCATATGTCCTAAGTGACCCAAGAGGCTATACTAAAGTTGTTTGGGGAATATTTATGGCCTTTTCCAGCTTACTTGCAATAAGTTTTTAAAGTATTGAAGACTTTAATTGACAGTGGCCTATTGTTCAAGAATTTAGTGAAGTTTTATGAAACAGGAAAATTTGCATACTGCCTCAATGAATCTTTAATCTCATCAATAAATATTCTCTCCTGTAGTGCAGATTGTGACTTATTCACAGCTTCTCTGCCTGTGCAACTCTCCTCCCTGTACTCTCATTTAAAGAAGGCCCACCCAATATGTGGGGGTGGGGCTCCTTTAGTTCTCTTGACAATGTGTGAATAGCAGTGGAATACACAGGCTCCCTTCTTTCTACTCACATGGTCATTGCCCTAGCTTAAGCCCTTATCAGCTCTTCACGAAACTTTTGGAAAAGTTTCCTAATTTGCTTCTATTCTCTCTTCTCCAATCAATGCTCCTAAAGCACAAGTCTGCCCACATTGCTCTCCTGCTCAAGAATTATCAGTGTCAAAATCAAAGGGGAGATTAACAAAATTGGAAGGAAGAAATCCCACTGAACTAATGAATAAAACTAGAAGCTAGTTTTACAAGGAAAACAAAACACAGCAGATAGATCATTGGTTAATTTGATTTTAAAAAAGAAAGAAGAAAACCAAATTACCAATAGCAAACATTAAAGGATGAATGCATCACCAATGAAGATGAAATTAAAGCAATTATTACGAGCTATTTTGCCCAATTATATGTCAATAAGCCTGACAATCTAAGCAAAATGAATGTTTGCAAAAATATTTGCCCAGATTAACAAAAGATGAAATAGAATACTTAAATAACCTTATCTTAGAAAAAGAAATTGAACAAGCCATCAACCAGCTCCCTAAGAAAAAAATCCCAGGACCAGATTGATCCACAAGTGAATTCTACCAGACATTAAAGCATAATTCATCCCAACACAGCATAAACCATTTGGGAAAAATAGGCTAAGAAGGAATCCTACCAAATTCCTTTTATGACACAAATATGGTGTTAATACCTAAACCAGGAAGAGCAAAAACAGAGAAAGGAAACTATAAACCAATTTCCCTAATGGCCATTGAAGCAAAAATTTTAAATAAAATACTAGTGAGAAGATTACAGCAATATATCACAAGGATCATATATTACGACCACGTGGGATTTATACCAGGAATGTAGAGCCAATTCTTGACTTGACTTGGAGGCAGCTAGGTGGCTCAGTGGATAGAGCACTGGGCCTGGAGACAAGAACATTTGAGTTCAAATCTGGCCTTAGACACTTTGTAACCCCGTGCAAGTCACTTAATCTCTGTTTGCCTTAATCCACTGAAAAAGGAAATGGAAAACCACTGGAGTATCTTTGCCATGAAAACCTCATGGACAGAACTGCTGTACTATGGTCCATGGGGTCCCAAAGAGTCAGACACAATTGAATAACACATTCTTGACTTCTCTATGCCACCCTGCCTTTCTCCTTACACAAAGAAAGGGTTTAATAAATTTCCTTTGAACTGGACAAAGAACAAAAGGTATAAAAGAAGAAACTTATCTTTTCGAAAAGTGAAAAGAGTCTGAGAGTCAAAGGGGGATGAGTACCCCAAACATGTTCTGTTTTCACACTTTTAAACACATCTGTTCATTTGCTCCTTTCTAATGATTCCATTTAATCTCTTCAAGCTTTAATCAACTGAATTTATTAACGAGCTTTGAGGAATCACGTTATTGGTTGCATACATCCAATTATAAGGCACAGAGCTACTTTTCCAATAAATTTGTATCTGACAAAGAAGACATCAGAGATGGAGAATATTTTAATGCTATCTGTGATACAGAAGTGATATGCAAAGCCAAGTATCATCTGTGTGCTTCATAGGGGTTTTTCATTCCCAATAGTCACTGCCCATTGCATTTTCTAAAGCTAAAATAAGAAAATGTTACTGTTTCACAAAATCTGGCCAGATTTAAGATAATTTTTCTTCAACAAAAGGGAACCTCCTGTTGTTTCTGTTTTAAATACTGAGTTCTCTCTTCTGCCATTCCATTCTTAAGACTAAGCAGGTTAGTGGAAAGAACACTAGCTTGAAGCCTCTTCCTTTGATGCCAATAAGCAGTAGAACCTGGGGCGAGTCTCTTCTCTCTTGGCTTTAGTTTCTTCTTTGATAAAACGAAATAGTTGGACAAGATAATCTCTAAGGTCACTTTTAGGTCTCACATTTTACCATTTTTCCAGATACTCAGTTTATATAATGACAATTCTTTATTTTTCTGAATTTTTCCAACCCACTGATTTTCCCTTGCAACAATGAACTTTGAACTAGTTGCTTCAATGAAATGCTTAACTCCATGATTCTGAATATGCCAAGTAGCACACTCTTTCTTTAGAATTCAATAAGCATGGGTTTGAGGCTCAGCAATCAATTTCTACAGGGGAGGGGAGGAGATTGCTATAAAAATATAGAGGGTAGAGCTGAATCTAAGGTCCAGAGGATCAGTACTACCAGTGAGAACAGGAAGGAAGCAGTATCAAAGGAAGCAGGCTGCTGTCAGCAACCAGAAGCTAAACACAAACAGGAGGAAATATACAGATAGAATTTCAAGTAGGCAGGCTGGACTTCAGTGCTCATAAGGACACTAGGACATTTTTAAAACACTATAGAAATCTGAGTTATTGGAGATTATCGAATCTAGGGCTCAGCTATGACTACTTCTATTGACAGGGCTCCTACATACATACATATATATATATATATATATATACATACACATATATGTATATATAAACATATACACACATATATACAAATATATGTATCCATGTGTATGTATATGTATATACACACACATATATATGTATATATACGTGTACACACACACACACACACACATATATATATACACACACATATATATATATATATATGTATCCAGTGATTACTTCTCTCCTAAAATGTAGATCCATATCCTCAACTTAAAGAAACCATGGTTTTAGAGTTGGAAAGAAGTTTAGAGCTTCCCTAGAGTTCAGTGGTGTCAAACTCAAATAGAAATGAAGGCCACTAAACTGTACATAAGGTTCCTATTGCTGCATATTGACTTAGAAAATTATATATGAACATTATTTATTGTTCGACATCTCTTATATAATCCAATCCCCATTTCACAGGTGATGAAACTAAAGGCCAGAGTGACTTGCCCAAGGTCAAATGGCTAGTAAGTAAGCGAGGATGCCAACTAAGGGCCTATTACTCCGAAACAAGCCCTTTTCCCCAATGAACAACACTGCCTTTTAAATAACATTTTGACCTGCATGTTGCCCTAAATCTGCTCCACCTTCAGAATTCACTCTGTATCCACAGCAAAACTATATACCAAATCTCCCAGGTTCCTAACTTTGGTCTTCTGGTTTATCCTTCTTCCTTTTCTCTAGCATCAACCATCCAAATCAACTGTAAAATCCTAGAATTCATTATCTTCCCCCCAAATCCCCTCTTCAGCCTCAAAAATCCATTTCTCTTCCAAACTTCTTTAGCACCCCAGGATCACAAACTTGAGCTCTTCCTTGACTCCGTATTCTCACTGGTGCCCTATTTCCAATGTGAAGCCAAATCTTTCTTTCTGCCTCCACGTCTCACATATACCCTTAGCTATTTCTGGCCATATGGCTCAGCCTAACCAGTTATGCACACAGTGGACGCTCTGCTGTCCAATCAGAATCATCGTTCATAGCACTACAGTTCTTCACATAAGGTCACCAAAGCAGCTCCACAAAGCCTCTGTTATTCCTTCTGAAACCAGAGGGAGCAGCAGAGAACAACAAGTCCTAATGTCCTTCTCTACTGAAGGGCATTAGATGTCACTGGAGCTCTTGGCCAGTGATGTTGCTTCTTTCCAATCAATTAGCAATTATTCAGTTAAAGTATTCTCTCCACTGACTGCCTCTAAATGGCACAATTCCAACAAGCTGCTTTTCAGCACACCCCCATCCCCACACCACCACCTCTCGCTGTCATAAATGCAGTTCAATGGCTTAAACGAGAGCCTCCTATCAGGGACTCATTCAGTCATTTTCGGTAATGTCCAACTCTTCATGACTCCACATGGGGGCTTCTTGGCAAAAATGCTGGAGTGGTTTGCCATTTCTTTCACCAATTCATTTTACAGACAGAGAAACTAAGGTAAACAGGGTTGAGTGACTTGCTCAGGGTCATACAGCAAGTGTCTGAGGCTGGATTTGATCTCAGGAAGATGAGTCTTCCTGACTCCTGGCCCAGAACTTTATCCAATGCAGGGCCACCTAGCTGCCCAATCAGTGGCTCATGTTTTTATTTAAAAAGTCACAACTTTCCCAGATCTCTCCTATCAAATCCCAGTCCTTTTTCAATCATATCTCAGCTTCCAAATGTTTCTAGGATTTTTTTCATTTTCTTAGTTTTACCATCTTTAGTTGTAAAGCATGCATATGTAAGTTAGCTGAGGTATCTATCATTCCTCCACCTGTTTGTCCAACCAGGTAGTCTGTTTCTTTGGCGCCCCTGGAACTGTTTCTTCACGCTCACATTTCTCTATTTTTTAATAAATAAAATATATTTCTCTGTCTCTCTAAAACATTAAACTCTTCCCACATAAGTAAGGCATATCTCCACGTTGGTAAGAAAAAGATCCAAGTTCTCAAATCCATGCCACAGATCATTTTCTCACCAAAACTGTCCAAAATCCCATCTGAAAGTTGTTTCTTTATACTTCTTATATTTTAGCAGTTTATATGAAAACACAGTTCTTTTTCTGGTAGTATGAGGTATCAAAATGTTCACCCACAACAATAACGTTTTAGATCCTTTGACAATCATATAAATCCCTTCCTTCGCACAACACTTTTTCTATCTTTTTCATCATTAATTGGCCCACGTAAGGAAAGGCCTTAAAGAGACACTGCACTTTATACCTAGAAAAGCAGCAGTGACTGAAGAATCAGTATGGCATCAAAAAAGGGGGAGTCATGTCGGACTAACCTTATTTTCTTTTTTTGATAAGACTTTCTGTTGTAACCCAGGTCCATTTGGTGTTTCAGTTCCAGGTTCGGAACAAAATAAAGTACTCATAGGTCACCTGACAGTTAATAAAAGGTATTTTGCTGAGACAAAGCATGGAAATGATACTCAGCAAGAATACGACACTAGTTCAGGTAGGTGCACACCCCTTGGTTTCCATAAAAAAAGCATGTCTGGTCAGCAGGGTATGTTGGGTATGATGACTCACATGGCAGTGGGAAATTTGCCTAGCTTGAAGGCACTGACTCTTTGTGGGCTTCTCTTTTATGATCTAGGCCAAACACATGGCTTGGGGATCACATGTGACTCACAACACTATCAAGTCCAGCCCCAAACCAAACTAAAATAGGACTGGGAAATACTTAATAAAATGAACCAAAATGCAACAAAGTATAAATAATGTTACTATGTGGTTTTCTAAGTCATTATGCAGCCCACATTATGCACCATTTAGTGACCCCAATTTCTATTTGAGTTTGATACCACTGTTCTAGAATACCAAGAAGTCACATTGATGATTTAAGCTTTAGTCTTCTGTACCAATCAAGTCTAAGATATAGTTTCTCTTCCTTTTATGGGGAAAAAAACTAACTTAACTAACATGGCAGATATTGCTCCTATTATACCCTACCCCTTGGTGGGAAGATACTAAAGATCTTCCAGAGTAGAGGTGTCAAAGTTATGGCCCTAGTATGCCCCCAAACAGACTGAAATATAATTGAATAATGTTTAATAAAAATAAATAAAATACAATAAAATGTAGATAATGTTAATTTGTGGCTTTCTACATTCACTTACTATGTGAATCAGTTTCTATTTGAATTTGAGCTGATTGTTCTAGGATATTCCACTACTTAAAAGGCTTTAAGACCATTACTGAACCACCTCAATCTTGTGGACAAAAAAAGCCAGTCATAAGCAGCACTGGAGGAAAAGACTGAAAAAATAAAAGAAAAATAGCAAGACAAACCCAACAAAGGCAAATACAAATACAACAATCAATATAATCATCCCTTGAAGAAGTGACCAAGAGGAGAATGAAGACCAGAAATTTCAAGTTTGACCTTCCCCTTGGAAAAGCCAATTTCCAGATTTTAATGATCTACTCTATGTGGTAGCCAATGGAATACAGTTGCAGATCTCTCACTTTTAGTGACTGTAGCCATCCATTGCCCAATCCTCATAGATGGTGGTCACTGGGCTAAGGAAGTAGGTGAAGTCACAGGGCTGACACCAGAGGCTTCAGCCTCTGGCAGTCACAACCTTTTCATGAAGGGTATGAACATCCAAGGGAACGGGATGAGCTACAATCTTGACTATGCCAAGCAAATTTAACAACAGAAGTCACTTTTCAGCTACCTTCTCCCTCTACCCCTCCAGACTTAACTTTCCAGACTTCCCCACCATGCTTTGGTTGCCTTCTCCCATTGCCCCTATGGCCCCATTCTCCAACTGGTGAATTTCCCCCAGAATCTCCATTTTGAGGAAGGGCTCAGATCAGGCTTGCTTCACTCTCCCGACTTTACCACTAACACCCTCTAGGTCCCTTCCCCCCTTCCATCTCATTGCTTTTCAGCTCCCTTTAATGTGCTATCTTCTCTCATTAGAATGTAAGCTCCAGGAAGACAAGGATTCTTTTCTTTCTTGTTATATTCCTAGCACTTAGCACAGTGTCTGGTACATAGTCAATACTTAATATAAGTTTGTTGACCTGACTTGAATTCTGTGCCTTATTCATCTTATTAGAGGGACCCTACTTATTACAGACATGTATGGACAAAGGCTAATGGTGTGACCCTAGTCATCACTTCAGCAGCAAGCAGGGCCCAGTAAGAGGGAAGCAGCTACTATTCCGAGCCAGCTAGGTAGTATAAGTGGTAGTGTAAGTCTGTGCCAGTAAGGCAAAATGGGCTTAGTTTAAGGGGTGCCCTTGAGGAGTTTGGCTTTTGTATACCTTGAAAGTACTTTCATCTGTTAAGTGCTAAGCCCCAGGCCCAAAGCCCTATCAGGTGTGAAACCTGTGTGGGCATAGATTAATGACTTAAGAGGGGCCAACTCGGGAACCAATTGGTCTCTGATCATTGAGGTGGGGCTTGAGAACACCAGAGGCTTGGCTGCGAGGAGAGGCGAGAAACTACAGCTGAAAAAAGCCAAAGCAGAGCTGACCCCTGTGTGGACCCAGGAGTTCAAGCAAGGACTTGAGGCCAGTGAATATGATTTATGCCATCTTATTTTTCTGTGGCCTCCTGGCTACTCTTGTGAGGTGGGCCTACTGGG
>CM053628.1:26980494-26996100 GCA_028646595.1 Phalanger gymnotis | reverse complement strand
GAAGTGGGGATGATACGGACTTCATAACAACCTGGAAAAACCTGCACAACATAATGCTGAGTGAGCGGAGCAGAGCCCGGAGAACATTATACACAACCACAGATATATGGATTCTGTGAGGACCAACCCTGACAGAGTTTGCTCTTCTCAGCAACACAAGGTACAAAGACAACTCCAAAGGACTCACAATGGAGAATGCTATCTACATCCAGAGAAAGAACTATGAAGTATGAATGCAGATTGAGGCACACTTCATGCTAGCCTTCCTCCTCCTCCCCCCCCCCGCCTTTTTATTCTTTTTCTCTCTTTTGTTCTTGTTTTTGGGTTGGTTTTTTTTGGTCCTGTTTCTTCTTTCGCGTGATTCATTTCATTGATCACAGTTCTTCTCCATAACTTTAGTAGTGTGTAAATTAATTCAATGCAAAGTTATACATGGAGGCTATATGGGATTCCATTCTATCTTGGGGAGGGAGGGGGAGAGGGAGGGAAGAAAACCTGGAACTCAAAATTATGTAGAACCAAGTGTTGTAAACTAAAAATAAAAAAATGCTATAATAATAAAAAAAAGTTCATACAGTCATTGGAGGTATTAGAGTCAAAAGACCAGGATGACCTGAAATGGAAGTTCAAAAGTTCATTCAGGCAATCTGCTAGGAGCAAGAGTACACATAACCCACCCTTGAAAGAGAGCTGTCCTTTCAATTACTAGAGAAGATTCACTGGATGGAGGGGGGAGCGGCATTATAACCAGAAATGACTGCAATGTAAAAATTAATGTATGAATAGGCTGAAGTGCTCTTCCAAGTCTGGGAACCAGCAGGTCTTCTGCTTTGTGGACATCAGCACAGCCAAAAAGACATGGTTTCCAAATCAGAAGTCTCTGTCGCTGTCTCTGAGTATCTCTCTCTTGCTAAAAGCAAAGTAGTATAGTAACTAGAGCGTGGGATTTAGAGTCAAGAAGACCTTTGTTCAACTTCTACCTGTGCCACTCTTATTATCTATGTAACCATGGGCAAGACTCTTGACCTCTTGGAGCCGCAGTTTTTTGTTCTATAAAATAGACATAATCATAGCTGTAGTAGCTTCCTCAGAGGGTTACGTCATGCTGCAAACTCTTAAGAGCTATATAAATGTCCCTTATTACTATGCTAGCATTCCATTAACCGCTCCCTCGGTCCCTTCAATTAAATCCAGGAGCTACAGGCTCCTTTTGGGTTCCAACAGAAAGAAATTCCAGAGGAGGGTCTCCTGCCACAGAAGGTTAAAAGAAATTTGAGAAAATGAAGGCTATGTATAAAAGGCGACAAATGGAAGAACAGAAAGGGTTGTTGTCCTTAGCCTCCTCTCATGCACTAATGCAGGGGTGTTTGTTCTGTAAAATATGGATTCAATCAAAAGGTCACATTTAAGGATCTAGAAGGCTACTTGCGGCCTGAATGCCAAAGGTTCCCCACCCCTACTCTAATCCTCCTAGTTTTTCCAAAAGTAGCAAAAATAGATCCCCATTAGGCACCAGAACAAGAACAACTCAAATCATCAAGAGAAAAGTAATCTAGTCAAAATCCAGTGGTATCCCTTAGTAAAAAGTCAGCCCTCTGGGAAGTAAAAGGAAAGCTATATCTCTATGGCAACTCCAACTCAAAATTCAGGGTCTTTTGGTGTGACCAGTGCTTTTTTCTGCTTGTCTCCTGATGCAGATGAAAGACATCACACTGTGCCTTAGCACAGTTCTAAGGTATTAGTTAACCTTCTCTGATGTAGTTTTGTTTTCTAAGAGGAAAGCTGAAAAGGATAGCTGACTCCCTGCATTGTCTCTCTTTCGGAATATCAGAGTATCGAAGGAAATGAAGAAATTCTTTTCTACTCCAAGGAAATGCACTGCTGAGGAAGGCATGTGTTTTCCCATGGCCCTAGAGGTGGGAGCATGACAGGAAGCTTTCCAAGCTCAAGAGACAGCAGCAGCTGGAACACTGATTGATTTCTTGTATGAGTACACGAATGGCAGCAGAATCAGCAAAGTGTGTGTGCCCACTCAGGCTGAAGGGACTTCATGAACGCGGCCTCTGAACCACAAACTCCACGTGAGGCAGAGGACGAATTCAAGTTGCTATGCGTCATCGTCTCAAAATTGAGATTTCTAGCAAGAGGAGAGATTCTTTGTGCAGAGCCAGCCTCGGCCATTACCTTACGGGTAACCTCATATTTAAGAGATCAAAAATCAGATACTTTAGAGAACAGTCTCCCTAGGAAGTGAAGGGAGTCCTTTGAATATAGTCCTTTTGAGAAAAGAAGAGAATAGTCTAAGTGACCTCCAAGGCTAGGGCAGCACTAAAGGGAATCCCTATGACTTCAGGACCTCAACACCTCCTTCCATTACCATGAGTGATTCAGACAGTAGAGGTGAGATGGGAAAGAATGCTGCTTGTTGGGTAGGCCTAAAATATGATTGTCTTCTGGAGGAGTCTGCTGCCTGTGTGTTTTCTGTATTTGCTTTTCTACCGGAGCTACATCTGTTACTTTGACTGCTTGTATAAGAGATGGAGGTCCTTTTATCCACATTTGGGGAAGCCTAGACAAAGCTGTACCTAAATTATATTTGGAGATTTCCTACAGAAAACTGCAGGAGTCATAATGAGCCAAAAGATAAAATGACCCTTCTTGGGCCAGCACTCAGGATAGGTTGTGATCTTTGTGACCCCACAGGATTTAGGGAGCCTTGGGCTATGTATGCAGAGAATCATAAGGCAAGCTCTGCTCATAATCTACTACACATTGTATTAACAATAGTAGTTCACATTTCAATGATACTGTAAGGTTTATTCAACATATTTCTTACAGTAACCCTATAATACAGCATGATGGAGTACTATTATCCCCATTTTACAGATGAGGAAACAGCCCTGGAAATATGAAATAACTTGTCCATGGTAACACAGCCAGTTGATGTTGGAGGTAGAATTCAGTACCAGGTTTTCTAACTCCAGACTCAGCTCTCTCCTGACTCCTAGTCCAGAGGGAATGTAATAGAAAGAAAATTCAACTTGGCTTCTAAAAATTCCTGAATGTAAAACCATCACTTCCTCAAGGGCAAAGACTTCGTAATTCTTCAGGTAACCTTGCAGCTAGGTGAAGCAGTGGATAAAGTGCCAGGTCTGTAGTCGGAAGACCTGAATTCAAATCTGGCCTCTGACACTTACTAGCTGTGTGACCCTGGGCAAGTCACTTAACCCTGTTTGCCTCAGTTTCCTCATTTGTAAAATGAGCTGGGGAAGAAAATGGCAAACCACTCCAGTATCTGTGCCAAGAAAACCCCCAATGAGGTCATAAAGAGTTGGACACAACAGAAATGACAAAACAGCAATAACTACAAACCTTGCAGAACTCAGTATACAATAAGCACTCTATAAATGCTTGGTGACTAATACAAGCATAAACACAGCCCTACTCAAAGGAAGATCTGATTGCAGACTACTGTTTGGAAATACAGATGAATTCCTGATAGTTGGCCTAATTTTCTAATTTATTCTAATAATAATAATTCTAATAAATTTTCTAATTTAACCATTATTTGATCTCTGTTTTCAGTACTTTCTTAGGAACCAAAATGTTGCGTTTTTTCCCCTGACATGTATTTAAATCAAGTTCACTAGACCATGTTATTAGAAGTTCTTCATTATGAATTTTTTCCCACTGTCATTTAGAGGCCTTCAGGATGATATCAACACATACATATAGTCCCTTCCAAGTCAACATTTGTAATTCGGTACTGGTATTAACATTATAAAATTCTGCTTTTACTAAGTAACTTCCAACTGATGAAAGACATTAGAGAGGAGAAAAGAGAATTGTTCAAAGCTCTATCACAAAGAGTTGTCTATTCTATTTAACTGCACAATTCTGTTTATTTTCCTGGGACTGAAGAACAAATTATCAATTATGGGCAGATGGACATTAGCATAATCCATAAAGCCAGAAGACATTAAAATGCTCTGTATCTATCACCATTGATTAGTAGCAGAACATTTCATTAGTCTTTATATAAGTAACTCTCAGTAACAGAGTCAAATTTTTGACAAAGCAAAAGCCTCTCTCTCTCTCTCTCTCTCTCTCTCTCTCTCTCTCTCTCTCTCTCTCTCTCTCTCTGTCTGTCTCTCTCCCACTTCTATTTCTCCTCTCTATCTCTTCTCAATATCTCTGTGTCTGTTTCTTTCTTTTTTCTTTTTTGTCTGTTTCTCTTTCCCTCGCCCTTTATCTCTCTATTTCTCCTATCTCCCCACTCTCTTTATCTCTCTCTCTACCTGTGTCTCTGTCTCTCTGTTTGTCTCCCTTTCCACTGTGTCTCTCTTTGTTTATCCTCTCTCTCTCTGTCTCTGTCTCTGTCTCTGTCTCTGTCTCTCTCTCTGTCTTTTACTTTTTCAAAGAAAGACAATGTTTTCCAGATCACCAGCCATGGAGCAAAATGTTTCCAAAAAGAAGTTCTAATTTGGATGTTATTGATCTATTCTAAACAAGGATGAAACACATACACTTTAAAGAAGCCAGTCCATTTAGATACAGACTTAGAAGTGCAACAGGAATCATCTTTTATGGGCTAACCGATTTGGGATTTCTAACAAAACAGTGAATGGTTTAAGGGATATAGCTGTTTTCTGCCTCCAGAAAGGAAAGCTTACATTTTCAAATATGGCTAGCTTTGAAAATCTTCCCTTGGATTAAGCTTGACAGGTCTTTGACAGCTTCTGTTCTGCTGGCCTTCATTAAGGTCCATACCCCACTCCCCATAAATACATCACCCCCTCCCCACCCAGCCACCAAATAAGAAATCTAAGCTCCTGGATAACAAGACCTAAGTGCCTGCATGGACAAGATTTTCCTTACGAAAATGCATGGGCCTCTACTTCAGATGTTTCTGCTTCCTGGTCCACTTGACATAGCTAATGTTAAATTCAAGAGGCCTATTTTTCCCCTAGGCAAAATTCATGTCAAGTTCTGGGAGTTGTAACAGACATTCCCAAAAGTTGTATTAATCTGCTATGGTAGACTTGTTCTCATTGTCATCAGGCAGTGTGGTTCATTGGAGAGTCTTGGCTTAGCCTCGGTAGGCTTTCTTGGCTGCCACAGCCTAGATCCTTCTCTGAGCTCAATTTTTGTCTGGACCATCATGCGTTATTTTTGCATTGTCCAGATAACAATTGAGCTCAGAGAAGGAAATAGGCTGTGGCTGCCAGGAAAGGCTTCAGAGAAGACTATAGAGAAGGTTTTCTCTCACCCAGGGCCCTTGTGTCCTTTCTTTTCTGTCAGGTGGACAATCAATTAATCAACAACTATTTATGAGGCATTTACACTATATGACAGCCATTACACTAGATATTGTGGCCATTTCAACTAACTCCAAATAACAACAAATAAGAGACAGTGTGGCCTGGGAAATTTGCTTGGAAGTCACAGAACATAGATGCTCCACCTCTTCCTCTCAGTGACTTTTCATGTGACCGTAAGCAAATTTCTTTCCCTCTCTCAGCCTCAGTATCTTCCTCTATAAAATAAGGGGATTGGAATAAATGATTTCTCAGTTCCCTTCCAGCTTTAACAGTGCATTAATCTTTGAGTTTCCAAGTGGCATTGGGGACCAGGGAAGGCTGGATAATAACATAGGAAAGTGGTAGAGAAGACATTTGGGGCAGGTTGCATCTTGTAAGGTTATAGCAGTTACATAGGACTGTCCCCAGTGACATAAAGATTATTCAATCATGAGCCTCCTAATTATATGGAGAACTAACAAATAAATATGGATGACATTTCTATAGCTCTTTAAGGTTATCAAAGCACTTTCATACATTTTCCCATTTGATCCTCACAAAACCCCTTTGAAGTATGGGCTATTATTATGTGAATCTGACAAAGGAGGGCACTTATAGAAGTTGAGTGACTTGTCCAGGGTCGTATAGCTAGTAAATAACAGAGGCAGGATTTGGTCCAGATCTTCTAGATTCCAAGTCCAATATTCTAGCCACTATACCACACTGTCTCTCCTTTTTCCTTTTTTAAAATTATATTTATTATTCATATATTTTAACATTCTTTTCTTTTTAAATTTTGAGTTCCAGATTCTCTCCCTTCCTCTCAACCCTCCCCTACCCACTAAGAAGGCAAACAATATATCAATTATACATGTGAAATCAGTCAAAACATATTTCCATATTAGCCACATCACCAAAAAAAGCAGAAAGAAACAAACAAAAAGGAAGGAAGGAAGGAAGGAAGGAAGGAAGGAAGGAAGGAAGGAAGGAAGGAAGGAAGGAAAGAAAGAAAGAAAGAAAGAAAGAAAGAAAGAAAGAAAGAAAGAAAGAAAGAAAGAAAGAAAGAAAGAAGGAAGGAAGGAAGGAAGGAAGGAAGGAAGGAAGGAAGGAAGGAAGGAAGGAAGGAAGGAAGGAAGGAAGGAAGGAAGGAAGGAAGGAAAAGAAAGCAAGAAAATTATGCTTCGATTTGTAATCAGAGTTCATCAATTCTCTCTGTGGAGGTGGATAGCATTTTTTCATACGACTCCTTTGGAACCATCTTGGATCATTGTCTTGATGAGAGTAGCCAAGTCGTTCACATTTGATCATCATTACAACATTACTGCACAATGATTTCCCAGTTCTTCTCACTTCACTTTGCAACAGTTCACATAGGTCTTGCCATTTCATTTCTGAAACTACCTCCTTCATCGTTTCTTATACCACTATGTACTCTATCACAATCATATGCCACAACTTGGTCAGCCATTCTCCAATTGATGAGCATTCATTGCCAGAACAAAAAGAGCCGCTATAAATATTTTCATACAAATAGATCCTCTTCCTTTTTCTTTGATCTCTTTGGGGTACAGGCTTAGTAGTGCTATTGCCGGATCAAAGGATAAGCACAGTTCTATCACGCTCCGGGCATAGTTCCAGATTGTTCTCCAAAATGATTGGACCAGTTTAATACTTCACCAACAGTTCATTAATTTACCTATTTTCCCTCATTCCCTCCAGCATTTGCCATTTCTGATAGGTGTGAGGTGGTACCTTAGTATTGTAAGAATTTGCCTTTCTCTAATCAATAGTGATTTAGAGCATTTTTCATATGACTATAGATAGCTTTGATTTCTTCTTCTGAAAACTGTCTGTTTATATCCTTTGACCATTTATCAGTTGAGGAATGGCTCTTATTTTTAAAAAGTTGGCTCCATTCTGTATTCAGTATATATTTGAGAAGTGAGGCCTTTATCGCAGTAAAATTTTTCAAAATTACTTCATCGCGTATGATATCTTCTAGCAAAATGCAGTCTCCCTGATTATCTTTTTCAAATAGGTTTAATTTTGTCTTTGCTTTGTCTGTGATCATGATTGACACCCCTTCCCTTTTCACTTCAGCTGAAGCATAATAGACTCTGCTCCAGCCCTTCATTTCAGTTCTCTATGCGTCCTTCAGTACAAGTATGTTTGCTGTACTCAACATATTGTTGGATTCTGGTTGCCCATGCATTCTGCTATCCTCTTCCATTCTGTGGGTTGGCTCATCCCATTCACATTCACAGTTATAATCACTAACTGTGCATTTCACTCCAGCCCATTTTCTTCAGTTAAGCCCTCTCTCTGTTTTTTTTTTATTCTGTTCTTCCTCAAAATCCTGTCTTGCTTCTGACCATGGCCTTCCCAAATCCATTCTTCCCCCTTATTATCCTCCCCCACCCATATCTCTTGTCTCCTTACCCTCCTGTCTCCCTATATGTATATATGTATTTCTGTCTTTGAACCAATTCTAATAAGACTGCCCTCACACCCCAACCCCATTTCCCCCTCCATTTATGTTCTTCTTTGCATGCCTTCTTTATGTGAGAAAATCTGCCTCATTCTACCTCTCCTTCACAGTGTCTCTTGTAGTACTAAGTCACATAACTAAGTAGTACCATTCACTATGGTGACTTTGGGAGGCTCTTTGCCTCCCACGTATTTTTGACAATAAAGTATTTCAGGGTATGTGATACACGCTAGTGAGGCAATGGTGACAAGTGGCCTTTTTTCCAAGGTTTGATTTTTTTTTTTATTCCGCACAAACTGGTTGATAAGAGACTGGGTCTAGGGTTACTAAGGCTAATTCATGGGTTAAGATTTACTATAGAATGGCCTAAAGTATCTTAAGCTAACCATGGTCCCAAAACTTTAGGTTGGTCTTGGAAGAAACTCAGCTTCTAAAAGACTATTTCTTGTTGGTGAAAGACAATGGGTGTCTTGTGCCTGGGCCAGCCTTAAACTTGAACAGGAAGGGCAGGGATGGTGCTGTGCTAAAAAGACTTAGAAGAATGAGCTAAAAACAAGAAATGAAAATAACTCCTGTGACTCTGAGCCAAAGAAGACCCTGGAGAAAGTTAAAGTCAATGAGCCACAAGGCCTTACCCTACTCCCTTTCCCCCCATCAGGAATAACCCCTTGGAAATGGCTTGTCAGGAGTATGCTTTTTCACACCCACTAGGGGTTTTGGCAGCATGCCTTGGCCTACAGTAACCTTGTTCAGTCACTCAGATCTCAGATCCATTGCTAATGAACAGGGGACATTTTAAAAGCCTTTAGCAGCTGTGAAAATTCATACCAATTGCAATCCATTCTGTAGTGATTATTTCTGTGTTTTTAATTTAAAGAAATGAGAGGCATCATGGTATAGAAAATAGTGGACTTATCTTATATTCAGGGAGGCCTACCTCCAAGTCCTGCCTCTGACATATATTACCCATGTGATGAGAGGCAAGCCACTTGACCTCTCTCTCTGTACCCCAAACAATTCTAAATTACAGAGGAATTGCCACACTGCAGTGATGGAGAGTTTGCACACTGGGAATTCCACACACTGATGAAATCAGAGGTTGGAATTAAAAAAAAACAATAAAATCTAACAGAATTTAGTAAGGGAGGAACATAGAAGCTCAGAGTATGATTGGAGCAACTAGCACAATTGCCCACTGAAAGCATGAACACCCTGGATAACATCCCTAACAGATGTCCATTCAGCCTCCTCTTTGACATTTTAAGGAACACCAAGGCAATTCTGGAATAAAGTGATAGTCATTCAGAACAAGATACTGAACACTTCTAAAGGAAGTTATACAACTGTGGTGACTGAGTTCACTAATTTATGTTTTATCACCTCACCTAGATCTTTACTAATGTACCACCATTCATTTTCCCTGTTTTACTACCCATTGCCCTCAGCAGTTGTTCCAGACTTTCTCTTCTCTTTTCAACCACCATATGCTCCTCTTCCTCCAAATGTCTCTAGTTAGAAGACCTTGCCTTTATCAAGGAAATAGAGGTAATTCGTCCCAAATTCCCTAATATCCCCTATGCCATACCTAAAAACCACTCAATATCATCTCTCATTTTCTCCTCTTTAACTCCAGGTTCTGAGGAAGAGAAACTTTTCTCCATGCCGAGACCATCCTCTCTACTTCTGCCCTTGATCTCATCTCCCTTTGTCATCCACCTCTTCCTTCCATCGTTTCTCCCTCTCTTTTCTCTTATCTTTGATCTTGCCTTATCTACTGAATGCTTCTCTGTTGCTTACAAACATGCCCTCCTCTTCTTAAAAAGGTCATTTGACATATAAAGAATTGAGTCAAATTTGTGAGAATAGAAGCCATTCCCCAATTGACAAAAGATCAAAGTATATGGACAGGCGGTTTTTAGATGACGAAATCAAAGCTATCTATAGGCATATGAAGAAGTGCTCTAAATCACTTTCGATTGGAGAAATGCAAATTAAAACAACTGTTAAATACTACCTCCCACCTATTGTATTGGCTAATATGCCAAAGAAAGGAAAATGATAAATGTTGGAAAGGGTATGGGAAAATTGAGATACTAATGCACTGAAGGTAGAAGTGTGAACTGATCCAACCATTGTGGAGAACAATTTGGAACTGTGCCCAAAGAGCAACCAAATTCTGCATACCCTTTGATCGAGCAATACCACTACTAGGTCTGTATCCAAAAGAGATCATAAAAAAGGGAAAAATGAATGCTACAATGTTTTTCTTGATATGTAGTTGGGGAAAAATAAAATACTATTTAAATTTTAAAAATAAAGAAAAAAGAAAGACAAAGAAATGGTCATTTGACTCTACCTTTCCCTCAAATCATCCTCCTATACCTCTTCTCTTTTCTCCTACCAAACACATAGAAAATGTCATCTACATAATTTCCATTTAAGATGATGACATAAGAGGACACAGTGGAGCCTATCTCTACCATATATACTTCAGCAAATATATAAAAGAGAGCCACATAGAATAATAAAACCAAAGAGAAACAAAAATAAGTTCCTTCATCCAGTCTAGGACTGTAAAAAAAATTACCAGAAGGCTGTAGAGTGGCATCCCTAGGGAAGCTAACCTGAACGCCAGTAAATACACTCTGAATAAGGATGCTCCAGGGTGTCAGAAGTCAGCATAAGAACAGACAATTGGTCCTGAGTCCAGAGAGATCTGTCAGAACAGAAACTAGGGAAAGAACCAGACCTCAGAGGTCATTTCATAAGAAGAAAATTCCCGGCTATGTACTCCTTAGAGCACTGGAAGCTACAGTACCTGGGCACATTTTAGGGTGACTTATAGGAGACCTGAGCCTAGTAGAATCTCCAGCATTTGACTGGGTCAGGTCAGGGATGTAAAAGAGAACAGAACCAAATACTGATTTGGGAGGGTACAAAGAAAAGGAGGCAAAGACAGGCCAAGGTCAGTTGCCACACTGGACCACCATGAGACTGAGACAGAAGCCAGGCGCTGAAGCAGATTGGGGGCTAGAGGTAGAACTAGAAATAGCCACCCCATCATGAACCACAAAGGTAGTATCATCCAGACTGCAGAGGGCACTGGACCAAACAGGGTCTACTAAATTCACCCAAGATTACAAGATAAGATAGAAACTAATTATGGCAGAAAGTCTGAATACAGGAACTGATGTTGTAAATATAAATAAACAGATGAAAATATCAAACATATAATAAGAAATATTATGGGTTAAAAGAAGTCCAAGAGACAAACCGAGATGAAGACAGTAACTCCATAACAGGTTTAAGCAGAGATTCAGAAGAAAAAAACACTTTGGCATAAGGACTATAAGAGTGGCTAGAAAAAAAATGAAAGAAGCAATAAAAATAAAATTAGAATTAAAATAAGAATTCCGGAAGAAAATATTTGAAGGAGAATAAATAGCTTAGAACAAGAACTGCAAAATCTTACCCAAGTAGTAGAGAATGACTGAAAAACAGAATATAGAAAACAGAAATCCATGAGACAACAAGAAATATGAGAACAAAGTCTAAAGATAAAAAAATAAAAACAAATGTAAGGTATCCACCATCAAAAACAACTGACCTGGGATATAAAAAGAAGAAATAAAAATTAAGAACCATCAGAGTCCTAAAAAGCATGGCCATACATCAAACCCAGATACCTTGTATCATGTTTTTAAAAAATCATAAAAGCAAACTGTGAGGACTTGTTAGAACAGAAGACAAAGTGAAATAGAACAAATCCATGAATCAGCTTGTGAAAGAAATCCCTGAATGAAAACTCCCAGGAATGTTATAGCAAAAACTTAGAGTATCTAAATCAATTAAAAATATTGCAAACTGTCAGAAAGAAAAAGTTATATTAACAGGGAAGCATAGTCAGGATCTCTAAAGAGTATACCAGTTCTTGGAAAATCATGTTCTATAAAGAAAAAGATCAAATTTTTGTAACCAAGGATAATCTATCCAACAAAACAGAATATTAATTCTGCAGGAAAAAGGGAATGGAGCTTTAAAAGAATAGAGGATTTTCAAGTATTTCTGATTAAAAGGCCAGAGCTGAGTAGAAGCTTTGAAATACAAAAAACAGAAGTCAGAAAAAAAACAGGAGAAAACTAGAAAGTTAACTACATTTGAGAAATTAGCAAGGGTTGCAGGATAATAAAGCGTTAACATTCTAATCAGAGGTAAAAAGACAAGTGTCTCTGCCACTATCTTCAAGATTCACACATAGAATTAAGAAAGATGAGCACAGGGCCTAGGTATAGGTTTTGCCCCCAATTAGCTAAATCAGGTCAGACATCTATGAATAAATACAGCAAAAGAAAGGAAAATGAATGCTTGATGGTGCAGAAGACCCTGTACGTACCAAGAGAACATGGAATCCCAGCAAGATGTTCCTGAATGGTTTTAAAGAGAAATGAGATTTGTGAAAGCAGTACTATACAGCAAAAAATGATCAACAGAATAGAAAAATTTGAAAGAAACAAAAGAGAATAACTGATCAGGAATTCAAATACACAAAAGTGAAGGGTGATATCAAAGAAGAGAAGCAGAGAAGAAAAAAAAATAATGCTGAACGAAAACATAATCTCCATAAAAGGAAAATATACTGATCTCGAAGACGGGATACATAGAGTCAATTTGAGGTTTATAAGTCTACCAGAAGAACACAAGTTTAAAAAAAAGAAACTCCATAATTCAAGAAATAATAAAAGAAAACTGCCCAGAGCCTTTGAAGAAAGAAAAAAGGTGTCAATTAAAATAATACACATATCACCTACAGCTGTGGGAGAGGGAACTATGATATAAACTCCAAGAATTTACATTTAATACATTTTATTTTTAATAATTTAATAGTTTCAGTGACAAACAACAAATTCTTTGAGCGACTAAGGAAGACTTTCAAGTAAAAAAGAAAGGAATTTCAATTGACACAAGATGATTCTACACTCACCAGAAATCAGAGGAGGAAATGGAATAATGTGTTCCAAAGAGCAAAGCAGCACAAGATATAGAAATGAGGTCATATACCGTGTAAACCTGCACCTAAAGATTAATGAAAAAAAGATGCATGTTCAATAAAAAATATTCCTAGAAAGAAAAACAGACCTGAACAAATTATTTGCTTTTCAAATATTCCCCCAAACTGAAATAAAAGAAAAGTAAGCAAATGTAGCAACCAAGTGAAACTGCAACAAAACAATAACAGGTAGACCATTAAGAGATTTCTATCTAAAAGTACACAAGAAGACAGGAGTAAAAAAGGAACTCAAATAGAATAGTTGGGAGAGAAACGGTCCTGAAAATCATATATTAAACTCACCATATCCTGACAGGAATCTATGTTTTGTGGGACTAACTTACAGAACGGAGGGCACATAAAAACAGGAGAGCAGAAGAGGAAAATATAAAGGACCATACGAGATACCCAAACAAATCGAAATAACTCCTCTAGTCTCCTAGGAAAAATAGAACCTACTGGGAAATGGGAGAAGAGGCAAAGGGAGGAAATGAAAAAGGGAAAATCTTGTTTTAAGTGATGGCAGCAGGTACCACTGATGAATACCCTTTCTAAGGCAAGAGAGATATTCTATAAAGGGAGAACAGGACCTTACAAAGGGAATAATCTGAGGTGATGTGACATTTGTAGAAACTATTCAGCCTACCCCAGGAGAATGAAAATCAGAGTTCCTGGAGTCAACTCCCAGAAGAGTAGGAGGGTATAGACACAAAGAAGACACTATATAGCAAATGGAGGAAAATGATACTGGGGAGGGTAAAGGTGAAAAATGAACTGTACAATAAGAGATATAAGAAAATTCCTACCATAGGGGAATATCCTCTCATCACTAGAGGAAACAGAATTTCTAAGAGTGAGGCACAACAAAAAGTGTGGGAGGGAGACAAGATCTATAAGGCAATAATAAAGAACAAGAATAAAACAGAAGAATGTTTTAAAAAGGGAACCCAAGATTATTACCTTAGAAGCTTTAATTCCATGAAGAATATAGAGATTAAAAAGATCAAATTAATATAAGAGCCGTGAATCAAAGTCTGTAATGGACAGAAAGAGAAGACAAACAATTAAGAGAATGAGAGAAAGAAATCCTTTAACAAAATATAAAAAAGTGAAACTTAAAAAAAACTAACCAATAAAATAAGTTGAAGGGAATAAGAGGAAGAGGGAATCTTATGTGACCACATAACTGAGAGGGAAACAAAGAGGAGAATAATTAAATAACTAGATTCAAAGATAAAAGAAAAAGAGGGTTACTAAATAAAATTCTGGGGCAGGGGGCAGAGCCAAGATGGTGGCAGAAAAGCAGGGACTTGCTTAAGCTCCCCAGCAAATCCCTCCAAACACCTGTAAAAATGGCTCTGAACAAATTCTAGAGCTGCAGAACCCATGAAATATCAGAGAGAAACAAATCTCCAGCCCAGAAGAGCCTGGATGGTCGCTGGGAAGGGTCTATCGCACGATGCTGAGAGCAGAGGGCAGCCCAGCATGGGCCGCACCTGGACAGATCAGACTCCGAATCAGCCAGCTGGAAGAGGACTTGGGGACATAAAACAGTGAGCTGTGGTAGTTACCAGACTTCTCAACTTACAAATGCCAAAGAGCAGGTTAGGGGAAAACTGTGGGATCAAGTTCAGAGCAGTCCAGCAGTAAGCTCTTGGGTGGAGGAGGTCATGTAGCAGTGGTGGTAGCAGCAGCAGGAAGCTCCTGAGGCTGCCTCCAGAGTGCCAGCATCAGCATCTTCCTGAGTGCATGGCTCATACGGTGGAAGGAATCTAGTAGCAGATCAGAGCGAGAATGCAAGCAGTGCTGTGTGGGCAAAAAGGCAGATTTTCTTGTGCCCAGCTTGGATCTGAATTGTGGTCCTGATTGGCGGTTCTAGGGGGAGAAGGAGCACTGCTGTGACAGAGCCTGGGGTGACAGTGGAGCAGAAGTAGCCCTAAAAACAGCAGCATGTGGACCCTAAAGCTTTGGACAAAGTACTCCATACTCCTCAAGCAGTCATACCCTGACGAAAACCTCAAGGGACAAGTAGTTGACTGGGAACATGAACAGGCAGCAAAAACAGACTCAGACTCAGACTCAAACTCAAATTCTAGATTCCTTTTTTGGTGACAAAGAAGATGAAATCATACAGCCAGAAGTCAACAAGGTCAAAGAGCCTACATCAAAAGCTTCCAAGAAAGATACGAATTGGGCTCAGGCCATGGAGGAGCTCAGAAAGCATTTGGAAAAGCAAGTAAGAGAAGTAGAGGAAAAATTGGGAAGAGAAATGAGAAGGATGAGAGAAAACTATGAAAAACAAGTCAATGACTTGCTAAAGAAGACCTAAAAAATACTGAAGAAAATAGCACCTTAAAGAATAGACTAACCCAAATGGCAAAAGAGCTCCAAAAAGCCAATGAGGAGAAGAATGCCTTGAAAGGCAGAATTAGCCAAATGGAAAAGGAGGTCCAAAAGACCACTGAAGAAAATACTACCTTCAAAATTAGATTGGAGCAAGTGGAAGCCTCATAGACTTTCTCATAAAGTGGAACCAAGATATTATATAACAGAAGCAAAGGAATGAAAAAAATGGAAGACAATGTGAAATATCTCATTGGAAAAACCGCTGACCCGGAGAATAGATCCCAGAGAGATAATTTAAAAATTATTGGACTACCTGAAAGCCATGATCAAAAAAAGAGCCTCGACATCATCTTTCAAGAAATTATCAGGGGGTGGAGCCAAGATGGTGTGTTGTTAAGCAAAATTGTCTCATTAGCATGGCTTTT
>CM053628.1:26936147-26979994 GCA_028646595.1 Phalanger gymnotis | reverse complement strand
TCTGAGACTGAATCTGGGTGCGTTTTTGCTGCCTGGCCATGTTCACAGCCAAGTTACTTGACCCTTGAGTTTTTCAGCAGGGTATGACTGCTTGTAGACTAAAGAGTTCTATGTTCCAAGCCTAGGGGGATGCGCCAGCTCTGCCACACCAGCACTCCTCCTTCCCCAAGAACCCCCAACCCAGACTGGACTTAGATCTTCAGCAGGCTCTTCACTCCTGCTCTGATCCACCACTTAATTCCTCCCACCAGGTGGGCCTGGTGCCAAAAGCAACTGCAGCTGTATGTAGTTCTGTAGCTGCCCCACCTCTGCTGCCCCTGGGGTGGTGGCTGAACCGCAAATTCCTTCTTACACTCTGTCCCCAGCAGCTTTTCCCACTAACCTTCTCTGTTGTCTTTGGTGTTTGTGGGTTGAGAAGTCTGGTAACTGTTGCATCTCACTGATTCAGGGAACACTCAGCCCGGCTCCTGGTCTGGTTGGTTCATGCCGCCCATGCTGGGCTCTACTCTGTTCCACTCCCACCTCTGTGCAGGATAGACCTTACCCAGAGACCATCCAGGCTGTCCTGGGCTGGAGCCCTGCTTCCCTCTGCTGCCCTGTGGGTTCTGCAGTTCTAGAATTGGTCCAAAGCCATTTTTATAGGTTTTTGGAGGGATTTGGCAGGGAGCTCACGCTAGTCCCTGCTTTCCAGCTGCCATCTAGGCTCCGCCCCTCCAACATCGCATTCCTAATTGCTATTTCTGGGACTAGGTAGGTGAAAGACTCCATAACATGAATCATTATTCGTAGACTTGTGATCAAGGAGTTTGTCACACTAACTAGTTTTCAGTCATGTCTGACTCTTTGTGACAGCATTTTAGGTTTTCTTGGCAGAGATACTGGAGTGGTTTGCCATTTCCTTCTCTAGTTCATTTTACAGATGAGGAAACTGAGGCAAATAGGCTTAAGGGACTTGCCCAGAGTCACACAGCTAGTAAGTGTCTGAGGCCATTTTTGAACTTGGGGAGATGAGTCTTCCTGACTCTGGGCCCAGCACCCTATCCACTATATCACCTAGCTGCCCTTTAAGGGCCTAAAACCAGAGATTTCAGTGAGCAGGACAACAGAACTTAGTCTTAGGGGGTTGAAATTAAGATAATACCAATAACATTGTCTCAAGACGTGCTTCTTGTCCCCTTTTCCCCTCCAGCAGCCATACTCAGAGTAGACTTTCATTCGTTCACACCCCCTGCCTTGCTCTGGGTAAAAATTTCCTAGTTGTAGCTCTGCTTGAGGTAGCATTATATTCCTATGGGCCTGCCAAGAAATGGCTCTGAATTATTTTCCTAATCATGATGCTCAGTGAGTTGTTCCTTCTTTTCCTTACTTGATCCAAACCCTCATTCCCACCCAAAAAACCCCAACAAAACAACAAGCTCCATTTTCAGAGTGTCTTTGCTACCACTGCAGCTCAATGCAGAATTATTACCAGCAATTTTATATTCCACCAAATAACTTTTTTTTAATGTCACCACCCTAATCAGAAAATCCCAGTTCAATCAGACTTTCTCAGGGCTTAGCTTCAAAATGCCCTCCTATTCCAATTTTCAATCTCTTCCTTGAGAGAAGCATGCATAAAGGGTCTCTAGGCAGCAGTTAATCTTGTAATAATTTCTTTACATCAAAAATTATTTTCTAAAATTATTTCTAAATTTCTTTCATTCATCTCAGAATGTTAGACTGCACCAAGCTTTATAGTTTGCCTTTTGCTTAAGTAAAGACTCTTTAAATCACTCTTTCTCTTTCTGGGCAGCAACTGATATTTCCTGTGTATTAGTGACAATGCCACATTTTCTCCCTTTCTAATTAACTTCCTAGTTGGATAAAATAAATGCAAGCTTTCCTGACAGTTTCCCTCCCCACCTTCTCAGATCTAGATTTCTCATTGTGCTTATCTTTCAACTGTTTTCACTAAATAGAACAGAGTAAGAAAATCAACCCAAGGTGTAGGGATATCAAATATGGATGTCAACATACTTGCTAACATGGATTGTTTTTATAAAAACTGTTTCCTTTTTGTTAACCCATGCAGTTTCACAGACTAGTAGTCCATTATACTATCTTTCACTTTTACTGTGGATTTGGAAGCATGAGGAATGATTCACCCTTGGAATAGTGAATTCTTAGCACTTGAGGGAAGGCAGTAGTATTTTCTGGCCCATTAATAAAATACCTGGTTCCAGAATTCTTAGCTGGCATTACATTTACCTAAGATTGTCTAAGTGATGTGGATTCCAGTATACCTGGGGTGATCTTGACTTTTTGAGATGATGATTTACACTTGAATGGATTGCCTACAGGGCAGATACACATTGGATAAACACTGTTGGTGGGCAGTGAGCCAGGCCCATTATTGAATAGGAGAAAGAGAAGTAGTCTGGGTTTCACTTGGGAAGTCACAGGCAGCTTTCAATGACCTCAAGCTTCACCACGATAGGAAAGTCTATATTTAACCCCAATATTTGTAACACTGTGTGACATGAATCATGGATCACCTGAATCTTAGAAAATTTAAAGTTACAAATCACCCAAAGGGTGCTAGAGAGATGTGTGATAGTCATTAATAACATGCAGTATGTCACTAATGTACAATTGTGTAGAAGAAGTGGCTTAATATTTATCAGAGAGAGAGAGGTATGATCACAAAGGGAGCCGAGGTGGACCAGTCACATAGTCAGAGTAAGGTTTAAGTAATGGGCAGCTTCTGTTTCCTTGGTACTCACGAAATGCCAGTAGTCATGAAGGGAGGCCCCCAATATCTTGGAGAAACCTGTATGTAGTATTTACAAGAATGTGGACAAGGATAACACAGGAGAAAAAGACAGATTGGACTGTGATCTGCTCATATGGAGGAAGTACCCACATGGATGAGGTCACAGAGTTATTGAAAGATGTTGCTAATACTTTCCCCTAAGTCCTTTGTGATAAAATCACTATATGAATATCTCAGTACCTTATTTGAGCCTTCAGATACACTGTATTCAAGTGATGGTACCCACTGCACGTGTATTTCAAGGGTAGCACATCTCTTTGAAACTTTTGTTTCCATTCAAATAAATTACACGCTTTAAGGTGATAGCTTCTTTTTAATTTATCTTCCTTCAGAGGTCACTCACCCCGGATGGGAGAGACATCTTCCTCTTGTCTTACCACATTTCTTTATCTAGCACACCAAGAAACTCAGAAATCCCAGATCCCCCAAACCTTTCTTGAATCCTTTGAAGAGATATTGATTTAACCTAATGCCTCTCAGCTTGAGCAGGTGTATTCTCCAGTTTTCTCTTTGCTCGTTCGCTCCCCAGCTCATCTGGAGTGTAAATATTGAATTAAATGCCCGGAACCTTCCCATGCCTAGGAAGTTGTCTGTGCAGTGTGGGCTATTGACATCAAATATGTCGAAGTCACAGTGAGTTTTTCACCATTGCTTCTATATCTTTTCCATGAATAGTGACTTTTTCCCTTGCTTGGAAAGACTTTTATCAGCTAAAACTTTATCATGTGTGAGTAGAGTACTTGGTTGCAAAAACACATTTCATGGTCACCGATTAGACTTTAAACAAATTACCTTCTTCAATTAATCAGGATTAGCAAAAGTCCTGAGGAGTTTAAAAAAAAAAATTACCAAACAGAAATAGCTAGTTCAAACTCTTATTTTCCCTCAGTTTCATTTTGGTTCCCTGAAATGTGACAATTCCATTACCCAGAAATTGTGGGAAATATACAATATCATGAGGGAACTATGCAATATCATCTTCTGTCTGTTTCTATTTATAATAATATTCTCCTTATCACTCACTTTCCAGGAGGGTGCCCAGTAGGAGATTAAAAGCAATCTTCCCATAAAGCCATGTGGGTTATTCCAGGGACAAGTAAAACCCCTTTTTCAGAATGCAGCCTCACTGAATACCCCAAACCTTTCAAGAGGCCTACTTAGTCTGAGCATATGGAAACAGAACTGACTGCACTTTTAATTATTTTTAGTCAAGTGAAAAGAAACTCCTTCAGCTGAAACACATAGATCATCTGTCTTAGTATTGACACTTAGTAATATCATTCGGAGCTTGGCAAAAACACATCTTTCTTTGACATTGGTGCACTCAGTTTCTCCCACCTTGCTGTGCCAAACAAACATATTTAACACGATTAATTTCTTTGGAGACAGAAGTCGGAATGCTTATCAGCAAGGCCTGAATGAACAAAAAAAAATTGAACAAAACATTTACCTGCAATATATTAAATCAGACTAGCAAAGAGAGAAATCCCATTTAGCCTTCTCTGTAAATGTTTCACATTTTAACTTGAACACTGCCTGACTTATTATATATTTCAGTCCACAAATAGATTTCTGTGGTAGGGAAAATTTCAGAGGTTACATTATCTCTTTTTTATTTGGGGGGAGGGGGATTAATGCCTTCAAGGTGAGTAAAAGAAATCTTTCCTTCTTTTTGTAATGCCAGAAACAGAATACAATGGGGCTTCTGGATATGATTATATCCAGCTCCTTATTGCCTTCACCTAAGATGATAGAGATAGGTGCTAAATGGTGAGAGTGTAGAGATGTTTATTTCGAGTGCTATGTGAGGAGAGTTAACACAGACTTGTCCTTTACCCTCTGGAAGCTTATAGTCTATAGGAACTGAAATCCTAAGAGAGCTCTGGCTATATTTTTATGACTAAAATAACTAAATTGTGGTATGACCAATTGATGCAATCTTTGGGCCATTATTAATGCTTATTTGAAGATAAACAGCTTCAAATAAATAGATTAAAGATTTTTTTTACCCCTTCAGTAATTGAGTATAATCATTTATGGTTTTAATAAGCAAGATAACATAGATCATATTAGTATGATCTATCAGGTTATGAAAGGTATTGGCTTAGAATTGAAGATATAACAAATGATTTAATTGCATTAGAGTAACCTAATGGCTACCTGAGAAAGCCTGAGGTGGCAGAAACTGAGCTTGGAACACTCACTCCAACCTTACCCAAACCATCAAAAAAAATAGGCACTGACTGAACCCTGCTGGAGACCTGAGAAACAGGAAATTGGGGACAAGAGCCAGCATATGTAGCTACAGCAGGCCTGGAGGAAAGGGGACTGAAATCCACTTGGGAACAGTTCTGTTCTCTTATAAGGACCTTGGGATAAGGACCAAGACCTATTGAAAAGTAAACTCCTCAAAGAGGAGGAAGAGGCTGAGATAGCTTCAAAGGAGGAAATCAAACTGATAGGGAAAAATAAGAAAGGCTAAAAGTACCAAAAATTTCAAGAAGAAGAAAATTCAGTTAAAAATAAACTCATATAGCTATATGAATGCTAGTATTGTAAGATTAGAAAGGAAGATGTCTACCAAATCATAGAAATGTTTACTAAATTCTCTCAATAAATATTGCAATGCAAAGGAAATTGAACCAACACCTGATGAAACATAGAACCCTATGGATTCTCAAGAGACTATAGAACCACAGCAGTGTATTCCATGATAATTCAAAAAAGAAAGCAGAGTGGTAAGGGAAGAAATTAGAAGGAAAATGGCAGAAATTATGACTTGCTGAACAGAAATAATTAGCACAAGAGAAAAGCTTGAATCCACACAATGGAAATATGAGTGTGCTCAAGTGAAGGATAACATTGAAGAAGAGAAGCAAAGAGCAGTAACAAAAGCAAAACACTTCATTTCTAAGAATGAACAGACAAAAACCTGTATGTTGTATTTTAAGAAATAGTACAATAAACTAGCCAGATCTTCTGAATACAGAACACGAAGTGTCAATTGACAGACTTCACAGATCACCTCCAGAAAAAAAGCAAAAACCGAACAAACAAAAACCCTACATTTCAAATTTCAAGACTCTAGTGGTTAAATTTCATAATACAATGACAAGTAACAAATTCTCCAAGCAACCAGAACGAAGACCTTCAAACACAAAGAAAGAAATTCTGAAAACAAAAGACTGTTCAGCATTCAAGAGAAAGGCCATCATGGGATGGAATAATATATTCTGAAAAGCAAAGGGGCTCAAGATACTACCCAAAATGATGCACCCTGCAAAACTGAATATAATCATTATTTTTTTAAAAAAACAATGGATATTCAATAAAAGACATTTGAAACATTTCAGAAAAAAATATTTAAAATACGTGAGTGTATGTATAATTGATATCATATTGCTTGCCTTCTCAATGGATGGGGGAGGGGTTGGAGGGAAGAAGAGAATTTGGAACTCAAAAACTAAAATAAAACTAGCAATAATAACTCTTTTAAAACATATGAGTAAGGACATAGAGTCGTACATTATTAGGAAAAGAATAAATACTGAAATTACCACATCTCTAGAACCTATTTTTTAAAAAGCTAGAAAGATAAAGACCCAGAGAAGATTAAAAAATAACAGTAGCAAAGGGACTATTGAGAAATTTCTCTAAGTACAAAAAGGGATAAAGATGAAAAGTGTATTTAAATATATTAGAAAAGTGACAGAAGAGGAGCAGGTTGAAAACATTATGGACCATATTGTGTAATAGCATACCCTCTATCCCTCTGAGATGAATCTTGTGGGTCCAAATTGCAGAATGAGAGGGTGTGTAAAAGGCTAACAGAGGATAGAGGGTACTATGTTATGTACCCTAACCAAGTCTATGGGTAAACAGTGAAGGGAAGATAACTCCTGTAGTCTCTCAAGTCAATTCAGCAAGCATATAATAAGCTGCTAATATCTGCCAGGTACTGTCCTGAGCTCTCAAAGAACTTAGAGTCTAATAGGGAAGTTAACATGAAAATGATTACACACAAACAAAAAGATAGGTTAGAGAGGAAAGGGAGTGGAGACAAAGGGAAGGATTGCCACAAGGTGAGACAAAGAAGTCTTGAGTCAGTGGTGGTGGTGGGGAGTTCTCATTTAAGAGGAAAAAGAACTATATAATTGGAGATGGAGATCTTAAAATGAGTCTAATATGCAAAGAGGTGATAAACAAGGAGACCACTTCCTCTGAAAGAGTTTTAGACCTCCTTGGACAATATCTTGCCTGAGGAGAAGACATCACAGATCCTGAGGTCAACCCACAAGACTGAGCAGACCCAGACCCAGACCCAGACCCAGAGAGATGGTTGTATGACAAACAAGAAAAAGAATGATCATGGGCATGATAGGTTATAGAACTGGACCATGTGATTTGGTCTATAGAAAAATTGCTATAATGTGACTATGCTTCTGTCTTTGCTACTTCCCTTTTAAGTATGAAGTACAGCAGGCAATACAAGGGTGATGGAGCAAGATCTACAAGCAGTAAAAAGAAGTTAGTTGGAAAAAAGGAATTTAAACTTGATATTTTCAGAGCTTTAATTCTACGAAGATCACAAAGAGGCTAAAAGAAAGAACAATTAAGTGGAAAGACCCTGAACCAAAGGGAGAAAAGTGTAAAAGGGACAGGAAAGAGAACTAATGAAGAGCACAAGGTAAAGAAATCTTTCTTGAGGGACAGCTAGATGGCACAGTAAAGAGTGCCTGCCCTGGAGTCAGGAGGACCTACATTCAAATCTGGCCTCAGACACTTGACACTTACTAGCTGTGTGACCTTGGGCAAATCACTTAACCCTAATTGCCTTGCCTCACTCCTCCCCACTCCCAGAAAACAAACAAACAAACAAAAGAAATCCTTCTTGGAAAAAGATACAGATTAAGGAAAAAAAATCCAAAATAAATTGAGGAGGAGAAGAAGGGGGAATTTTGAATTAACCATTTATCTAAGAAGAGAAAAAAAAAAGATGGAGGAAGAACTAGATAACTAAATAATAGAAAAAGAAGAAAAAGAAATCAAGTTAAGTAACACTGCAAAATTAGGGGAATGGTTGACAAAGGAGGGGAAAACAGAGAAAAGGAGAGGGATAAAGAGAGGCTATGGGAATAGGGTTGCCTTAAAATAGATTAAGCAGAACTAATTATAGAGACAAAGTGTTGACTTAAATGAAAAAGAACTTTTAAAAAAATCTGGCTTAGAAAAAAATACAGACACAGAGGAAAATAAAGATGCATCAAGCATAGCTTTGAATATAAATGGATTAAACAATCCAATAATACAAGAATGATATATTGTATACAAAAAACAAAACCCCACAACCTGTTGGTCATAAGAGGCATGGATAAAAATTAAAGACATACATAGAACAAAAGTGAGAGACTGAAAGAAAATTTACTCTACATTAAGTGACTTTTTTTTAAAAAGCAAGAATTGCAACCTTGCTATTGGACAAAACAAAAACTCAAAATATAAAAAAGGAATAAAAGGGAAATTAGGTTATGCCAAAAGGAACTGTGGACAGTAAATGAATATTAGTAGTAAACTTACATGCTACATGTGGCACAAAACCTAATTCATAAAGGAAAATTAATTGAATTGCAAAAAAGACATAGATAACACAATAATGTAAGAATCTTTAATGTTCCTTTCTCAGAGGGAAGCATATCTAGACTGAAAGACAAACAAAAGGTTAAATATAGATTAAACAAGTTGCTGGGGAAATTAAAGCTAAAAGATTCACGCCACCTTCTGAATAGAACTAATAAAGACTTTGAATATTTTCAGGACCACATGTGAATTTTACAAATTTTGAAAATATAATAGGCAGCAATACTGAACCAACTTTTAGAGACCTATAGCATAATTAAAATAGTAATAAATCCAGGGAGTACAAAGAAATACACAGGTCCAAGTGGAGATTTGAATGATAAAGTCCTAATCAATGAACAGTTCAAAGAATAAATCATAGGAACAATTAATAATTATACATCAATGAAAATGACAAAACAATATGTTTATTTCTGGCATGAAGCTAAAGCAATCCTCAAAGAAAATAATCCTATGAGAGAAAACATACACTAAGAAAATAGAAAAGGAGAGGACTGAATATGTGTGTGTGTGTGTGTGTGTGTGTGTGTGTGTGTGTAAATTAGAAGCCCAACTAGTAAACATACCCCAAATAGCACAAAGGATGAAATCTTTAAAGTTAAAGGTGAAATAGATAAATTTGAAAGTAAGAACTGATAAAAAAGCTGGTTCTTTAAAAAGGCCAACAAAATCAACAAATCCTAACTAACTTGATTTAAAGGAGGAGGCAGAGAATCGAATCAGCAAAATAAACAATTAAGGTGAAATCATGACAAAACTAGAATAAAAAGAATTATTAGAATCTACTATGCCAGCAAAACTGAGAACACAAAAGAAATAGAAGATTGCCTTAAAAAAATAAAATAAACTGATAGGACACCAAATTGAGATCTTAAATAATCCTACCTCAGAAGAGGAAATATAATTTTATGTAGAGAAACTGCCCCCAAAAATCCTTCTAGTCCTTATGGATTAACAGGAGGATTCTATTAAACTTTTTAAAGAGCAAGCAATTCCAGTGTTACCGAAATTACACAGAGAAGTTGAGAAAGAAAGCAATTTTTACCAAATTTCTTTTCTGAAGCAAGTACTGTGCTAACGCAAAAACAAAGGAAAGAGAATTCAAAGGAGAACTATAGACCAATATTAATGAACATCGATTTGAATTTGCTGTATACAAACTCAACAGTATTTCTCTACAATAGTAACAAAATCCAGTGGGCAACAATAGAATAAGCAATTACTATTCAAATAACTACAGAAAGCATAAAATATTTCAGGCTTATTCTACAAAGCACACCCAGTACTTGTGTAGATTCAATTACAGAATGTTCTTTAAAGAAATGAAACATAAATTAAATACTTAGAGGAACATTCAATATTGAAGGCCAGGCCATTATAATCAAAATGAAAATAGTACCCAAATTAATTCACAGATTTAATGCTGTATCAATCAAATTACCAACAGGATACTTTATAAAAACTAGAAAAAAAAGAAATTAAAAAAAATTAATTTGGAGGGACAAAAGATCCAGAATATCAAAGGAAACAATGGAAAATTAGCTTAGGCAAATCACTTAGCTTCTCAGTGCAGAAGATAAGGTTATTTCATTTTTTTTGTCTTCTTTTCCTCTAGGTATACGTGTACATTTTGTGGAAAATCCATTTTTTTCTTTTGAGTTGCTATTTGCAATTTTTACAGAGTCACTGGCTTCTTCTTTGGGGGAATCCTTAGTTTTACAACATTTTTTATATTGGTCAGTGTTTTCTCATCTCTCCAGCTTTTAGTGGCTTAATTGGAGCTTTTTTTCCCTTCTAGAGCCAGGTTCATTCTGTGGCATTTTTGGCGGAGCTGGTTGGCCCTACCTGGTCTTATCCTCAGTCCTCTTGTTTTGGCTCCCCTGTATCTTTGAGGTTCAGAATCTTTAGTGCCCTTTATGGCATCTTAAGATAGAGTGATAGGGACTTCAAAGCCCTGTGACATCCTGATCTGAACTGCATTTTCCTTGGTCTCTATCATGCCAGGGCCAGTTGTTGTGTGCCCTGGGGGCTTTCAAGTATCTCTGCTGTAGGTTTACAACCATGGTGGAGCTTTCTCAGGAAAGTCCTTTGCTCTTGCTATCTCTGGACAGAGTGTGGCAGACAGAGAGTCCTACATACATCTCTGGCCTTTTTCTGGTTACACTACGCTTATGGGCTTGTTTGCCTGTGCTGGCACTGGCTTTGCTAGCAGTCACCTTTCCTCTTGTCTGTGAGCTTCTGGCTGGCTTTTTGTACAATTGTGGTATGGAAGAAGTCAGTGTAGTTTATGATTGTATTTCTTGATAATTATTTGATGTGGTATGAATTTAGGTGTTTACTGGAGGGCAGCTATGGGGGAATTGTATAGCTGAATGCCATCTTGGCCAGAAATCAAATTTCCTCATTTTATCTTCCTATATTCTTGAAATTAGAATGTGTTGATTTCCAAGTACACCTTTAACATCATGTTTTCTTGTTTTCTTAGTTATTTGTCAGTTATCTTGAGCAAATCTGAGAAGTCACATCAGAATGGTAGATTTTACAGTGGCCTACATTGTCTGCTAGCTATAGTTCATTGTAACATCACCTTCTATGTTCATGGCTACACACTAGCCAGAGGTGTTAATCCTCCCTGCAAACATATACAGCAATGTCATTGGTTCTCTTTGAAAACAAAAGAGAACCGATATATACACTGACCAACCTGATATTTCAGAGATGTTTCCTTTAATGACTGCCAAATATAAAGACTAAGGAATACTTAAATCTGACTGTAAAAAAAAAAACAAACCTCAATCAGACCTTCTGAGTTTGTCTTTGACCGTGAATTGATGGGCCAGTCTTTTGGAATAATTGACATTTTTGGCATTTGGCAGCTGGGCATGTTTAAACAGCGATACATAGCCAGAAGAAGTTTGACATTTCAAGTCCAAATTGTTAACATATAAAGTATTGAAAAGCCTTTGGCAAAGATTTGACTATATAGGGAAATAGAGAGCAATCTGAAAAATTTACTCCACAACCTTCATCCACATGTACATAATTTGAGATTCAAGAAGAGCTAGAAAACAAGGATTACAGAAAACTTCTCCTACTTCCAATAGAGTCCAAAGAAGATTGTCTTATAGCATTAAATTGATTCTCCTGGGGAGTTCTGGTTCTCAGCGGGAAGGTTAGAACTCTGCTGCATTCTGGATTGTTGTTTTAAAACTACATTTATAACTGCAGGGAAGTTTTTCTCTTAAGGAAGACCCGCTTCTAGGACTTACTAGTAGTGTGATCTTGTGTTCTCATCTGTAAAAGAAGAATGATTACAAACCCTGTAGTACTTCATTACAATGTTGTTGTGAGGTTCCAATAACATATATATATACACGCACACACACATATATATACACACACACACACACATATATGTGTGTGTGTGTATGTAATATTTTGTAAAATCAGAAAGTTCTCTCTATGTCTCCTGTTCTAAAAATGGCAATTAAAAATATAAATCAAATGGGAGTCAGGTGCTGCCACGGTTTTCATCAAATGGTAGTTGGTAACCATACTTGGGTGACGCCATCTGTCCAATATTATGCTACATCTAGTTTTACCAGGTGAATTTCAATAGAAGAACCAAGAAACATTCCTTTCTAGGGAATTAATAAAACCCTCCCTCTACTCTTATGCAATGTGTCATATAAATCTCCCTGGGCAGTGGGGAGGGATTCAATTGAAAGTGCTCGGAGCATTTATGTATGTTTCTTGACATAATGTAGGTAGCCAGTGGCACTCAAGAGCTTCTGTTTTCCCTTCCTCCTGCTACATAACTAGCCCTTCTCCTTTTCCAGCTAATCATGCCCATGATGATATTCTTTCTGACAATTCTCCTACTTCTTTATTGCTAATATGTTGTAGCCTCCTCGTGTTCAGCATATCTTCATTGCCTTTTGGGTCACCAGAAGCTGTGTTATTCCATAACTTGCAGGCAAATAACATCACTGGCAGAATATAAATGCAAAATTTGGACCTTTATTTCAGTGAGAAACTTGAGGTCATCAAATGTTGTTGCTATTGAGTTTGAACTCTCGTGACCCCATTTGGGGTTTTCTTGGTAAAGATACTGGAATGGTTTGCCATTTCCTCCTCCAGCTCATTTTACAAATAAGGAAACTGAGGCAAACAGGGTAAAGTGACTTGCCCAGGGTCACACAGTTTGCAAGTGTCTGAGGCCAGATTTGAACTCAATTCTTCCTGATTCTAGGCCTGGTACTCTACTATGCCACCTAGCTTCCTACTAAATGTGCATTTCAGTCCAACCCAGTTTCCTCTTGCCTAGAGGCAGCTTGGTGGTGCTGTGGATAGAGCATTGGGCCTAGAGTCAGGAAGACCTGAGTTTTAATGTGACCTCAGACACTTAGTAGCTATGTGACTTTGGACAAGTCACTTAACCACTGTCTACCTCAGTTTCTTCAACTGTAAAATGGAGATCATACTAGCATCTACCTCACAAAGTTATTATAAGATCAAAGCAGATATTTGAAAAGTGCTTGTCACATGCCTGGTGCTTAATAAATGCTTGTTCCCTTCCTTCCTGCTTCATTTCTGGACCTAGCTTGTACATTTAATATGTTTGTCCCAGATACATGTACTGATGGACAAGCTCTATAAGCTTTCTATCTAACTTCATATCATTATGTGGACAATAGGTAGTCTTCATCTTTTTTTCCCTATGTATATAGGGTGAACTCTTTCCTACTCTCACACCCACCCCAGCCAAATTGATTTGCATATCCTTACATGTGTACATGTTATTTCCCACTAAGGAATGTAAACTTCTTGAGAGGAAGGACTTCCATTTATAGTTTTGAATCCTCACCACTCTTCACAGTTCCTGGCTAATAGTGGGAACTTAAAAAATGCTGATCGAGTGATTTTAGGTCATATTTAGGAGGCTCTCCACTGTTTTGGGACTTATGCAATTATCTCTTGCAAGATTATCTCGAAGTCCTTAATATTTCTAGAAAATCCATCTTCCATTTGGAATGTGCACTAAACCTCCTCTTTAACACTGGCAAATAACACAAAGGTACATATATCTCCCCATTTTATGCCTCATTTGACATTAACAATCAAGTTATTGAGCAAAGTTATAGATATTGAATCTTTCGGTTTCTAAACAAAGTAGTCTCATGCTATTTTTAACATGTCCTTACAGACATGTCATAGGTTAATGAACTTTGCCACACAATCCTCTGTATTATAGGATTACTATGAGATTAGCACCTTATCTCATATCCATTTCATTGCTCACTAATTCTTTTTAGTCATTTTCAAAAAGTCTTTGTTATTATAAATATATAAGTAGATACATTTCAGTTAAATGGCCTGGATGTTTGTAAGCCTCCTATAAATTGTGGGCATTGGATGCACAAGGATCTGTCTAGAGAGAAGAAAAGAAATAGTACAAAGTCTTATGATAAGAACAAAGAGGTCATGTTGTTTGAGAAAAATGGCCTCAGGTTCACGATCATCAATTTGGTTGTTGGCATATTTTGAACAAACGGAATCACTTTTGTCTAAGGTTGGGATAATACAATACACCAGAAGGGCCGACAGAGAAATGTGCTGCATACGAGGAAAATGATCTCTCCAAAACTCTTACTGCTGATTACTTTAAGGTTCCATAAATTGACAAAGGTTAGAGCTATCAAATGATGTCCTATCTCAAATATTGTGAGGTCTCTGGTATGTGTTCATTAAGTAGTTATTTATTTGTGTTCAAATTTCATTCTGGCATCTGAACTGCCTTGACCTAGTTGAAGGCTTCTCCTCACAGATTCTTGCATGCCATTGGCTGTGAACCTGAATCTTATGCATGGAACTCCCAGCAGAATGAATTGTGTTGGGGAGTTAAGCTAGTCTGCAGCTGTTCCCATTGGCCTTGCTTTTCATTCTCAAGCAAGTGTTAGACATTTTCTGAGAACTGAAGGTTTGTTTTTGTTTCCTTTTTTGGTAGCAGCAGCTGAATTTTCAACAATTTAATTAAACATTTATTAAATTCTAACAACTGATGTGGTCTTAAAATTATATTGGAATGCTATATCAGTTGTAGACCCATAGACGTTACACTCCATATTAGATATTTGCTTTGGGACACGACATACAGTCCAAAGGCCAGTGTCTTGGGGATTGATGAAGTCTAGTGACTAGGCAGGGTAGAATATTAAACTATCTCCTACACTGTAGGAAACCATCACTTGAGTGGAAGCCTCGTTCTTATCCCATTCTTCCTCTTCATTAGAGTCCTATCCTGGTATATTGCAGCTTCTTTGGGGGTCTTAGAGCTTTCCACAGAAGAAGCAAACTACCAGTGATGGTCAAAGCAGTAGACCTTTATTGGGGATGTTTTAATTCACAGAAGAGAAGGTCCTGTGGTTAATTGGAGATATCTGGTAGGATGAGTAATAGAGGGAAGAAAGTAAAAGGAGTGTGTGTGTTGGGAGGGGTGCCTTAGATACCAGTTTTCTGAGAGACAAGGATACAGCTGGATCTCTTTAGAAACAAGCTACATTCATGCCTTAATAATTAAAGTCAGGGCCTTGGATAGGATGATGTAGAGGCCGCAGCAGGAGAATGAAAGGAACTAATGATTATGTAGTAGACACCATGTGCATCCAATACTCAGGTTATTCTAACCTAATAGTTCAGGTTATTCTCACCTCCTACCACTTTGTTGAAGGTTTATCTGTGTTTCCCTCTACAAGTGCTTCTTGGGCATATAAACTTTAAGGGAGAGGCCTGGTATGTATCAGGTATATCAGAATGACTTTCCACCTTAGGATAGTTTCACACTTCTGTTGTCTTAAGCAGAGAGGTGTCACTTAGTTAAAGATCAACTAGGATTTGTTAAGCATCTACTATACACCACCAACTGTGCTAAGCCCTAAGGAAAGTCAAAAGTCTGCTTTCAATGAGCTTTCAGTCTAAGCTCATCCAGGAAGCTGGAAATTTCTAGCAAGGCCAGAAAAAGGGGAAGCTTGGAATACTCTGGAGGAGGAAGAGTTGTGACTAGAGGAGAGATACTGTGTCAGGAATAACTAGGTCTGCCCTTTAACACCCTTAATCAGGGCCACTTAGCCTTTGCTTTGGACTTGTTTTTCTTTCATTAAACATGCATGCACAGACACAGACATAGAAAAAGAGCTGAATTTGTCTGGATTAATTTGCTTGCATTTCTCTAAGTTTTGCACTGTTTTATTTACTTTAGGTTTCCAGATGTCTACTGATACTTCTCCCCAGTCTTCATACTACTCAGATTATTATCAATTAGGGCTATATTTAAAAGGACTTACTGTATCTTCCAAGTAAATAACATGAGACATCTTGGATAAAAATTATTCTTTAACATATCTGATCTCTTCCTCAGTCATAGTCACCACTGTTTGATGGCCCTTGAAACATTTAAATCTTGAACCCATTTAAGGCTGTTGATAGACTATATTTTGCAGTATACGCTGACTGGGCTGTGTCTAGTGTGCTTCCTGAGGCTTAATAATAGACTCATGAGAAACTAACCTAAATAGATGATATCAACTAGGGAAAAAAAAACCAACAACTCCTGAAGTAAGGATTTTGGATCAACTCTAAAACTGCCTGGATATAACTAATGTAGACACTGGTGCTTTGGTAGAGCAAGTAGGGAGAAGTAAGCATTGCTATGGAAAACGTTTTAAAAAAAGGAAAACAATATAGGAAATGTAATGGCAAGGGGAGGATGGCCTATCTATGTTCAGGGAACAGTAGATATTTAAATTTGGCTGACAAGGGGAGTAGGGCAGAGTCTGGCTGGAAGTCAGGAACAAGTCATGGATGCTTGGAATGCCAAAGGAGGGAGTTTGCAGTTCATTTAGTAATCACTGGGAAATCTTGGAGGGTTTTTGAGGTTGGTGAGATGAGTGGGAGAGAATATGATGAGAAGTGTGTTATAGGAAGAATTAATTGAGTAACATGTATAGGTTGGTTTTGAATAAGACTGTCTAGGAAAACAAAGGAAATGATAGAGCTTCACCCAGCATTTATTAATTAAGAGCCTTCTATGTTCCAGGGAGAGAGACAACATGGCTCAGTGGATAAAGGGGCAACTGCGAAGTCAGGAAGACCTGCCACATGCTGGCTGCATGACTAAGGGCAAGTCACTCTTGGTGCCCTAGACAACTATCTCAAATATGATTGTAATTTAGTCTAGGCTGTGGTAGTGAAGAAATAGACTTGTACTTATTAGCCAGACTATGATTAGTGTATAGAGGATGGATGGCAGTGGAAAGAAGATGACAAACGATAGACTAGCTAACTTAACTGAAATGTGTTGGACATTCTATTTTATCCCCATCGTGATATTTCACAGTGTTTCCGTGAACTATTGTATCATTGTTTTCTGTTACCTATGAAATTTTCAATGAAAGGTTTCCTTTAATGCTACCACCAGACACCTCTGCATGGCTACCCTGTCTACCCTAGGGGTGTGTGTGTGTGTGTGTGTGTGTGTGTGTGTGTGTATGAGAGGGGGGAAGAAGGATAGATAGAAGAGGATGGAGAGAGAGAGAGAGGGGAGGAGCAAAGGAAGGATTCCTCTCTCAGAAGGTTAACAAATGTTTTTCACCAAAGCGAAATATCAAAATCTTTTAACAAAGGAAAACGGATATTCTTTTTCATTGAGTGAAGTAAAAGGGAAAAGCCGATTTTTATCATTCCCTTTAAAAATGTAATACATTCTTAATGACCTATCTCTAGCTTTGTCTGCATTAACTCAGTGGCAATAAATAAATGCATATCATGGGCCATACTTCATGAATCTTTCATGTATAGAGCAACAACTCTTACTCTCAGGATTTAGAAACAGAGGCTGTAGGAAAAAAACCCCCTGTAATCTCTGGGCTCTGTAATCCGGTATGAACGAAGTACATAAGAGACCTTTTGGGTGGACAGGCACAGTTTTTGCCAAACAGTAGTGACTCCAGGCATTGCCCTTTTGCTGCTGACAGAAAAGTTCAAAAATTCCATCATGTCCCAGCTTCTCAGCAGCTGATAAAGGTTAATAAAACTGAGGTTTGGGAAAGCCATGTTTCTCAATTTTTCATGCTCCAGAACGACAGTCCATGTGACTTCCAATTGGCCCTGTCCCCTTGCTCTTCTTGCATGCTGACAGGATTTCATTTGCCTGTTGGTTTGCTTCAAATAACAGACTAGAGCCTATACTGTTGTGATTTGTGGCAGGCCAAAGAATGCACTTTTGGGAGAAGTGAGCCAGTGGCAATTAATACCACTAAGAAATGAGATTTACATTGAAAATTCCTGAGAGAAAAGTACCTGCTTTGTTACATGCTAGGCATTAATTCATAGTTGGATGGGGAATGCTATTTCTTTTGAGAAATGTTGAAGTAACTGGGTGGTGAATTTTTTAATGTAAAATTTGCTAAGGCGCTGTTTAAGGTGGCATGATGCTTCTTTGCAAGAGAGAGAAATTCTGTCTTGTTCTTGCTCATAAACAAAATCATTGGATTTAGAAATCTGTAGAGATTGGCCTCCAGGTTTTTTTTTATCTTGAATTCCTTAATTACTCCAAATGTACCACATGGGAAAATGCATTAAGTAATCATGACCACTCAGTAATGTATATTGTTACATACAAATGTTGAGTGTTCATTTCAGATAAATTGTCCACCAGCCATTACCTAAAGAAAAAAGCATTCCACCCAGAGATAGGATAATCAGGTATGACTGTTATATGCTGTCAATAGGTGACGTGCTGGTTGGTTTTAGTTAAACATCCCACTCTCCCCAAATACCTTCTCCTCTTCCTCATGTGGCTCATCTGAGGCAAGTAAAACGTATTGGCCGCCATTGCAATAGTCCAGGGAGGATGTGATGAAGAACTGAACTAGAACCAGATTTATGGCTAAGTGAGTGGAGAAGCATTGTGGAGGCAGAAACAGCAGGACTTGGCAATTGGATATGTAGAGAGAGTGTAAGAGAGGAGTTGAGGATGACAGTGAGACTGCAAGCCTGGGTGACTAGAAGGATGGGGGGCTTTCAGTACTAATAGAGAGGTTTAAGAGAGGAGTAGGTTGGGAGGTGGAGTAAGTCACATGTTTACTGATCAAGGCACTTTGAAATCCTTTTATTTTTCTTGTAGCAGTGGATTTATAGCAGTTAAACTCCTATATAAAATGAATGTAATTGATATCACTGGCATTTCTGTGGTCTACTTCCCATTCTGATTACTAATTGCTGGTTTGAATAGTTGAGAAGTGAATTGGTTCCATTGTGCATTATTGGGCTTTCTTTTTTCTCATTATTGGTCTTGTTTTTTTATTCATTTTGTTCATTGTCCTGTCAAATGACTTGGACAGACTATATACAGAGAGTTTATTCAGAAATACCTCCTAGATCAATAACAGGTCTTTTCTTGTCTGTTAAGAAAATAATGTATTTGGTTTTTGTTGTACTATATTCTGCTTGCCAATTTTTAGTATATAACCTCCTTGAGGGCAGGGGCTGTTTTTATGAGGAGTTGCCTTTCTCTGTATCCCTAGCTTAGCACAGTACCTGACAAATTGTAAATGTCTAATTAAAAGTTGTTGAGAGATTGATGTATTTTTATAAGAAAATATTCATGATAGAAAGGTGTGAATCTTCTTTATAGTATGAAAATCCTTGACCTCTCTCATTTCTCTTGAATCAGCTTTTTCCATATGTTTTCTCACCATTCTCACCTTTGCATTGAAATTACTGAGAATCTGTATGTGTGCGCACGTATGTGCACATGTGCTGTATACATATTTATATGTAATATTGAATTTGAAGGGTTTTATCAAGTTCTTTCCAGAACGTCTTTGCCTTGTTGCCCTTAATATCTAGTGTTAGTGCATGAACTATAATTATTTTCAGAGTGGTCGTTTTTGTAATCATTATCATCATCAGAGAAACAATCTGAAATGATCAGACAGTTCATGAAATAATAGTTCCAGTTGTCTTTGAGTGATGATGCCAACTCCATTCCTTTTAGTGACCTATCACCCCATTGAACTGAAACTTCCATCTTCCTTTTTGTTTCATTTCTAATAAGAATAGCAAGACTAATAGGATTCTGGTTGTTTTCAGCAGGATGTCCATATGTTTATCCTTGGGTAAGAATCTCACATTTTAAATATCAGAACTCAAATTAAAGTTTGTCAGGGGTATAAAACACATCTTCACATCTCAGCTATGTTATTACAATAATGTCCCAGTTGATCTCCCTGCCTCAAGCCTTTCCCCACTCTAGTCTATCCTACACACTGCTGTTGGTCATTTTCCTTAAGCATAGATCTGACCATGTGACTCTTCCCAGTCAACTCCAGTAGTTTCCTATTGCCCATAGCATAAAATATCAACTCCTCTCTTTAACTTTTAAAGTCCTGCTTAAAGGCTGTTCACGGCCTATCTTTTTAGCCTCTTGGCCATTACTCTTCTTCTTGCACTCTTCACTGCACCCAAACTGCCCTTCCGTCTGTTCCTTATACAGGACACTCCATCTCCCATCTCCATGCCTTTGCACTAACTGTACCACTTACCTGGAATGCACTACCTCCTTAGCTCTGTCTGATAGAGTCCCATTTTCCTTCAAGACACAACTGAAGCACCATCTTTTACATGAATCCTATACTGATCCCCCCCACCAACTGCTAGTGCTGTCCTTCTCAAACTACGCCTTATTTAACTACTTTGTCTATGTTTATGTTTATTCACTTTACTTTCATGCTATGTATATATGTATAGACGTTCTTGTTTCCTCCTTTAGAATATAGACTCCTTGCAAGTAGAGATTGTCTTATTCGTTGCACTTGTACCTCCAACATCCAGGAATGAATACTTGCTGATTTTTTGGTTACATGTCTCTTTTCTGTTACTCTGCTATTTTTACACAGGACAGAGCACTATTTTGTCCTTTTGTTTGTTTAGTAGATTGCTGCCCCCAGAAATTTCACCACCAAATGGACGTTCCACTTGTGATTAGCCTCTCCATGTTCATCTGGTTTGATATTCATAAAGCAGCCTTAGTTTTCTCTTGGGGCCATACTCAAAGCCTTTCCAGTGTAGGAGAACCTGCTAGAGTTTGTGGCATGCTGGTATAGCCTTTAAGAACCCGGGATTACTTGCATATGAGCCACTGGAGTAGGACTTTGTAGAGGCCATTATCCACACATCAGCCAAATTGCTACTCCCTATAGCATTGCTCTGACTCCTTTACTCAAGAAGCTTCAGTGGCTTCCTGCCTCTGTTTTATACTTACCATTTTTCATACCCTAACTCCAACTTCTCTTTCCATGCTGATTTCTTCCAATTTTATACTCTACATTCCAGTCAAACTGGCCTAGCTGATCTCTTAGGTCTCTTCTAGGTTTAAATCGATTGTTCTAAGACTCATCACAGGAAAAATTGGATTCTTTCCCACCAAATAACCAAAACAGACATGGTATCACCTTAGGAAACATTGTTTTCCCTTTTGGCCTCAATGTAAAAGGTTGGTTCACTTTGAACTCAGGGCAGTTTCCATTGGAACCACTTTGCACAACAAGCTGATAAAGAATTAGAAACAAATAGGTAGACAAGAAAACAACCTTCTGCATTTCAGACACCTGGTCCTTTATATAGGTCTCATTTGGATGACCCTTGAACCAATGCTGAAGTTGTATTTCTTCATGTAAAATTATCCATCCCAGCCATGTTTGACTACCCGTAGATTCTGCATACATGCCAGAGGGAGGAAGTGAATTTCAGGAAACCAAAACGAGTTTGTTCCCTTGAATCCAGTAACTTATTATGCGCCCAGAGCTAGCGGATACAGTGCTGGGCCTGTAGTTATGAAAGCTTATCTTCATGAATTCAAATGTGGCCTCAGACACCCACTAGCTGTATGAGCCTGGACAAAGTCGCTTCACCCTGTTTGCCCCAGTTTCCTCATCTGTAAAATGAGGTGGAGAAGGAAATGGCAAACCACTCTACTATCTGCCAAGAAAAGCCCAAACGGGATCATGAAGAGTCGGACATGACTGAAAACCACTGAACATGAACGTTCTATATTGTTGGGACACAAAACCATCACTTGTGTTATTTCTAATCATCCATCTATGATGTAATAAATTCTCAGGTCACCCCAGGAATATATCAATCCCTGGCTTAGCTAAAAATGAGAATAATCCAGTTAGACACCAAGAACTTTTCACTGGTCATCCTGACCTGAGAAATCACTAGGTGTGATTGTCCCTTTGGCAGGCAGATTGTGCAAATTTGGAGACAACCTAGAAATCCTCCCGGTTTTAGTTTGCATTTTGCTTCAGAAGCAGGCCACTGGAGGAAAGCCATCATTTTGGTTTTCTAGCGTCTGACTGCAGAATGCTGATAACCTGAGGCAAGTTCGAGGGACTGTGACATTACACCTTATCACAGAAATGCATATGCAGAGAGGAAGTTTGGCTAGAACATTATTAACAAATGTGGAAAAAAGCCTTAGAAAAGGACGTTTGGTGAACTAAAAGGTCAATTTGGTTTAAGTAATCAAAAGACAAGGAGTAGACAACAGCGTAGATATAACTTTCTAGAGGAGCTTCTGTGTTTTGATGCCTTCAACTCTCCTTGTTGAATGAATCCATGTGTATTTTCCTTAATCATTCAGTGAGGAAAAGTACTTCAAGTTTTCATTGCATCCAGATATATTTAAAAACATCTTCCATTGAGGTCAGTGAAGCAAGACTCTTATCTGTTTGAGCTTCCAAACAAATTTCAGGTGGAAATCTGTAAATTCTCCTTTGCAATTTAGGAGGCTCAGGGCCTAAATGGCAAAAAGCCTACCATTTTAAGTAATTGCTTTCCTGGTGCAGAATGTGACCACTTATTACAACGTGCCAATTAGATCTTTGAAACCTCCTGCTATACAGTTAATGGAAGCCAAAGACAAACTACATTTCTGCTGATTTATGAGCTTCTCATGTCTCTAAACACTTCTGTTGCCCTCCTATATGCTGAGCTTATTCTCACCAAAACTCTAGACTGTTTACTGACAGATTAACTGCCTTGCTGGGAGCATCGGTGTCTGAGTTGAAGATATCTAAACATAAATCTATTACAAATAAAGGGGTTCTAAGGAGTTGCCCAGTCTGGGAAACTTTAAGTCTAAGGCACGAACAGCTTGTCCCCCACCCAATCTCCTGGTCTGCCTTATGAAATCTAAAATTGGCCATTGAACATTTGATATATTCCATTTTACCTATAGTTTGAAGCATGATATATGCAAGCTAATTTTTTTTAGATTAACATCTAATTTCTTTCCTTTCAAACATACCCCTCTTCTTAACTGCCTTGTTTCTGTTCGGGGTACCATTATTCTTATATTCACCTGGGTTCACAGAACAAGGAGTCACCCTTGACTATTCAGTCTCTCTTACTTCCATTTCCAATAAATTGCCAAGTCTTGTCGATTCTACAAAAACAGCCCCTCATATATGTCCCCTTCTATCCACTTATATGGCTACCACCTTATTCACATCATCATACTGCCTCTCTGGCATTATTACAATAGCCTCCTCAATGGTGTTTCCTACCTGCCCTCTCTCCCTTTTGCAATCCATCTTCCACCCAGCTGCAAAATGGTTATTCCTAAATATAGCTCTAACCATGTCAGTTGCTTGCTCTAGAAGCTTCAATCGTTCTGGATTGCCTCAAAGATAAAATTCAAACTCCTTTATTTGCTACCTAAAGCCCCTCGTGATCTGGCTCCAGCCTACTATTCTGACTTACTTCCTATCATTCCCACCACACCCCACCCCAGACATATCTATCCTTACTTAGTGAGCACTCTCATTTCCACCTACTTATTGTTTGCCATGAAGAACATCCCACATCCTACCCCTGTGCCTTTGCACAGGTTCACCCCTCCCCCCCCCGCCCCGCCCCTGCCTAATATCTTGCCTCTATCTCCAGAAGTCCTAGCTTCCTGCAAGACCCAGCTCAGGCGCCATCTGTTTCGTGAGTCCATTTCTAATTCTGTCCTTCTCAAGTCATTAGCACTTTCCCTAATCTTGATTGACTTTGTATTGACATTGAATATATTCACTTATATTCATTTTATTTTCCTTTAATAGAATATTTGCTTCTGAGGGCAAAGGGCTGATTTTATCTATCGTATTTCTTGTGCTTAGCACAGCGCACCGTATACGAGAACCAGTTAATAATGGTTTGTTGAATTGAGTTAAAGCATCAACAGCATTAATTGATCTCTAACTGTGTTCAAGGAGTGGTGGAATTTAAGCTCATCGAGGGGAGGGACTATTTTCATTTTTGTCTTTGTATCCAAAACGTCTAGTACAGTGCCTAGCATATGCTTTCACTATTCTCCCGATTTTACTTCTGACTATCCTGGACAATCTGTACAGTGTCCCAGAAACCTCTTCACTCTGGAAGCTCACTCGGCCCAGGACTTCACACATTGGAAGTACCCTCTACCCCTGTCATCTCCCTCTCTGATTGGATGATTCTTCCCAAAACCTCCATTTTAAGGAGGGCACCCAGGGTGGCCAGGTCTTCATTTCTCTTCACGCTGTGATCCTAGTTCCTTCTCTACGATGCCTCCAGCAAGGTCACTTTTATATCTTCTTTCTACTTTCTACTTTCTTTTCCTTTTTTGGCTTCCTTTTACGTGGTATCTTCCTCTATTTCAGAGTAAGGTCCTTTAGGGTTGGGATTATTTTTCTTTCTGCTTTTATTTGTGTTCCCAGGCTTAGCATAGTGCCTGGCACAGAGTAAACTCTGAGAAGTTCTTGGTTACTTAACTTGGTCCTGCATGCTTAATAAATGCTTGTCAAATTAGAGGATGGATGTTTGTCATGCACCATATGAGAAATATTGCCTACCATAAAATTAGAGGCTAGTGAAATGGCTTAGGTGATTGGAGGGGTTGGGGACCTTCAGGAAGTCCATGGGAGTGGCCGAAGGATGTCTTTGCTCCACCTTATGTAAGCCATTGAGTTTATATGAGTGTGTGCTAGAACAAAAATGGAAAGGCAAATGAAAAAGGGACCCATTTCTCTTGAAAGAATTATCAGCAAATATTTCCCTTTTTCATATGTCTACTGCTTCTAATTTCTTGATTGTGAAATGATTAAGAAGAGTGAAATGGCCTGGCATACTTAAGGGCAAGCTGAATGTAGTAAAAGCAGCCTTAGATTTGGAGTAAGAGGGTTTGAGTTCAAATCCTAAAAATGTCAGTTACTGCCTATGCTACTTTGGGCAAATGACTTAATATTTCTTGGCCTTATTTTTCTCATCTGTAAAATAAGGGTGTTGGACTAGATGACCTCTTAGGTCCCTACTAGCTCTAAATCTATGATCCTAAATTAATTAATTTTCACGACTGTTTTCTTGGAGAGGGAATCATGGGAAGATTGCCAAGAAATGAAATTCTAGCCAGCATGGCCTAATGGATAGAATGCAGACCTTGAAATCAGAAAGATCTCATTTCAAATTCTGTTAGCAGGGTGACTATGGGCAAATTTCTTTATTTCTCTGAGCATCAGTCTCCTTCTCTGTAAATGGGAATATATGATACCTGCAGTACCTACCTCAGAGGGTTATTGAGAGGTTTGAGTTATCTAATCTCCATAAAGTGCTTTAAATGTCAGTTATTTTTGTTGTGACAGGTGATATGTGCTAGTTGTAAACTTGGTGGTGCTACTGAAGTTGTAACTACCACACCTGGCTTGTTGCACTGCCTTCTGTAACCTACTGAGAGGCAGGCTATTCCTCAATCAATTGGCCAAATAGAGTGTGTGTGTGTGTATGTATGCACACAAATATATTTATATGGTAAGTATATATGCACATGTCTATATGTATGTATGTTTTGGCCACCAAGTGGCACTACAACTATGTCATCAGCCAAATGGTTTTTTCCAAAAGAATTTATCTGGCTTTTCCAAAGGGCATGGTTCACCAGAGTGTGCTCACCAGCAAACTTCTCACTACTCCCTTCTCCCCCTACATGGGCTCTGCTGCAGTCCTGGAACAGCCTGGCTGACCACAGATTCTGTGGAAATCCAAGAGTAGTATTTGAATTTTGCTCAAAAGTACTAAAATTAGTAAATCTCTTCTATCTTTTCTTAGGCTCCATCCCACAATAGAGATTTTCTCCTTCAACCAGTCCCCTGTGTTTGATTTCATTCTGCAAACAATCCAAACTGTATTGACAACTGTTTTTTTTTTATTTTTTAATGGATAAAATGCTTATTAAGAACTACTCTGTGGAACACACAACTGATCAGCTCCTGCCAATACTTCTGACCATTTCTCAAAGTGGGCAACCTCCTGCTGCTATACTTCCTGAGTTCCCCACATGTAGTAAAAAGGTTAGAGGCTGGAGTTAGCAATCTCAACTCTCTTTTCAAGGGTCAGGGGCCTCAATCAACTAGGATAAGGAAATATTGTGGGAGGGAGATTTTTTTGCCATGTTTAATCAGCCAATATGACTCTTAAAAGGTGCTAGTCCCAGCACCCTGGAATCTATCTCAGCTTTCCTGTTGCCCCAGTTGTATCAGGTGGAAGGGTAGAGGCTTAGGATACTCCTGCAGTGGTGGCTTCTCTGTGGTTCCTTGGAGCCAACAGTATGGGTGGCTCTTTTTTTCTCTCCTATACCCTGAAACTCAGGGTAAGAAAGCTTTTGAAAGGCAAGGGAAATGGAAATTCTGGGATTTTCAGAGTCTATTTACTCCCATTTGGCTTCCTCTTTCACAGATATGTGTGCATCCAACCCCAGTCTTTCCTGAGACTCATACCCACAGCACTTGATTGCCCATTGGACATTTGCAATGGATATTCTAGAGACATCTTTGACTCAATAGAGCCAAATTAAATTAATCTTTACCTTTAAACCTTCCCTTTTTCCAAACTTCTGTATTTTTGTCCAAGATGCCATCATTTTTCCAGTGTCTCATATTTGTAACCTTGGAATTACCCTGGACTCCTTTCGCTCATCTTACATATCAAATCAGTTGCCTAATTTTGCCATTTTTGCCTTCACAGCTTTTCTCCACTCACATAGCCATCACTTCAATTCAGGCCCTCACTACTCCTCACCTAGGTAATTGCAACAGCTTCTTAATTGGTCTCCCCACCTTAAGTCCCTCACCACTTCAGTCCATTCCTATACACTGCTATCAAAGGGATTTTCCTTAAGCACACATATGACCATGTTCCTCCCCTGCTCAGTCAACTTCAGTGGCTAACTATTGCCTCTAGCAGAAAAAAAATATAAACTTTCATGCTGAGTTTTCAAATTCCTGTACAACCTAACCCCAAACCTCAATGGACAATATTCCCCCTCCCATGCTCTGGGAGCCAAACTGATTTTCTCTCTGTTCCTTACAACACACACCATATCCCATCTTTTTGCCTCTGCGCTGGCTGTCTCAGCATGGCTAGAATCTACTTCCTCTTCGTCTCTGTCTCGGAAAGTCCCTCTCTTTCTTTAAGATGTGGTTGAAGCACAATCTTTTTTATGAAACATTTCTGGATCCCCCCAACTGCCAGTGACCTTACATTTACATTTATTCACTTTATTTTATGCTGTATACATTTATGTACTTGTGTCTGACCATTTACAATATACACTCATTGCAAGGGAGGCATTGTTTTATTCTTTGCACTCATGTCCCCTGCACCCAACACATGTGCTTGGCACATATTGTATATTGAATAAATGGGTGTTAATTGCTTCCCCATGTACCTAAGGAATCTCTTTCTCACTAAGCACTTCTTTGAGGGCATTAGAAATGCTTGTTATATTCTTCTTATTAGATCCATCATTATAAACTACGGTTGGATCTGAAAATAGCAATTTTCTCTGAGTTCTTAGTATCCATCATTTCTCTTCTTATCACTGAATATAAGAAGAGAAGCATCAATATCAGTGGGTCATATGAAGGAGATATGTATATAAAAGCTTTGGAAGGTATGTAGACACTGTAACTATGCTTAGCAAGAAACTTATCTGGGAATATGTGTTCAACATACAAATGGATTAGCTCATTCCTAATAGTTTATGTGTCTTTGGCCTTTGACAATTTGCAAAGCCCATTTCTCACAACAACCCATCAAGGTAGGGAGTACTAGTGGTTGGTTGTTATCCTTCATGTTCAAAGTGGACCAAAATGACATCACTGTGTCAAGATCAAGGTACAACGTGTCTGACTGTGGCTGATCAGATCAATACGAGCTTGGAAGGCTCTACCAGAGGTTGGACACAAATACTTTGTAGGAACATTTGGAGTGGAAATGGCTCTAAATTTGCGCATCTCCCATTATCCCCGTTTTATGGAGGACAAAACTGAGATTTACCAAGGTGACTTGATTTGTCCATCGTCAAATCGTCAAAGCCAGGAATTGGAACCAAGTCTTTTGATACTGCGTTCAGTTCCTTTCCTATTTCGCAGGGCTCCTTCTCCTTAAGTAGAAGGAAATGCCAAAATACAAGCAATGTCTCATTCCAGTGATATGAGAACTCCTTCCACCAATGCAAATTGTAATATATTTGTGAGTCATGTAATGCTAGCATCTCTAAAGAATTTAAATTGACTATCCCTAGAAGGCAGTGGTAACAATGAGGAGGCTATAACACTTAAAAGATGAGGAATTAGGAAAAATTGGAGTACAGATTTCATTACATATGTGTATTATTGATAAAGACAATGGGCTGACCTCATGGTTAGAGTACCAAATAACTGATAGCCCACAGTTTCCACTGATATCCCCACAACGACAAAAGAATGTGACAGGGGTGCCCCTAGCACGTTGGGTGAATAACCTGTGCAAAACATATGGGAAGACATGGTTAGGGAGGACAGCTAGCCAGGCATGGAAGTGTTGTTGTCTACATCATTGGAGGGAACATCCATATAGTTGAAGTAATAGTTCCATGAAGTTATTTGAGAAAGTTGGCTAAGCATTGATAAAGTTGAGTCGCTAGCCTGTAGTCAGGCAGCTAGCAAGTGTCAGCAGGGCAATTTGAACCCAGGCCTTTGTGACTCCAACATGGGCGCTTTGTTTTTTATTCTACGTGGCCATATTTAGTCACTTACAAAGACACTGATAATAGTAGATGCCATTTGTGTACAGTCAAAGCTCTTTCATGTATCTGGATCTGAAATAATTCTTGCAATAACCCTAGAAAGGAAGTAATGTAAATATGGTTTATGGATGAGGACATGGAATCTTAGGTAAAATAGCTTTCCCAGAGTCACAAAGCTTGTTAGGTAGAATTTAAATATAGGTCTTCCTGATTCTTAGTTCCTCTAGAGTAAGTCGCCTTGGGAAAGCCAAACCTAAGTTGTCTTAAAGAGATGAAGAAAAGCCTTGTTTATTGTGAAGAAAGAGTTTCCGACCTCCCAGCACTGACATAAACAATGGGTATATCAGGTGTGGAACATCTGTGCTCTTTACCATGCCTAAGCGTGACATTTATAGGTATGGTTGGATGCTCCAGTTTATGATGAATCTAAGTAGCTTCTTATTAAATAACAGCAATTATGTAGTAAAAACAGAAGGATGCTCTACCCCATTACTTGGGTTAATTGATACTAAATGCTATTCGAAATGGGTAAATAAATGATGACTAATATCCACCTTAACAGGAAATGTGAGATAAAGTATGTTGGCTCTTCTGAGCAGTTGGGTTTCAGTGGTTAGATATCACCATCATCACCACGTCCTTTAAAGCCCACACACTGTTTTCATTCTATCATTTGATCCCCACAACAATGCAGTGAGGGCAGTTTACATAATTATTATTAAGAAAGTTGGCAGTGGTGGTAGTACTAATAGAAATAATCTTTTTAAAATTCAGCTAGAAGAGATCAAGGGACAAGTCACTAACAATAATAATAACTAGCATTTATGTAGAGTTTAAAGGCTTGCAAAACATTCTACAGATTTTAACTCATTTTATCCTCACAACAACCCTGAGAGGTAGGTGCTATTACTAATGACAAAACTTCGACAGAAAAAACTTACTTGCCCAGGCCAAATTCTGAGGCAGCATTTGAACTCAGGTCTTCCTAACTTCCTAACTCCAGGTTTAGGTGTGTATTGTAATTGAATTTGAAGCTGTAAGATGATTTTTGGAGGGCTCACTGAGAGAATCTAATCTAATTTAGTCTAATAATAATATGAATGTCCATTTTATAGATGATAATGCCCAACATTTAAATAATGCCTTACGATTTACTAAGCCATTGACATTTGTTTTCTACTTTGTGCTTCATATAAACCCTGGGAAGAAAGTCCTACAGGTATCATTATCCCCATTTTACCAGGTCTAAAGAGGTTAAAATGACTTGTCCAGAGTCACACAATTTGTAAGTGTCCCAGAGGGTACTGGGTAGATCTCTCTTGTTGGAGATCTTCAAGCACAGGCTGGGTGATCACATGTCATTTTTTGTGGTGAGAATTTTTCTTTGTATTTTTTTCTTGAGTCACGGCCCAGCCAAAGGGCCACTTGCCATGAAGGCTTTTGCTGAGTTCTCCAGCTGTTATATTTTGTATCTATTTTCTATTAGCTTATATCTCTGGACATGTTTCTTCCAGTAGAATCTGAGCTCCTCAAGGTCAGGGAGTATTTCATTTTTGTCTTGACAATCTTAGTGTCTAACACTGTGCTTAGTACATGCTGAAATTCTGTGGTTTTGTGATTTTCCCATGGTCACACAGCTTGTATATGTCAATGGCAAGATTTGAATGTAGATCTTTATTGATTCCAACTCTAAAAGGAAATGGCTTCAGAGATGTTATTTTCCTGGCCCACAGTCATATGGCTAGGCAGCAACAGAACCAATATTTGAAGGGTCTTTTCATGCGTGTCCCTGGTACCATGCCACTCAGTGACCCTTGTGAAGCAATGTTGGGAAACTAGTTTGCAGTAGCAATACACACTTAGGAATAATGAAAAGAAAGTAAGCTCATTCAGAAGAATATGAATTACAAAAACCCTACATTTTGTATGCATCCAATAGCACTTCATCAAAACTTTCTGTGTACCAGACTGCGTAGCCCCCTAACACGATCTCTAATTACTGCTAAGAACAGGGCAGGGCAGCATAGAAAATGTGAATGGTGAAAAGAAAAGAAAAAAATATTGCTTCCTTTTATAACACATTTTAATTATTACCTTTACTAGAAATTACTCACATGATTTCCCATGTCTAAGAAGTAGTTGAGGATAATTTAAGGAGCATTTCTTTTTGCTTTTGTATTACTTTAAAAAATCAGACTGAGCAAACAATTTTTTTTTACAAACATGTTTATCCAAAATATTATAGCACTCTTTAAGATACTATTCTCCTGTAGTGGATCCATGTGTGATGAGGGACCTTTAAAACTAGGCACTGTTTACCTACTGGGCTCTAAATGTTCCACCTGAATCATTAAAGTTTATCATGTAAATCCAAATTTAGAGTCATTTTGAGCATTAAATATGTATTTGAAAGTCCCCAAATAGCTCCCCAGGAGCCATTAAGGGCTATCATGCAAATCTGTATTAAGGATGTTTAATATCTGTTGTCACCATTCTCATTTGCCATAAAATTGTCTAATTAGGTCCAGAGAATTTCATAGGTTAAGAGAAAACAGTCAGATAGAATCACCATGATGCCATGCTAGACTAATTCTCTTACAAGAAATCATAAAGGTTTTCTTGGCTGTATACCCATTTTGGAACTTCAGAGTGAGGATTTTGTTGTCATTAGATATGCTTCTCCTTTATCTTGGCTAAGAGGCAGGAATGGGTCCTGTTACATACACTTCATGCATATCCTAACTGCCTTCACCGATTTGAAGTATCCAGCCACAGTGGTGGAAATGGGAATCAGTTTTCAATTTAATAAAAACACATTTTTAAGGAAGGAAGCCATTCACTGTCAGTGTCATCCTTCTAGTTAGGAATGGATTTTTCTGCTTTGGTGGAATGAACAGACAGATGTTGAAGTAATACTCGGAAGATTCTAGCATCCATTTGATTATTAGATGTGGCAATTCGAGCTTGGATTCTTCCTAAATTTGCACTCTTGATACTTTTCAAGTTGACAGTTATCTTAAATTAAAGTCACCCTTGGTTGTGGAGCATGAATAATGCTTCACTGTATTGGCAGTGTAGTTCATTCGCTCTAGTGTTATATTTCTCATAGGGACACCATGTGGTATGGTATGCAAGCTCATAGCTGTCCTCCATTAAGTACAACTTCAAGAAGTTAGGGATATTCCCCCAAACATTTTCACAACTTCAGTGGTGTGTGGTTGTATCAGTGTGGGTACTCCTTCCAAGGGAAAAGATTGCAGAACAGATTACTCCTCATCCTCAGCAACTCTTATCCCTGCCCTCTCATAATTCCTTCATAGAAGATCCACCCAACACATAGAGACCTTTCTCTACATCTCTTGACATATTATGGATGACAGAGGAGCACATGGATTGCCTTGCTGTCACTGTATGACCAGCCTAACTCCCTTTGGAGCTGGACATTTCTCTCCTAATATCTTTTTCATCTGTCCTCCTGCCCTGTTCTTCCCTGGTAATATGCTCCAGCCTATTCCTCCCCACCATACATCTCTCCATTGACCTTTGATTGACCTGCAGTTTGAATTCTCTCGGGGCTGGAATATTTTATGCTTTGAAGCTCCATGGCAACATTACAAGAATATTGTTGTTGAAAAGATAGATCTTTGTTTCAAGAAGAAATTTGAGGTCATTAGAGCCAGTGTACAATTTCCCAAAGGCAAACCGCCTCATTCTCCTCCTCTTGTTCAAACATCCTAGTTTACCTTAATAACCCAGTGTGAAAGTATCATCTCTGAATGTATCTAAAGCTATTTGGAAGCTATTTATATTTTCAGCCTGTGTCACCATCTCTTAGGGCACCTGCTGTGTAAAGGAATACTTTCTTGTGTTTACAACTAAAACTCATTCTCTTTCGAGCTTCAAGGGGGATCCCTAGTTCAAGGATGGTTGCGGTTTGTTGCATTAGAACATGTTTACTCTCCTATACTCTTCATAATTTTATAGACTAATTACATTCTCCGAAAGATTACTTTTTTCCAGGCTGTAACATCCTAATTATTTTGAACTGATTTACCTTCCGTTTATCTCTACCACCCTAAAGAGAAAAGGCCTGAAACCTAAAACTCCTAGATCATTTAAAGCCCGGTGTAATTTTATCTTTGGCATAGGGAAGCCAGCATTCCTTTGTCTTAGTATTTTTAAAGTTCTGTCCAGTGATTTAAAAAAGAAGTTTTAAAGTGGTAATTTTAAAAGAGGTCTGAAAAACATCAAGAAAAGTATGAAATTGCTGCTAAGTTGTGCTCTGAGGGGGAAAAAATCTGGGAAAGAACTCTATCATTTTATAGAGCTTCCTCTTAATTCCATTAAGAAAAAGAAAGACTCTAATAGAGCGCATTTTTGCTCATTAGATACTTGATAGAAATCCAGAGATATGGAATAAAAATTTAAAAAAAAAACTAAAACAAAAGCCCAAGTTTCTTTACTCTAAAGCCTTCCTTTTTAAAAAAAATTAATTTTTTTTATTTTCAGTTCCAAATTCTTTCCCTCCCTCTAGCTCTTCCCCCACCCATTGAGAAGGCAGTGTAATACCCATTATACATGTGAAGTCATGTAAAATATTTCCATATTAGCTATATTGTCAAAAGGAAGAAAAATAAAGTTAAAAATATATGCTTCACCCTGCCCTTAGAGCCCTTAATTCTCTCTCTGGAAGTGAATAGCATTTTTCATCATGAGTCCTTTGGAACTGTCCTGGATCTAAGTCTTTCACAGTTAATTATTATTACATTATTGCTATTACTACATTCAGTGTTCTCCTGGTTCTGCTCATTTGACTTTGCATCAGTTCACATAGGCTTTCCCAGATTTCTCTGAAACCATCTCCTTCATCATTTCTTACAGCACAATACTATTCCATCACAATCACATGCCACAATTTGATTAGCCATTTCCCAAAGCCTTCTTTTTAATGAGGCACAGGCTATCACACATGGTCAATGTGTTTATGTCCTTTGCCCAACTGTACTTCTTTGTAAGAAGGGACAGTAGTGGGATGGGAGTATTAGGAAGTGACAATGATGTTTTAAAAGAGGGCATCAAAACAGTTTAAAAAAAAGAAAAAAAGGATGAGATTTGGTGTGGATTGTGCCATAATGAAGACACTTTTATTCTAGACTTTTCTCATTTTTCAACACATACATTAGTATACCTATAGAGCAAATGGAAAGTGAGTGAAGTTCATAGTTGAAGAGGAGGAGAGGAGCCTGGATTGATTTGGGGACATTGCAGAGTTCTTTTCATGACTACAAGCATTTCCTTGGAACAAAAACCCTGCTTTTTATCAGCACTTCCCCTTCTGGTGACCTTGTATAGCTGCAGACCCTGGAACACTACTATCTCAGAAGAATCCAAATGGAAGAACCCCAAAAGGGTAGCAGAGAGGTGCACGGTGGTATGAGCAGGCTGCAATAATTTACAAACCAGGAATTTGACAAGAATGCATTCTTTTCTTTATGTAATGATTCCTTCAGCGAGTAAATTTCCCCAGTATATTTAAAATATAGTTTGATTTATTGTTTTCAAATTTGTATTTACAGCTTTGGGACAGCTTGTCTTTTACCTATATGGGTATAGTTCAATTTTGAAATCTGGTCCATTCGATGGGACCAAATGGTTGAAATGCATGCTTGTACCTGTTTGACATTAGAAGAAAATAACTTTGATTAACGCTTCTTAATATGGTAAGATCCCTCTATAATGATGTGCTCAAGATCCATGCAGCGAAATCCCCAAAGATTTTTGAGTGCTTAAGTATCTCAAAACCTTTTGCTACACTTCATTTAGCAAATTCTAGGTCCTCATTGGCTATTTCCCAATTCCATTATGCTATAAGTGAGAAATAGGAAGACTACTAGGTTTATTTTCATTTTTTTATTTCCTTGTAGATTTTTGGTATGGAAGTTTGCAGGAATTGGTATTCTTGAAATGACCTTAGTAACCGACTTTCAGAAAGTCTTTATACAAGCTAACAGAATAGTTATTAGTTTGATTTTTTTATTATTGATTTTGCAATTATGGCTTATTAAGTGGTTATTTCTAAGGAAAGCATATAATTGCTTTTTCCTTTTAACCTTTTTGAGCTAGAGAAGAAATTTTTGTTAATTTTTAATCAGTCATTCAACATTTATTAAGCACCTACTATATGCCAGGCCAACTTTGAAAACTGTCAGCCAGAAATGTGTACTTTACCTTTAAGCTTAGCCTTGCAAAAAGTAAAAGGTTTATTATTTTAAAAATAAGTTTTATTGAAATATTTTGTTTTTACTTCATAGTTGTTTCAAAATGTAAGGTGTCCCAAAAGTCTTAGTACAGTTTTAAACTTAGGATACCCTGTATGATATCACATACCCCACAACTGCCACTCCCTTATAAGTGTAGGATGCCCTCTAGGAGATAATCCCACCCTTCACACTTTCACTTGTGGATTGGCTGGGAGGGCTACTACTCCCAAGGTCACAGGATACTATTTGAGTCTGTACTACTAAAACTTGAGCTTAGAAGATCCTACTTGTGAGATTACTTGTAATAGTCAAACAGTAGATGTGAAGAACTTAAATCATTAACATTTATTAAGATGGCATAGTAAGAATAGTAGTTAGAAAATACCCTTGCCCCTCAAAATTTGAGGCCTATGCTCTGTAAATACACATGATATCCATTGGAATAGAGGTCATAGATTTAGTGTATGCTAATAGTGAGGCACACAAATAGGAAACATGTGTGACCAAAGAAAGTCCCCCCTCTGGTAGTACAGGCACCTGAGCATCTTTCTTTTCCCTGTAGTATCCTCATGCTGCTCCCCTGCCCAAGCCCTTGTGGCAGTGTATCCGATGGGAGAACAGCTCATCCTACTTCCCTGGGTCTGTTCCTCTAAACGCTTTAACCCAGGACTACCAGAAATAGTGCTGTCATGAATTAACAGTTAACACTCTTTTCTGCTGCCAGAAAGCATGTCCCTTGAAGCTATTTCCTTCTCCTTAACTCTCTGAGTCTGTCTCTCTGCTGCTTGCTGGATGTAGTGTCTTCTACTAGGTTCATAGCTCTTCTCCCCTCCCTCTCCTTTCAAGGGTTTTATTTCATGAGGTAAAAAACATGCAGGGATAGTGACCAAGAAAATGTGGGTTTTAACCAGCCCTAGTTTTCTTATTTTAAAATAATGAAGAGGGCAGAGGCAAGATGCTGGAGTAAAGGCAGGAATTTGCCTGAGTGCTACCAAATTTCCCTCCAAACAACTGCAAAATAATACCTCAAAAGGAATTCTGGAGTGGCAGTACCAACAAAAGGATCGGGGTGAAACAATACTCTAGCTCAAGACAACGTAGAAGACTGTCAGGAATGGTTTTTCTCGCTGGAGTGAGAGTGGAGTGCAGCCCAGCACACAGGCCATGGGCCAGCAAGCCAGCAGCAGGAAGTGCCCCAGGGAGCCAGCAGAAGGACATACTCAGCAAGGCAGCAGGAGCTTGGAAGCCAGCAGCTCCTCAACACGCCAACAGCAAGCCATGCCGGGCAAGCCAACAGTAGTATAGCCCCAGCAGGCCAGAAGAGCAGGACACACCTTGGCAAGCCAAAAGTGGGCCTTGTGGGTGACTGAATCTGTGGTGGTGACTTCCAGAACTCTCAGCCAACAGATGGTAAAGGAGTTCTGAAGGAGATTGCAGGGGCACTTTTGCTGCATTGCCAATACAGGGATCTGGGATGCAGTTTTAGGTTGCAGGCCCAGAGCAAGGAGAAGCATAGGGGAGCAGGGACACTGGTCACAGTCCAAGGGCATAAAAAAGTGCTTGAATTCACTCATAGATCATAACACAGGCCGGGAGAACAGTGATTTTAGCCATTCTCAGCCACACAAATATCCAAGACAACTCCAAAGGACTTATGATGAAAAATAACTATCTGTTTCCAGAGAAAGAACTGATGGAATATGAATGCAGATCGAAGCATACTTTTTTAAAACTTTTTTTTGGTCTGTATTTTCTTTTACAACAGGACTAATATGGAATTATGTTTTGCATGACTGCACAAGTATATCCGATATCCAGTCACTTGCCATCTTAGGGAGGGAGGGAGGTTAAGAAGGAGGGAGAGAATTTGGAGCTCAAAATTTTAAAAATAATAGATGTTATTTTTACATGTAATTTGGGAAAAATAAAATAGTTTTTAAAAGTTCAATAAAAACTTATTGGAGTGTTTTTTAAATAATAACATAAGATATGCCCAAGGTACAGTGAAGAGCTGCATGGTGGGCACAGGAAGGCTACAGAATCTCCTGAATATGCTTAAGAAAGGATGGAAGGAATGTCTTTGAGAAAACATCATCAGAGAAGGAAGTGAGCCTGAATATTGCACAAATGAGGGATAACAGATAGCAGATGGACATACCCAGTGTTACCCTGGTACCTTTACAGTGTCAAAAGACCTTGAAAAAGTTCTCTAGCATATTAGGTGGATCCTTGATGAAGAAACTGCAGACGAACAGAGACATCGAATGAAGTGATTGTGGGTTTCATTCTATGCCAATGATGGGAATGCCACATCAATGACAGCACAGTTCACCAGTGTCTCAGGTTCAGATCTTATTTATCTTCAGAAAAGGGAGAGGGAGAGCATGAATTATCCACAATCAAATTAAGTAAATGGTGACTGAAATGAATTATTTCCCTTTTGGTACACACAGTATTCTAAGTTTTTCATATTTAGAAAAAGGTTCTACTCTTCCCTTGTTGTCATTTTCCGTCTTCATTAGTTGACATGCAAATTTACCCACTGTATCACAACTGAAAACTCATTGAAAAAACTTTGATATTTTAATTATCTCCCGTCATAATTTTTACCTTACAATATTAATCATTATATCACCCATTTCTATCATTAACATGGCAAAATCACCCATTTTCCCTCATATTTTCTATACATTTCATATTTAATTATTTTTCATTGGGACAGTTGTTCCAGGTGTCTCTTTGTCCCTAAGAAGCTTTGTAAAAATTTTTACTTAAATGACTTTTTGATTTAAAATGAGAAATGCCACATACTCTCTCATTCTACCATGGATTCTCTTAGGTAATGTAGGCCTATGTGTCTTTGCTTCTCTGTCTCTTTGTCTCTGTGCCCCTATCTCTTTGTCTCTGTGTCTCTGTCTCTCTCTTTTTCTCATCAGTGTTTGGACAGCTAATGTTTGGACAAATTAGAGGGAATGAGACATGTAAATGCACAACAAAAAAGCCTTGCAGTAGACCGTTCTATAATTCTCATTTTCTCCTAATGTTTCATTAATTGGGAGTGAAGGAGAGGATGGATTAAGTGCTTTCAGCACCAAGATTTCTAATGCCATTGATTTTGTGCAAAGTTGTTTACTGGTTCCTTTCCTGTTGCCTGCAAACATGTCCAAATTGTCCCCATTCTTAACTCTCACCAGACCTTACCATTCCCTCAAGGTGTTGTCCTAATTTTCTCCTCTTTTCCACAAGCCAGACTCCTGGAAAAAGCTGTCTGTACTGGTCACCTTCCCTTCCTGTCCTCTCAATTGCTTCTCAGCCTTTTGCATTCTGAATGAAAACAAAAACCCACAAAACTGCTCTCTTTGAAGTTATCGGCTCTCTCTTGATTGCCAATCTAAGGGCCTTTTCTCAATTCTAATCCTCTTGATTTTTTCAACACTTGACACTGTTGAGTCCTCTCTCCTCTTGGATAGCCTCTTCTTCCTAAGTTTTCATGACACTGCTTTCTCTGTCTTAGTCCTCCCACCTAAATGGTTCTCCTTTTCGATGTTCTTCGCTTATTCATCGTCTATATCACAACCCATAACTGTATGTACTTCAAAGCTCTCTCAAGCCTCGTCTCTTGTTTCTCCACATTTCTCAGTGACCTCACTTATTCACAAGAGTTTAATGGTCATTTCTATGTAGATAACTTCCACATTTAAAAATCGAGCCCTATTCTCTCTTCTGGGCTGTAGTTCCACACCTCCAGTTGCCTATTGGATACTTTGATCAGGATGTCTCATAGGCTTCTTCAACTCAACATGTCCAAAAGAGAACTCATTATCTTTCCCCAAAATCCACCTCCATTTTCAACTTCTCTTTTTCTTGAGGGGACCATCATCTTTCCTTTCACCAGGTACACCGACTACAAATTGCCCCTAACTCCTCATTCTCCCACATGTCACATATCTAACAAGTTGCCAGATCTTGTTTCCACCTTTGTGACAGCTCTTGCATCCATCCTGTTCTCTGTATTCACATGACCACTACTGTAGTTCAAGCCCTCATCACCTCACCTGGACTTCTGCAGTAGCCTTCTAATCAATTTCCTTGTCTCAAATCTATTCCTCCCAATTCCAGTCTATCCTCCACACAGTTGCTAAAGAGACTTTATTAAAGCACTGGTCTAACCACATCACTCCTCTACTCAATAAACCTACTGTGATTCCTTATTGCTTTCAGGATCATATACAAATTCCTTTAATTGGCTTTTAATGCTCTTTGACATCTGCTCCCTTCTTAACTTCCCAGCTTTATTATACATTCTTCCCTTTCCCATGCCCTATGGCCTAGTCAGACAAGATTTTATTAATTGCTTACTAAGTTTCAGGCACTATTCTAAAAATTAAGGAGACAAAGAAAGACAAAAACATAATACCTGCCCTCAAGGAACTTAACCCTGCGATGGGGAAGACAGCATGCAAAACATTATGCATAAAAGATATCTATCGTGTAAATGGAAGGTAATCTCAGAGGGGAGGTAGAGGCAGGAAAAGACCTCCTTTATAAGTGGGACTTTTGAGCATCGGTCACTGCAGACCTGTTTGTTGGTCACAGTTTTTAAGTTTTTTAGTTATTTTTCTTTACATTATTGTATAAATCATTCTCTTGCCTTTGCTCACTTAGCTGTGCATCCCTTCTTACAAATCATCTCAGGTTTCTCTGAAATGACTACATTCTTTTAATAATATCCATTAATGTTGGAATGCACTTTCATAGTATTTATGGGCCATAATTTGTTCAGCTGGCAATGTGATAGTGCATATCTGTTGTCCATACTACTTGGGAAGCTAAGGCCTGAATTCACTTGTTTTGAGCTACACTAGGGTTAAAGCTAATCAGGTATGTATTATAAGTCTCACACCGATATGAAGAGCCCTGGCAGCTGGAGGATGAAGTGAGATGGGACACCAGGCTGCTGTAAGGAAGGACAAACTAGCTCTGGTCAGAAATGAAACCAGTAAGAGCTTCCATGTTGATCAGTAGTGAGGTCAATCCACAGCATTTCCAGCTTGGGTGAGAGAGGGGACCCAGTCTCAAAAAATGCTTTCACCATTCCCTAATTGATGGGTACCATCCACGATTCCATTTCTTTGCCTTAGTAAAAGGAATGCTATAAAAATTTTTGAGCAAATGAACCTTTCCTTCTTTCTTTGATCTCTTTGGGATATAGGCCTGCTAACGGCATTACTGAGTCAAAGGACAGGCACAATTTAGTGAGTTTTGGGGCCTAGTTTCAAATTGTTTTTCTGTATGGTTGAACCAATTCGCAACCTTACAAACCATGCATTAGTATGTCTACTTGCATATATCCTCCCCACCAGTCCCCCTACCAATGATTTGGCGTGTTCTTTTGTTTATTCATGTTTCCAAGGTTAGTTTTCAGATTGCTTGGGTCAGACTCTGCTCCCTCTCATACTCTGGGGTGTTATAAGAAGGCCTCGTTTGGTTTAAGTTGGAATGAGTAAGAGCAGGTCCAGCCTTCTACATGAATTCCTGGGGTCTGGCTGAGTCTCCTGGTGGTACTTCTTAGGTTAAGGCCTTGGAACCTTGCCTAATTCTTTCTTGCATAGTCTCAAACCTGCAGTTGATTCTATCCCTTGCTGTGACTCTGCACTTAGCACAGTGCCTGGTACATATAGGAGCTTAGTAAATGTTTATTGGATTGGATCAGTCAGATAATGTTGATTGTGCTGGGAGCAGGCCTACTGCAAAGCTCCTTGTGCTCTGCTTCCTTAGTGCTGCCCTGGCCCTTTTGCCTTCTGGGTCCTAATTGATGCTCTGCCTGGGCTCTCCTTCCTGGATGCTGCTCTGGATCTATCTCTTCCTGTGAGTTGGGTGTGCTCCCCACTTGTTCCCTCTCCTCTCCGCCCCCCAGCACAGCCTGTGGACCCACCTGGCCCCATCTCCTGTTCTGCATTTCTGCAGCTTATTGCTTTGCCTGCTCCCTCCATTGTTTTGTTTACACTCAGAGCTTCCATAGGATTCTGACAGTCTTTTTGTACAGTCTAGATATAACTGCATGAAAGGAGAGGTTGGTGCAAGACATTTATTAGGCTTTCTACTGCAATAGTTTTCAAACTATTATCTCTCTGGTCTATCTCTGTCTACTCCACTCAGCTTCTGAGATGATTTTCCTAAAGTGTTGGCCTGGCCATGTGTCATCCCCCTACCCCCTTGCTCAGTGAAGCTCCAGTGGCTGCCTTTGGCCTCCAGTATCTTTTTGGCATTTGAAGATCTTAACCTGATCCCCTCCTAACTTTCCACACCTCCCTTCCTTCCCACACCTCCCTTCCTTCCATGCACTCTCTGATTCATTTACCCTGGCCTATTTGCAGATCCTCAGAAACAGCACCCCATTTTTCATCTCTGTGTCTTTGCACTGACCGTCGGTCCATTCATCTTTGCTTTTTCAGCTTCCTTCAAGACTCAATTGAAATCTCACCTTGTACAAGAGACCTTTCTAGATCCTCCCCTATCCCTCAGCTGCTAATGCTGTATTCTCTCCGACTGAATTTAGCTTTTCTATACATGTCTTGTATGTATGTAGTTTGCATGCTGTCACTCTCCCCCCTCCCCCACATTAGAATGTCAGTTCCATGAAAGAAAGATTATATTTGCCTTAAGAAAGTCCAGTGCTTAGCATAGTGCCTGACAAATAGTAGGCATTTAATAAATGCTTTTAAGCTGACTTCTTCAGCCTCCACTAGAGCCTGTACTCCCTATGCTGCCATAAATCTTCCAGAGGAGATGCAGCCAATTTTTGGAGGCCTTTTCCTAGGTCTTTGAATATTTCATGGGTACCAGTGAAGTTCTTGCATTTTCTTTTTGTTTTCTCTCACTTTCACAAGACTGGCTTAGTTCCTTTTCTGATCCTACATTTTCTGCATAACTTCTTTTATGCCTCTTTCTTCTGTTAAGGTCATCAATGTTAGTATGCTACAACTAGTGCCTGTTGGGTGACCTACGATGTTGATTTTTCAGAGATTGTGCTACTCCATGATTCATAGGCTATAAAGGGCATGAAATCTGTGGAACAAAATGAGTCATACACCCTATAAATAATGTAATCATTTTTGAAAGGCTAAAATACACCTAATACTAAAATTATACTAGTCTCAACATTTCTTTGACAAATCTGAAGATAACTTGAGTGCTTTGCAAAATTTAGCATGATTTACACACATATATGTATATATAATACACATATGTCTGTATATATGATATACATATATATATGTGTGTGTATATGTATAGTTAGCTGCTGTTATTGTTCAGCAGCTCAAAGTTACCTATGTATTCAGTAGTCCACAAACTAGCGCAATGTGACACTCTCTGTAACATTTTCTGACACTACGGAATGTGAGATGAGAGGTTATAGGCTAACCAATGGAATTAACATAGACCTTTGCATAAGTAAGAAACACTTATTAAATGCAAATGGAAGCCCTTGGGGTAGATATCTGAGATTTGGATCTGTGATTTAATCCCAGTGAGGAACTCACTGTAAATTCCCTTCATTAGTACAAATTGGCACCTCATTTATTATGTAAAGCCTGAGAGAGCAGTCTGAAACAATGAGGGCTTAAGTGACTGGCCCAAAGTTACACATCTAGTAAGTGCTGGAGTCAAGATTTGAGCCCAGAACTGCTTGAAACTTAGTCCACTGTACTACACTATACATCTCTGCAGAGTGTCAACATATTGATGATTGTTTAGGATAGCATATTATGAAAAAACCTAAAAAATATGCCCAGATCTCTCCCATAATTAAAAACTTTCAGGGGGGTGGTCAGAATGGAGGGAAGAAGTAGCAAGTGGAAAACGGGAAGATAAGGGAGGGGAATGAAGAGTGAGGGTAAACTGAGGAAGGTGGCAGTCAAAAGCAAAACTTTGTTGAAGAGTGAAAGGGGAAAGGGAGAAATAAAAGCATAAACAGGGGGAAACAGAATGTAGAAAAAGGCACAGATAGTAATCATAAGTGTGAATGTGAATTGGATGAATTCTCGCATAAAATGGAAACGGTTAGCAGAATGGATTAAAAAATATAATCCTACGATATGCTGTTTACAAGAAACACATTTGAAACAGGTGGATACATACAGGGTAAAGGTAAAGGCTGGAATAGAATATATTGTGCTTCAGCTAAAGTAAAGAAAAGCAGAGATAGCAATCCTAATCTCAAAGCAAAGACAAAGATAGATCTAACTAAAAGAGATAAGGAAGGACACAACAACCTGGTAAAAGGAACCATAAACAATGAAGCAATATTATTGTTGAACATTTATGCACCAAGTGGTATGGCATGCAAATTCTTAGAGGAGAGGTTACGGGAGTTACAGGAAGAAATAGACAGCAAAACTATAATAAGGGGAGACCTCAACCTCCCCCTCTCAGAACTTGATAAATGTAACCTCAAAATAAACAAGAAAGAAGTTAAGGAGGTGAACAGAATTTTAGAAAAGGCAGGTATGATAGACCTCTGGAGAAAACTGAATGGGGATCAAAAGGAATATGCTTTTTCCTCAGCGGTACATGGCACATACTCAAAAATTGACCATGTACTAGGGCATAAAAACCTCACAATCCAGTGCAGAAAGGCAGAAGTAGTCAAAGCATCCTTTTCAGATCATGATGTAATAAAAATTGTTTTTAATAAAGAACCAAGGAAAAATAAACTAAAAATTAATTGGAAACTAATCAAATTCTAAAGAATGAGTGGACCAAAGAACAAATCATAGAAACAATTAATAACTTCATTCAAGAGAATGACAATAATGAGACAACATACCAAAACTTACGAGATGCAGCAAAAGCAGTTTTTAGGGGAAGTTTTATATCTCTAAATGCTCACATGAATAAATTAGAGGAAAAGGAGATCAATGAATTGGGCACACATCTGAAAAAGCTAGAAAAAGAACAAATTGAAAATCCCCAATTAAATACCAAATTA
>CM053628.1:26922959-26936047 GCA_028646595.1 Phalanger gymnotis | reverse complement strand
CCCAATTGTATGCCCATAAATTTGACAACCTTAGGGATATGGACGAATATCTACAAAAATATAAATTGCCCAGGTTAACAGAAGATGAAGCAAAATTCCTCAATAACCTCATCTCAGAAAAAGAAATTGAGCAAGCCATCAATGAACTCCCTAGGAAAAAATCTCCAGGGCCAGATGGTTTTACATGTGAATTTTATCAAACATTTAAAGAATAATTAATTCCTACCCTTTATAGACTATTTGGGAAAATAGGTGAAGAAGAAGTCCTACCAAATTCTTTTTATGACACAAATATGGTACTAATACCCAAACCAGGAAGAGTCAAAACAGAGAAAGAAAATTATAGACCAATTTCCCTAATGAATATTGATGCAAAAATTTTAAGTAAAATATTAGCAAAAAGATTGCAGCAACTTATCATGAGAATACTAAACTGCGACCAGGTAGGATTCATTCCAGGAATGCAAGGCTGGTTCAACATTAGGAAAACTATCACCATAGTTGATCATATCAACAACGAAACTAGCAGAAACCATATGATCATCTCAGTAGATGCAGAAAAAGCCTTTGACAAAATACAACACCCATTTCTATTAAAAACACTAGAAAGCATAGGAATAAATGGAGTCTTCCTTAAAGTTATAAATACCATCTATACCTAAAACCATCAACAAGCATTATTTGTAATGGAGATGAGCTAGATGCATTCCCAATAAAATCAGGGTGAAAAAATGTCTAGAGTATTAATGAAAAGAAATGCTAGGGAAGGTGGAATAGCCATACCAGATATTAAACTGTACTGTAAAGAAGCAGTCATCAAAATTACCTGGTACTTGCTAAGAAACAGAAGTGTGGATCAGTGGAATAGGTTAGGTACGCAATATGCAGTAGTCAATGATTACAGCAATCTACTCTTTGGTAAAACCAAAGAATCCAGCTTCTGGGCTGAGAATTCACTATTTCACAAAAACTGCTGGGAAAATTGGAAAATGGTAGGGCAGAAACTGGGCATAGACCAATATCTTGCACCATATACCAAAGTAAAGTCAAAATGGGTTCATGATTTAGGAATAAAGGCTGATAGTATAAGCAATTTGGGAAAGCAAGGAATAGTTTACCAATCAGATTTATGGAAAAGGAAAGAATTCATGACACAACAAGGGATAGAAGGTATTACAAAATACAAAATGGATTATTTTGATTATGTTAAATTGAAACGTTTTTGTATAAAAAGCCAATGCAACAAAGATTAGGAGGGAAGCAGAAAATTGGGAGAAAATCTTTACAACCAGTGTCTCTGATAAAGGCCTAATCTCTAAAATATACAGGGAACTGAGTCAAATTTTTAGGAATACAAGTCATTCCCCAATTGAGAAATGGTCAAAGGATATGAACAGACAGTTTTCAGAGGAAGAAATTAAAGGTGTCTATAGGCATATGAAAAAATGCTCAGAATCACTACTAATTAGAGAAATGCAAATCAAAACAACTCTTAGGTACCACATCTCTCCTGTCACATTGGCTCACATGACAAAACAGGAAAATGATAACTGCTGGAGAGGATGTGGGAAAATTGGAGCATTGTTACATTGCTGGTGGAGTTATGAACTGATCTAGCCATTCTGGAGAGCAATTTAGAACTATGCCCAAAGGGCTTTAAAAATGTTCATATGCATTGACCCAGCAATGCCACTTCTAGAGTTGTATCCCAAAGAGATCACACAAGTGGGAAAAGGGCCCATATGTATGAAAATATTTATTGCGGCTCTTTTTGTAGTAGCAAAGAATTGGAAATCAAGGGGATGCCCATCAATTGGGGAATGGCTGAACAAGTTGTGGTATATGAAGGTAATGGAATACTATTGTGCAATAAGAAATGGGGGTGATACGGACTTCATAATAACATGAAAAACCTACACGATACAATGCTGAGTGAGCGGAGCAGAACCAGGAGAATATTATACACAACCACAAATATATGGATTCTGTGATGACTAACCCTGATAGACTTCACTCTTCTCAGCCACACAAGGGGCAAAGTCAACTCCAAAGGACTCATGATGGAGAGAGCTATCTACATCCAGAGAAAGAACTATGAAGTATGAATGCGGATTGAGGCATTTTCTTGCTCTCCTTTTTTTTTCCTTTTGTTTTTTTTCTCTTTTATTTGTTTTTGGTTTTGTTTCTTCTTTCTCCTGATTCATTCCATTGGTCATAATTCTTCTTTACAACTTGACTATTGTGTAAATAAGTTCAATGCGAAGTTATATGTAGAAGATATATCAGATTCCATGTCGTCTTGGGGAGGGGGCAGGGAAGAAAACCTGGAACTCAAAATTATGTGGAACTGAGTGTTGTAAACTAAAAATAAATAAAAATCTTAATTATAAATGATAAAGTTATTATTTAAAAAAATAAAAAAATAAAATTGTTGGAAGGCTTTTGAAAAAAAAAACTTTCACTTGACCCTGCCATCCCCTCAGGTTCTTGTACTAGTTGTCTTCTTTTCACAACTGAACTGTAAGGCCAAGCTCTCAGTTGTATGCTTTCTTGCCTCCTATATATCTGCTTTTCATCCTTACCACTTAACTGAAATTGCTGTTTTGAGGATGATAATGATTTCTTAATTGTCAAATAACCTGGCCATTTCTCAGTGCCCTTTCTTCTTTGCAGTTGTTGTTAAACACCCTTTTATCTGTATGCTCTCTTCTCCATGGATTTTCATGACACTTCTTTGTTGTGGTGTGCTTTTCACCTTTGAGAATGGTTCTTCTCAATCTCCTTTGCAGGATCATCCTTTTATACATGAATATGCCCCGGAGGCCTGGACTGACATTATGGATGGACAGGTAGATGGACCCAGATCTGCATATGACAAAGAGAGTAGATCGGATTACTTTTGGCAAGTCATATAGGTTTTGAAAAGCTGCTCACACACATGTGCACATACATACACAGAACATCTTATTTGTAAACATCAGTATTCATACAGTGATGCTGTTTGGCCCTGAATCATGGACCACCACAATTTCCAAAGAATCCAAATTGTAGGTGACCAAAAGGGCAATGATAAAACACATTTTGGGTATAAGTAGGCACAGGAAGTATCATAAAAAACATTACCCAGATGTCGCTTGCAGTGATAGGCAGCAAATAGATGTTAGATTGTGCCAATATTCTTTACTCATTTTAGACAGGCAAGCCTCACTTCACACCCAGAAGACTATACATCAAAGACAGATTGTCAGGTAGCATGATGAAGCAAAAAATGTGTGGTATTCATAGAGTATCAAAGTGATGAGCACTGTATGGTGTTTCTAAAGAAATGTGGGATGCTTGAAATACTTTAAAATATCACTGACTCATTTTTTCTTTTCTCTTTAACTCTCCCTGTATTTTCCCACAAATTCTCCGATATTACAGTAGATCTGTCATCTCACAGATGTAAGTGTTCTTGCCAGTCACAGAGATTATTGTTCATTTGTGCCTTCTCATTTTGTGTAACTCTCATTGGTGTCCTTTCATAAGTTTGCCATGGGGAGTCCACTAGTTCATAAGTTTGCCATGGGGAGTCCACCAGTGTCATAAGAATATAATAGAGCACATGGACTGTCCAACACTTATCTCTCTCATCATATGAGCAGCTCGTATAAATGCGTATGTGTGTATATAGATAGATAAATATACACACATTTGTATTGCAAAGGGCCAAAAAATATTTATTAAAACTAGAAAAATCTTTTCCAGAAGTTTGAACTCTCCTAAAAGATGTCCTTCAATTTGTACTCCCACCATGGACTAAGGCAAAAGGTTAGTGTGTGAAATATAAGTTAGGGATAAAAATCCAAAAGGAAGAATAGAATTGGATCACTGAGAGACACTGACATAGCACAAGTGTTTTCCAGGTTCTTTGAAAATCTCGGTTGGTATCCCAGATCTACTCTGAGGCTAAGTCACCTGTCATGAACCAAGAGGAAAATACAATTACAAAGGGTCAGGTTACCATTAGTCCTTAAAGGTGGCCTGTTTCCTACTAAACCAGTTTTACCCAGGTGTTCTGACCACAAGGGCTTACGACCACTTGAGCCTCCCCTCTGCCTTCCCTGCTGGAGGTATGTGGACAGTCCCTCTGATACACGCAGAAAGAACTACTTGAGGTCCATGAAGTGGATGTCCATGATGAGGAGGAAATTCTTAGATTCTGAGAAAGGGGCCTGAGAGAGCACAATAAAAACACCTTGTGCTCCAGGTCCACACTAGTCACAACAATGAAGCCAGCCACACCGATTTCCGAGATGTTCTCCTCAATGCCTTCAGCTGCACTGACACCCTTGAGGTGTACACCATGTCTTGCCCTGGGGTATCTGGTACTAGTCTCAGCTGATTGCTCTCCAGTAACATTCCCAAAGGGAGATGTGAATCTGGGATGGTGGGATCCCCAACCTTGTAGATGTGCACATTGGAGAATTTGACTTTAAAGACATGGGGTTGTAAACAGCCTCAGAAGCCATAGTAATACTCACATTCCTGTTCTCCTGGAAGAAGTCCTTCAAACGTTCAGTCACTCTTCCTGACTTGGGGAGTAGAACAGAGAGCAGAAAGTGGGGCAAGTCACACTTCAGCTTGATGTACAGTCATTCTGGTCCAGTACTACTACCATATCCACCTCAAAAGTGGAAGCAGCATGTACCAGAGCCTGGTAGCCAGAACCTTTGACCCACCCACAGGTGTTAATGACACAGCCAATGACAGAGTTTCTGTGGTTCACCTCACAGTGTTTGTTGAAGGTGTCTGCAAGGTATAATGTAATGCAATCTTACTGTAAAGCTTGGTGTTGGTACCAGGCATTGTGGAGCCAAAATGGTAGACCAGCAAGTGGGGCCTAGATAGAGAAACCCTCCTCTAGATCAGTGGGTTGTTCAGTGTAAAGGCTCCCACAGTTCCAGGAATGGACACAGAGTCTTGGCCAGTATCCAGCTCCACATAGGTCAGTTACTGGACTAATTGCACAGCATAATTGAGTAACAAGCGGCACACTGTGGACTTTCCCACCTATGTAAGGCCAATTACCATCACTTGAGGACCTCATTCTTCTTCCTCATGCTCTGTTTGCAGTCTCATTTGTTCCAGGGCCGCGTGAGTGTTATGATAAAGGAGTGTGGGAGTGCCTTTGGAGACAAGCTATCTTAGTGTGTCCACTCAGCTGGAATAGACTGCTGTGCACGGCCAGGGCAAGTGAAGACAGCCACTTTGATGCCTGTATCAAAAGTGAATTTTTTTTGTTTCCAGTTACTTCTATGCCATAGATGTCTGCCATGCCAGCCCATAGTTCCAGCTGGGCTAATTGGGAGATCTCCACCTCAAAATGCAGTTCTGTTTCCAATTCTAACTCTAATTTAGCCAGTGGCTTATTTTCATCATTGCATTCCTCTGCCTTTTCTTCTGTGTGGGCACTGTTTTGGGAGCTGCACTGGAAACCAGAGCTCTCTCAAGCCTTTCCATGAGGAAGAGGAAGCCAGAAGAGATAGTGCACCCAGCACTTCCTGTTCATATATTTTTGATGACATCCTTATGCCACTTCTCCTGTCTAATTCCTTGGTTGCAATATATTAGGGCCTGCTTGTGTCCCTTCAAAAATACTTTGATGTTTCCGTTTCTCTCCTGTGTACCCAAGGAATCGACATAATTATTCTCCTAGCAATGAATAGATAGCTCAGAAGTTCATTTTCATTCAATTTAATCCAACAAGCATTTATTAAGAACTCAGTATGGGCAAAACCTTGTGTCAGGCCCTGGGGATGCAGAGGCAAGAACAAGAAATGGTGTCTGCCCTTCAGGAGGTAACACTACCAAAATCAATCTTTCCTTTGACCCAAATTGGCTAGTTTTCAAAACTCTCCCCAAAGATAAATCTGTTCTATAGAACTGTGTGTATGTTTATGTATCATTTTCTTTTTGAAAAGGACTTAAAGGTCATACATTCATACTAAATTTATAGTAGGATAAGTCTAGAGCTGTACAATACTGACATTCAGGATAAAACTTTATAGGCCCCTGCAGTACAATGTGGTTGCACGTGATTTTATTCCTCCATTGTAGAATGTTAGTTTAAAAGAATAGCTATCAATGATTGTCTAGAGAAATGAGAGTTCAAGTGACCTGAACAGCCCCACGTGGAGAACTTGAACCAAAGACTTCCCAGATCCAACGCCCTTAACGTGAAGGGAGAGAAGTCGTCCCTTCTAACAAAGGAACAAAGCAATGCATTGACCATGTCAGAAAATTGTTATTGGATTTCATACTTCTAGTCCACTTTATCTCCCCTTCAACGGCATTATATTCTAGCCAAATTGGGCCGTTCCTTATTCATATCCTACCTCTTGCCACTTTGTGATTCTCCCATCTTTTTCCTGGAATGGACACCCCTGTTTCTATCTGCTGAAGTCTTTCCCTTGCTAGAAGGACTAATTAATGTACCATGTCCTCCGTGAAGAATTCCCTGACCCTCTCTAATAATCCTTATCCAAGTGAGAATACACTCTACATCATGAAATAACAAGTTAGCTGTAACAGATATTACCTCGTATTTCTTAACATTTTCTTTCAATCTGTCCTCTTTTTTCCTATTGAATTTTCAGCTACTGGAGAACAGGGCCTGTGTCCTATCTATCTTTCCTTTTATCCCCTGCACCTACCATAGTATCCTGATTAACTTAATAGCTCAGTGGACAACAGGTATTCAGTAAATGTTGGTTGAATTAATGTCACATCCAAACCTCATACTTAACATGTATAAAACTAGGCTTGTTATCCACCCGCCTCAAATTTGCTTCCCTTTCTGACTTCACTACTTCATTCGTTGTCCTCATCATTGTCCCAGTCTCATGTTTGAAAGTTGCCTCTTCTTTCCTAGGCAGATGCTTGATAATTTTCCCCTTTTTATCTCTTGAATATGTACTTACTTTTCCATCCCCACTACAACCACTGCAGTACAGACCTTCATTACCAACCACCTTGACTATTATAAAACCCTCTTAATAAATCCTTTTGTTTTCCTTTTTCTGTCTTTCAATTCACATTTAATGCAAATTCCAAACTAACCTTATGTCCCTAGGTTCCCAGGACCCCTAGATAGAATTGCTATGGGGTCATGCTTTGTCGTATTTCACCATTTTGATGACATCTCTTTGAATTTTTCTGTAGAGGCTTCTAGGAAGAGAAAATTAGAAGATTGTAGTTAGAGCATCCATTTTGCAGCATGTAGGAAGAAGTGTCCCTGGCAGGATTGAAGTTTGATTTCTAGGTGCTAGATCTCCTACTGACTCTTTTGGGACGCCAATAGAATATGGTAGCAATGGGACAGCATTCGGAACTGTTGGGATGCTCACTAATGCACCCACCCGACTTCCTTCTAGGTTCTAAGGGGAAGAGACTGAAGAAAAGGCAGCAGTTTGACCCCCTCCTTCCCTACGTCTCACCCTTGCAGCCAAAGCTGAAAGAATTCATATATGATATCTGCCTTCTGATTACCCTACCTTGCATTGTCTTATGTGCTGCATATCTGACAATAAACCAAATGCAGCAACTTCTAAATCCTTTTTTACTATGAGGCATAACATGGGGAGGAGAAGGCACAGAATCCAGGTGAGACATGATAATATCATACCCTGTAGGTAAATGCAAGTTTCCATAAACAGAAGAACCTATAGGCATAGAGCCTTAACACACACACACACACACCCTAGATGTAAGAGGTATTGTTGTTCATCCTTTGTTTTTGAAGGGGGGAAGGCAGGGTAATTGTGGTTAAGTGATTTGCCCAAGGTCACACAGTTAGTCAGTGTGTCAAGTAACTGAGGGCGGATTTGAACTCCTGGTCCTCCTGACTCCAGGGCTGGTGCTCTACTCACTGTGCCACCTAGTTGCCCAAATAGGGCCATGTCTTGATTTGCGTGTGATTTGGATTTAAGTAAGGTAGAGTCGCACAAAATCATAAGCCTTACTCTCTCTTCCAGAGTCATCCAAGTTCAGTGGCCAGACAAAAGTCAAGGTGACTGGTGATGGCCTGGGATGTAGTGAATGACCTTGACATCTTTGATGTTTGACCAAGCTGTAAGTGAGGGTTAGGAAACCTGTGGCTTCAAGGCCACATGTGGTCTTCTAGGTCCTCAGGTGAGGCCTTTTGACTGAGTTCAAGTTTTACAGAACAAATCCTTGTATTAAGGGGATTTGCTCTGTGAAGTTTGGATTCAATCAAAGGGTGAGGCTGCAGGTTCCCCACCCTTGCTCTAAGTGCTTCACAGTGTCTGCTTTGCGGCTTTGGGAAGAAATTGTTCTTATCTATCCATTCTACCATAGGACAGTTTCACATGCTTGTGGTAGATATCCACCTAACTCACTGATAGGTTTAAGGTCTGTCTTAACCTCCACCTGGTTTAGCCTATCTGCTGAGATGGTTTTTACCACGTGTGGCTGCAGTGAATGCAACAGCTTCTTGGAGCTACATTTGAGAGTTAGGGGACAGGTAGACACCAAAGATGGATGAGCAGCCCTGAAAGGTGCTCAGCGGGCCTTCATACCAGAGGTACTAGACCTCCCTGAACACCCCATATGCTCCAGTTAGCCACTTGTGGCTAATATGTGCTGGGCCTGGGAAGGAGAGATATCTGTACTTCACAAGCCTAGGGCTGCCACTCATCTCTTACCAGTGGGACACTCTGTGCTTTGTGACATAGAGTAACGCTACACTCGAAGCAACCACTTCCTTCCAAGTGAAGATCTTGTCCTTGGGAGGTCTTTTTTGTGATAGTTCCTTTAATTTTTGTTCTACTCTTCTCTTCTCTCTTGTTCTTCCAGTGTCTTTCTAAAGACAATGTGTACCTCAAGGTACACAAATAATGACAGATAATCTATGTCTCCAATTGTTTTCCCCATAAGCTATTGGCGAGTGGTGGATGCTTCCAAGATGCCTTAGGGAATATGCTTAAATTGGTAAAATGTACCTAGGAAATGAAGGTGTTCTTTGCTTTTTCTTCCTTGGTCACAAGATTGTGATACTATCCATTTGATAAATGCAGAACTAAGAATCACAGGCTGCCTAGCAAAGAGCCCAGGATATCTTAAACCCATGGCATAGAAACTCCACTTGAGTTACTTTGTTTTAAGTCCTATAGTCTATATACATTTGTATCTTTCCATTCTTCTTTTGTATCTCCACCATACGTGTGGCATAGAAGCTGATGGACTCTACAATGATACATTGATGAACAGGCCCCTCAAATAGTTTCTGAGTTCTTCTATCAGAGATCACCCTGCAATGATCTTGAATCTTGGGCAGTTCCCACTTACCACCCATGCTTCTTCTACAACCGATCCTTCCATTTCTTTGGCGGTAGGGAACCACTACAGCAAAATGCTTCAGGATCCACCCCTGATTTTTACTCTGGTCACTTATTTCTATCACTACTTGTCTGTCTTCTCTTGTAGTACTCTTAAACAGGCTACCTAGTATTCGCAGGCCTCCTAGTATTTTTATAGACTGTAATTCTTTCTGATTAATTGACACTTGGCTGAGAGCTCCTGGCTCTGGCTATGCCAGAGCCTCAGTTTCTGCTTACCTGCTGATACCATCTTTATTTGGGGAACCTCAGGTTTACTTTGATGTATCCTACATGAGTAGTCTTTATCACTCAGTACAACAAAATTCAGCCCTTTCAAAGATTGTAGAGGTATTTTCCTCAGATGTCTCTGATAGAAAAATTGGAATGTAATAGTCACTTGGGAGCCATTGTTAAGTACAGCAGAATAGTGCTCATTTTTGACCTTTGCCATTACCTCTGCAGAGGATCCTATGACTTCAGATCTAATGGATCTGTGCAGAATTGATGATCAGGTCATTGCCACTGTTCTTAGGATCCAGGTAAACTTTTCCTCTGACCCTATCTCCTTTTCTAATGCTGAATCAGAAGGTTTTAGCTTCTGCAGTACTAAGACTACATTTTTTTTTACTATCCAATATACGTATGACCATTTAATTCATAATTATAATAGTAGATAGGTCTGCTTCTCTGATTATATCCAAGGTTGCTGAATGATGGTGCTCTTGTATCAGACCATCATGGCCTCTTTTTCCTTGGTCCTTTACCTTTCCAAGGAGAATGGTTTTATCTCACACCCCTGCCTCCGTGGGTTTCTGCCTTCAAATCTGTACCTGTAGTGTGGCTTCCTTGCTTTACTACCGGGACCCAAACTCAAGAAGATGTTTTTGGATTATTCAAGATCAAAGCCCTTTTTGCAGAAGTACTATGGTCTTCCACCTCTGTATGTGTTTGCCTCAGTTTGGCTAACTGGTAAGTAGTAGATATGTCTGAAGACCAATATTATGCACTTATAGCTCAGGTTTGTCTCACATCTCTAAGTGTTTGCTTTATTCTGAGTGTATACATTTTCTTAGCTGCTACTGCTGCCCATCTCTATATTAATCTCTCTACATGGTCATCTAGTCAACTATAAAGTGAGAAGGCATTTTCACCTCCATCATTTTGCATCTCTAGCTTTTGCAACTATACTTGCTTTGTTCTGTAGTAACAATTCAAAGGGTCTCCACAGTGTCCCTCTTTAACATCACTGAAATTCAATTGGCCTACTGCAAAGACTTAGTCTGACCCTTGGATGAGACCTTTAATGTGATTTTATAAAGGAGCATTAGGAACCCTTTACTTTTTATAAAATCTTGAGTGTGTGGAGACTTCCTCCAGAAGAATGGGCAGCAAAGAATAATTTGTTCCAAGACTATGAAGGTGGCTGAAGCTTGCAAGCACTGTGGAACACTTAGAGCCTGGTTAGACATTGAAGACAACAAGGTCATTCACTGCATCCCCAGGTCATTGCCAATCTTCCTGACTTTTGTCTTGCTGCTGGACTTTGATGACTCTGGAGGAGAGAGTGAGGGTGCTGACTTTGTGCAACTCTGCCTCACTTAAATCCAATTCACATGTGAGTCAAGACATCACCCTGTGAAACAAAGGATGACCAGCAATAACAAGAGTGCCTTGTTCTAGGCCACGTAGCCTGTAGTCCTTGCATAAATGCAAAAGATCTTTCTTTAAGGCCCTCTATCACTCTAGCTTTTTAAAAATGATTCTCTTGCCTTCAAAAAGGATGTCTAATTCCCAGCTAATTCAAGCTTCCCATGATTGTTCTTTTAGAGAACATGGTTCCTGTCTTAAAAAGATCCCTAATAAGGTTATATATATAGATAGGAGTTTTGGTTTAAGCCTTCCCTCACAAGATGCATCATTTTTAGATTGAACTATTACTCCCATTTTCTCTGTGGGAATGCTTTCTTGACTTAGGTAAATTCCCACCTTTCTAAACAACTCTTTCTCCTCTGAGGCTGATCTCCAGATTAGCTCCCATGTTATCTCTTGGCAGTGTGTGAGGAATGTTTGGCTCATCAAATGGGTCACATAATTCACAGAACAATTCTTGAGTGACCTCATATTGCCCGATGCTAATTCACATTGCTCTTTCATTCTCCAAGTATTTTAGATTCTTTCAGAATGTTTTAGTGAGCTTTTTAGTCTTGTACTCTGCATCTACTTCTCATGTGTCTGGCCCTCTATAGTTTTCAGTATCTATAACATGGCCATACAACTCAATCACTTCAGGTCCTATCTTATTAAGAGATTGCACCTCTTCATCTCTGTCTCCTGGATTCCCTGACTTCGTTTAAGTCTCAAATAAAGTTCCATCTTCTACAGGAAGCCTTTCCCAACCCCTTTTAAATCTAGTACTCTCCTTTTCTTGATGACTTTTTTTTGTCCTGAACATAGTTTGCTTGTACATGGTTGTTTGCTTGTTGCTACCAGCGTTAGATTGTGAACCGTTTGAGGGCAAGGACTATTTTTGCCTGTTTTTGTATCCGCAGCACATAGCACAGTGTTTGGCATTTAGGAGATGCTTAATTTGTTTCCAAAAAAAGAATTTATTTTTATTCATGTAACTGCAAATAGGAAATGGGAATGTAAGGCCCATGATAGTCTGGGTCATCACCATCTGCATATTAGACATTTCTATCCTACCCTGCTTCTTCCACTTATTTTTTAATGTATTTATTTATTAATTTATTTTTCAACATTTGCTTTTATAAGATTTTGAGCTCTAAATTTTCCCCTCCTTCCCCTCCCCCATCCTCAAGATGGCAGTCTGATATATGCTATACATGTGCAATCATATTAAACATATTTCTACATTAGTCATATTGTAAAGAAGAATTGGAACCAGAGGGAGTAACCATGAGAAAGAAAAAAAAAACAACACCAAAAAAGAGAAAATAGTATGCTTCTATCTGTATTCAGACTCCATAGTTCTTTCTCTGGATGTGGATAGCATTTTCCATATTTAGTCTTTTGGAATTGTCTTAGATCATTGCATTGCTGAGAAGCGCTGAGTCTATCAAAGTTGCTGTTACCGTGTACAATGTTCTGGTTCTGCTCACTTCACTTAGCATCAGCTCGTATAGGTCTTTCCAGGTTTTTCTGAAGTCTACCTGCTCACCATTTCTAATGGAACAATAGCATTCCATTACATCCCATATGCCACAACTTCTTCAGTTATCCCCCAATTGATGGGCATCCCAATTTCCAATTCTTGGCCACCACAAAAAGAAATGCTGTAAATATTTTTGTACATGTTGCTCCTTTTCCATGTTTTATGATCTCTTTGGGATACAGCCCTAGAAGTGGTATTGCTGGGTGAAAGTATATGCACAGTTTTATAGCCCTTTGGGCATTTTCTAAATTGCTCTCCAGCATGGTTGGATCAGTTCACAGCTCCACCAACAGTGCATTAGTATTCTAATTTCCCCACATCTTCTCTAACATTGATTATTTTACTGTTTTGTCATGTTAGCCGATCTGATAGCTATGATGTGGTACCTCAGAGTTGTTTTGATTTGCATTTCTCTAATCAATAGTGATTTAGAGCATTTTTTTCATATCACTATAAATACCTTAAATTTCTTCCTCTGAGGCGGAGCCAAGATGGCGGCTGGGAAGCAGTGACTGGCATGAGCTCCCCACCAAGTC
>CM053628.1:26891711-26922459 GCA_028646595.1 Phalanger gymnotis | reverse complement strand
AAAGGAAGAAGAAATGTACAATCAACAAAGTAGACTCCTCTTATGTGACTCTTCTACTTGTCTACCTCTCCTCCCCCCTCAATTCTTTCTCCCTCTGTATTAGGTCTAACCAAAGACGACTGTTCGAAGGCCTGGCTCAAAGGGTATTTTTAGGATCTATCCTTTTGTGCTGTACTGCAATTGACTTGATTTTCCCAGTGTCTTGCTTGCCTTATACAATTGAGATAAGATTTGTGGATCATTGAAGTAAGGGATGACCTTCTAGTACAGCCACGCTCATCGGAGCAAGAAGCAAACTGAAGCACAGAGAGGTGAAGGTACTAGTCCAAGGTCACATAGTTACTATTTAAGCTAGAAATAAAATCCAGTCATTGACTCCAAGTCCAGCTCTCATTTTACTATCCTCTGAGGCTTGGTGATTCTCAACACCCTCTCAGCATCCTCAGTTGTCTCCCCCCTCTGATTAGAAAGGTAGAGAGCGAAGCAGTAAACTCCTCCCCAACCCTTTCTTAGAGGGCTCAGAATCTTCCAAATAACTTCACTTTCCATCAGCAACCCTGCTTAGTTGTGACTCCGTGAACATCATGCCCCCTGCCCTCCAACCACTACTATGGGCATCATGTAACAATCTCTCCCCATTTTCAGCTTCCTTTTGTGTATTGCCCCTAAGTGCCGTCCTCCCTCCACGCACACACACATTACACTGTAAACTTCCTGAAGGCAGGGCCTATCTTTCTTTTGATCATTTGCATCCTGACGCTTAGCACAGTGTCTGGTACATAGTAGGCACTTAATAAATGATTACTATTGACTAAAGACAAGCTCTCTTCTTCTCAACTAAGTATTATAGACACATATATCAGATAACACACACCATGTTCAAAAACATGGTGCTTTCAGGGCAGTGAGCTCTACTATAAATGCATCCATATAGGAGTTTTCATAACATTGATTATTTCAGGACGAAAGATCCAGTGCATTTTGAGCATGAGAATTAAGAAGCAATTAAGAAAATAGGGGAATGATAGACTCTAAATAACCACACCATCTGAAAAACTCAGTACAACTATAGAAGTATAGGTACCCAAATTCTTCTCTCAAGAGAGTCTTAGTAATCATGTGTGACCTTTAGACCAAGTCCTAACCTTCAAATTTTGAGAGATTTCACAGAACCTCAGTTCTTGCTTTTGGGGAATTGTAGGGGCCAAGGGTGAGAAGGAAAGCTTTAAAAAATGAACCTACATATGGCACGTCAAAGCAATATCTTAAGTTTTTTTTTTATTTGATTGATAAAGGACAAGGCTGAAAGAGAAGCAAGAGCAGGAAGAATCATGCTTTTTATTGGCTGTCCCATGTCTAGAACGCACTGTCTTCCTCACTTCCACCTCATGGAAACCATAGTTTCTTTCAAAAGCACAATCCAGGTGCCATCTCCTTCACAATGCCTTTCTTCCAATTATTAAATACTCCCTCCTAAACTTATTTTGTATCTTTTTTTGTATCTTTTTTATCTATATTTTCTATTTGACTTCAAGTATCTATGTCATATTCCTTTAGTAGAATTCTTTGAGAGAAGAGTGTTTAATTTTTGTCTTTATATGCCCAGCTTCTAGTGCAGTGCCTTTTCCACAGTAGGTACCTAATAAATGTATGCTGAATTTGTTGCATAAATCCTGATTCTGCCAGCTGGCTCATATTTTATGTGATGAACAAGATAACTGGGGTTTACACAGCACTAGGGTTCTGAACATCCTTCCTCAAAAGCTGAGTAAATGACACTGGAATAAAACTGGACTTTATGAAGAGACATACATATAAAGTTTGTGAAGCAGTCCTTTGCACCATTTCCCAGCCATCTCCTCACCTTGCTTTCTATTCTTTAGCTTTGTCATCTCTCCCAACCACAAACCTTAACTTTGTTTTGTGTCCACAGCTGTGATAGATAGCTTTTGCCTTATTCTACCCCAAAATAGCCTACCACCCCACTTCTTGGCCATTTCTATGCCATGTCAATGAACATGTGCCCTGCTCTCTTTGTTTATGATCTTCCTCTACTAGAATATAAGCTCGTTGAGGATAGGAATATTCCTGGCTTGCTTATATTTGCATCCTTGGTACTTAGCACGCTGCCTGGCACATAGTAAGCACTTAATATTCTCTCATATCTGCCTACATGACCATTGTCTCTAATTTTTAATTTCACCTTAAAAATGTCCAATAAACACAATGAATTTGAAATAGCCATTTCATCATAAATGCCAACTGGCAGAGGGGAAAAGAAGAGGCAATCTTCTAACCACTGTCTGTCACAACTATTAGTAGATTAACTACTTTAAGGTTTCTTGGAGTTGTTCTGTGCAAGCTAAAATCTATTCAGTCAAAACGATTCTGGCTTTTGTCCACATATATTAATTTTGCCCAGAAGCATTCCAAAAATTTAATTAAGCTGGCAAGTTAGCTCCCTCTCATGGTCCATCTCAAATGCAGTCAACATTTGTGAAACCTAAATTTGTGCTGAAATTTATTTTGGCATCCAATTCCTGTACTAAGCACCCCCACATTTTTTGTTCAAGAAACATTTTTAACTTCTCCAAGAAAAACAGCTTCATTTTTACAACACATATTTCCCAAATCCATACTGGGAATACAGCTGACCTTGAATTGGGAAAGTTAGCATGTAAGCCCTAGATTCAGGGGAGCAGTTCATTGCATACTTTATTTTATGAGTTGGTACATCCCACTCACATGTAATGATGGAATCTGATGAAGAACAGACAATAAAGTTTGCTGTCACCTAGAAGAATATTTTTATTTTTGGTAATTTTTCTTTGTTAAAATATCGACTGCCCTATCTGGTCCATATCCTGATGGCTCTTTCTTGGTTTTAATCATCTAGGATAGAAGCTATATTATTTCCAAACATGTAACAGAAAAACACCACAATAAAAATAGGAAAATAATGACTAGTACCATAGTCAATGCTGTCCAATGCTACGAAGTCGTCCATTGCCAGGGAAAATGGTGTGAGTGGTGGCATCAGGAGCCCTCCAGCTGAAAGGACATTAAAGGAAGATGGTGACACAAGCATTGAAAATGAAGCTAGCTCTTTGCCTAGCAAAACAAGTTCTTTTTGGGCTGACAGAAAATTTCTACAGCTTGGATGCCGGTCCTTATTTATTTCTAACCCAGTTTCATATCTTGCTATTATTCTGCTTTTAGCCTACTGGATATGACTTCCTCCTCAAATTCTTTCAGGTTTCACAATCTGATTCTATCTAATGATAATTCTACACCAAAACTGCCCAGAAATTTCCTGGCTCAAATCCCCAAACCAGGAAGGCTTAAAAAATACCATGTTTTTCACCCAGACAAAACTCGCAATAAACCCCAGCCACATAACACAAGTTTTGCACCTGGCACCTTCACATTGGGCACCCTGGAAGGAGTATTTTCTTGGGCTTGTCCAATATCCATAGGCCTAAGAGAGAGAGAGAGAGAGAGTTCTCAAACTTGAAAGTGTCCTTCTCTCCCAATTGAAGAACATCTCCAGAAGTGAGAAAGCAGATAGATCACATGCCAGGCCGTGATGAAATGAAACCATACTTTTCAGGTTCTAGCCGCACTTTACTTTGCTCAGCATCAGGTAAGAAGATTATCCTTCTCCTCCTGTTCCACTATTACTACCTCCTAAAAGCTCCCCTGAACTCTTTGGACAATGGCCTGGTTTTGGTTTTAGCTACCTTCAAATCACTTGTACGTATGAAAAGGAGTGTGGGTTATGTATCCTCTAGGCCCAAAGTTTATTCTTTTCACATGTGGATAAAACTGACAAGGGTTGCCTCAACTTACTATGAATCTTGTTGACTCTTGCTTCCCTGCCTTTAATTTCCACCTGTGTACCCAGAGAGCTAGAGAAGAGAGAATTATAGAACTTTAGATCTAAAAGGGCCCTTGGAGACACCTGTGTCCTCATTTCAAATAGGAAACAGAAGCTTAGAAATGTGAAGCAGCTTATCTGAGAAAAAAACACTAGGGAGTAGCAGAAGTGGGAACTAGAGGCCAGGTCTCCTGACTCTAAGTTTAAGAATCTTTCTGCTACATGTACTATTTCATAAGGCTAGGAAATATCTGTACCATTTCCCCTGATCTGCTTCGTGTGTAAATTATTGGGAAACTACCCATTATTGGTTTTATCTTGTCAATAATTCTTCAAAGAACTTGTACTAGGCTGAATTCTAAATGATTTGCTTCTCCAAAAAAAGTTGCTTTGAGTTTACAAACCTTTAATCCTCTGCTCAAAAGTTTAAGTTAGATCAAAACAGACAATACAGAAAATGCCATTGTTTTGGAAATTCATTAGGCCCTGGCTCCTCCCCCCCTTATATTTAGATGACAAAATTTCTCTCTTCCCAATGAAGGATTTTGCTAAAAAGACTTGTTCTCTGATGAGAGTAGGGGAAGGGGAAGGAATAGCTCTTATTCATGAAATGAAGTTAGAAATTAATTAAAAAGAATTTAATTGTACTACATAATTACCTTACAGAATATGTAGAGTCAAGAGACCCAAGAGACCCAGCTGTATGTAAAGATGTTTAATCTTTTTGTTTGTTTTTGCTATATTATTCATTAAACAAGGGTAATACCTCCTAATTCCCCTCTGACACACATACAGATATAAAGCAGAAAATTATGAAGCAGATTAATTAATCTATTAAGCAGAGCCCTTTCTATTAGAAGACAAGCTGAGTTTGTCAAATTGGTCAACCAAGGACCCACTGAAGAGCTAGAACAAGAGTTACAAACAAATGCCACTGTCTTTCAAAAACAAAATAGAATCACAAAAAAAGTTAAATAAATTATTTGGGCATGAGTCCAACTACCAAGGGGTCAATCTCAGCAGGCCCTAAATGCCTCTATTCCTCTCATTTCAGCATTAGTCCCAGGCTCAATCATATTAAAATTCTCATTTGCAAACCCGAATCCAAATATCAGGATCAAAATGATATAGTCGACTTTTTCAAAACAAGTCAAGGATATGTTTTTAAGATGGTGACATGACAAGACATAAAGGAGCTGGCATCTACGAATCTACGGCAAACATTCCAGTAATACCAATAAAATAACTAGCATTTATATAGTGCTTTGAGGATTGCTAAGCTCTTTATAAGTACTCTATCATTTCATCTTCACAACAACTCTTAAGAGGTAGGTACTATTATTATTCCAGTTTGCACACAGGGGAAACTGAGCAGTCTTAACCTGTTTCTAAATCCTGTTACTTTTACCTGCAAATCTCCCTGGCATCAGTCCATTCCTCTCTAATGCCAGTGCCAGCACCTTTAATTCAGGTGTTCATTACCACAGTCCAGTCAGGGGTGGGGAACCTGTGGCCTTGAGGACACATGTGGCCTTCTAGGTCCTCAAGTGCAGCCCTTTGGCTGAAACCAAACTTCACAGAACAAATCCCCTGAAAAAAAAGGATTTGTTCTGTAAAATTTGGACTCAATCAAAAGGCTGAACCCTAGGACCTAGAAGGCCTCATGTGGCCTTGAGGCCACAGGTTCCCCACCCCTGGTCCAGATTATTACAACCTTAAACCTCCCATCCTACCTACTGCTTCCAGAATGAACATTATTGGGGAGAGATAGGCCAGGCCACTCCCTTGATCAAAAATTTCTTACCCACGGTCAAGCTCTGGCATGCCATCTTGACCACTATGTTACAATGGTGTTCTACTGGTTTTTTTTTTTCCATTTTCCCTTTTCATTCTAGATTGATTTTCCTTATGCAAAAAGGTCATGTTTCTCTTTCATTCAAAACTCTCCAATGATTCCATTTTGTATTCAATGTAGAACAGAAATTATTTAGCTGCACATTTAATTTGACAAATTTAATTCAATTAAAAACACATAATAAGTGTCTGTTCTCTACAGGTTCTTTCATATTCTGGCAGATCGTACATTTCCAGCCTTAACTCACAATCCCTCTTTCCACATACTCTACTCTATAGCCAGGCTGTACTCCTTGCCCTCCTTCCCTCTAAAGATCTTGTGTTTGCCAATGTGTTCCTTTGCTTATAACTCTTGCCTATACCTAGAGTCCAATTCTTTCACCTTTCTCCTTGATTTCCTATGCATCCTTTAAAGTCCAATTCAAACACCACCTCTTCCATGAAAAGTTTCCTGATTTCCACTGTTGCAAATGACCTTACCCCATACTACTCACACAGTCTTAATGAAATACATAATAAGTACTCTTTTACCTGCCTTGGAGTCTTATCTCCCTACTAGGTCACAAGCTACATAAGATCAGGGAAGACTATATCTTAGGTACATTTCTTTTTTTCTTAATTTCCCCCAATATATATTCTCTCCAGGTGCCATCCCCTCTTCAACAACCACTCTGGAAACCTCCAACCTGGGTCCCCTTCCTCCCCCTGGAAGGACCTCCAAGACTACCTACCATTCCTTCTCAGAACCACCATTCTGGGAAGGACTCTAGTCATGTTTCAACTCACTCTTATGGAGACTCTCTCTGGATCTTTCCTTTGTCTCCTTATCAGCTACATTTCCCATGCAGAGGTATCTTTCCTCACCCCACTCTACTCCTCTCCTTTTTTCAAAGCCTTTTCCTGTTACAATCTAAGCCCTCTGAAGACATGGACTCTTGCTGGCTTGAACCTGTATACTCAGCATTTAGCACAGTTCTTAGCAAAGCATTTGATTAAGCTTTATTTATCCAAAAGGTAAAACTTCTATTAAAAAGTTTTCTGTCAATCTAAATTAATTAATCTATGGTTTTTTTAAAAAGTATGTTTGTCTGAAATATTCACAAAATTACTTCAAATGATTCCAAAATTCTGTGACTCCTAAACTTTGTTCTGGTCTAGGACACTCACACTTGGTTAATTGTGTTCCACGTACATTAAATTCTTCTTGTGTCTTCTGTTTGGAGGAGGGTGTCCAGCTCAGAGAATTCAGTGCCCTGGTGACTAAGCCTCAGAACCAGCTAGGTGGCGCCAGAGTGCACAGAATTCTGGGCTTGGAGTCAGGAAGACCTGAGGTCAAATGTGGCCTCAAACACTTTGTAGCTGTGTGACTCTAGGCAAGTCATTTAACTTCAGTTGGCTTCAGTTTTTTTCATCTGTAAAATGGGAACAATAATAGCATCTACTTCTCAGGGTTGTTGTAAAGATCAAACAAGATATTTGTAAAGCATTTAGTACAGTGCCTAAGACTTAGTAAGTTTTTAATAAATGCTTATTTCTTTCCCTTGCTCAATCCTAGTTAAGGCTAGTGTCATGAGAAGAGATAATAGGTAAAACAGGTAAGATTCACATTGTAATGTATTCTTCTAAAATCATATAATACCATAGTGAAATTTAATTTAACTTTACTTAACTTTAGAAGATGCATCATTTCCATGAGGCTAGGTAGTACAATGTGAGGCAGCTAGGTAGTGTGATGGATAGAGTGCTGGGCCCAGAGTCAGGAAGACCTGAGTTCAAATTCAGACTCCTTACTAGTCATGTGTCTCTGGGCAAGTTACTTAACTTCTGTTTGCATTAAGGAAATGGCAAACCACTCAAATATCTTTACTAAGAAAACGTCATGGACAGTGTGTTCCATGAGGTCACCAAGAGTTAGACACAACTAAACAACAACAGGTGGGACAAGAGATAGAATGCTGGGTTTGGAGTCAGGAAGACCTGAGTTTGAATCTTGACTCATTTATCATCTATATGACTCTGGGCAATCAGTTAACCCTCTCAGTCTCAGTTTCCTTTTCTGTAAAATGAGGATAGCATTAGCAACTCCCTCATGGAGTTGAGAGGATCAAATAAGGTAACATTTGTAAAGCCCTTTGAAAAACTTAAAGCACTACATAATTTTTTTGTTATTTTTGTTTCTATTTCTGGTTATTACAAAGCTACATGTTGGGAATACAAAGGGTTTTTTTTTGGTTTTTGCAAAGCTCCTTTCATCAAGGGAAATATACTATGGAAATATAACAAATACAAATATAAGTAAATACTACATAATTTGAGGAAAAATCAAGAAATAGCCCCTAATAGGAGATGGCACTTGAGGTCTCTCCCAAAGGAAATGATTATTAAAAGGGTAAGATGGAAGGAAGAAGAGTACACCAAGCATAGGGGAAGAATATTTGTATAAGCCAAACTATCCACAATAATTTAGTGAGAACATACTGTTTATTAGGCCCAGTGTGAGGCACTAGGGACAAAAATAAAAAGTGAGAAAATTGCTACTTTCAAGGAACTTACATTCTACTCCAAAAAATCATCTTAAAAACTACCCATGAATATTGAGAGAAAAGGCAAAGTTCAAACCAAGAGAACCTATAAAACAGAGACATAAAACATGTGGCTCACTGGCTATATTGGCCAGTAACACTCCAAAGTGAAGACACAGCCAGATTAAAATGTAAATGGAAAATATTTTTAAAAATAAATAAAAATACAATTGAACATAGATAATGTTAATAAATGGTTTTCTAAATCAACATGCATCTGGCAAAGACTCTTATGTAAGGTTTAAGAGCCCCTATTTCCACATTAATTTGACATCACTTAGATGCTATAGAAGACCAAAAGAAAGAAATTCCAAATTGAAATAATCAAGATGTGTCATTAAAATTTAAGGGTTTCAACATCCAAGAACAAAATTTTGTAGGCAAGAAGGGGTGAAAAAACCTTCAAATTGCAAGAAGAATTAATTAGAAAGGGAGGGAGAAAGGCAAATGTGGAGAGAAAGAATGAGGAGAGTGACAGAGAAAGAGAAAGAAAAAGAAAAGAGAAAGGGAGAGAGGTAAACAAATGAGAGAGATTGAGAAGCAACTCAGAGGGAGGGAGGTGGACAGGGAGTCAGTGAAAGAAGGAGAGAAGGAGGGAGAGAAGGAGACAGGGACTCCAAAGAGATCAAGGAAGAAAAGGATCTATACATAAAATTCTATGTATGTGTATATTATATATTTTATATCATTTGTAGCAGGTTTTTGTTGTCGTTATAGAGGACAAGAAATAGAAATTGAAGTGGTGTCCACCTGTTGGTGAATGGCTAAACAAATTATGGCATATGGATATAATGGAATACTACTGTGCCTTAAAAGAGATGAAAGAAATGGTTTCAGGAAATCCTGGGAAAATGTTTATGAATTAATGTAGACTGAAGTAAGCAGAACCAAGAGAACAATTTATATGACCACATATTAAAGACGAACAACTTTGAAAGTCTTAAGAAATCTGATCAATATAGTGATAGATGATACTTCTAGACTCGGACCAATGATAAAGAAGTGACCCGCCCCCTGAAAGAGAAGTGAAGCACTCAAGAAACAGAATGAGACATCCTTTTTGAGTATGGCCAGTGTGGGAATTTGTTTTTCTGGCCAATGTATATTTGTTACAAGGGTTCTGTTTTTCTTTCTCATTTTGGGGGTAGGGGAGAAGTGTAAAGTGAAAGGGATAAAAAAATCAATGCTTGTTCATTGAAAAAGTATATAATTTAGTTTGAAAAAAATATTCCTCTCTCAAAGTAAAATAAATCTAAAAGAAAGATAAAAAATGAAGTGATCTATAGAGCTGAACAAACTGGCGAATAATCTGGATGTGATTGACCTACTATGACTTCAGAATGGGAATATTAATTAATATATACTTCTTAGCATTCAATGGTATGTTTGCAAAAAAATTATTATATGCTAAGGCATCAAGGAATGGGGAGGGGTGGAATAACTATATCCTTTACAGACAAAAACAAAATAAAAATAAGTAATGAATAAAATGTTAGCATTACAGATTAAATGCTATGCCAATCAAACTACCTTAGGCATACTTTATAGAGCTATATAAATAATATCAAGATTCATTTGTAGGGAAACAAAATCTAGAATATCAAGGGACAGTAAAAAAAGTAGTAATGAAAGGAGAATAGTGTTTCGAGGACTCAAGCTATGCTGACGAGCAGCAATCATCAAAGCCATGTGGTACTGGCTTAAAAATATAGAAAAAAAGATTAACTGAATATATGAGACAATCGAGAATTATAGATTATGGAACTCAATAACCCGATATTCCAATAAAACTCAAATCATAACTTAGCTGGGAAATAATTACCTATTGGATGAAAATTACTGGGACAAGTGGAAAGCAATATGGTAGAAATTAAGCTTAAACTAACATTTTATAGTATACTCTAAATTCAAAATGGATAAACGCCCTGAATATTAAAAATTGTATTATAAAAGTTAGAAGTTAAGCAGATTGTATAGATCTTGCATAGCTATGGGAAGGAGTTGCATCTTAACCAAAAAAGAGATGGAGAACATCACAAAAAAGTAATTTTAATTAGATGATATTGCAAAGCTTTTATACAGACTAAATGAACACCTCTCGGACAAGAAGAGAAGTAGTAAATCTTTGATCTTTGTGTGATATTCTATTGATAAGGTTTCTTTATATCCATGATACCGATACATATATAGTACACATATATGCAACTGAACAAAATATGTAAGACCAAAAGTCATTACCCAATAGATAAATGGTCAAATAAAATGAGCAAACTGTTCTCAAAAGGAATGCAAATTATCAACACTCATATGATCCAAATAATAGCCAGTTTTTCAATGAAGAAATCAAAACTTTATATAGTTATATGAAAAAAATGCTCTAACTCACTGTATATAAGAGAAATGCAAAGAAAGACAACTTTGTGATCTAATCTTCTACCTATTTGATTGGCTAAAATAATAGATGCCTTTTAATTGGGGAATGGCTAAACAAGTTGTAGTATGTGATTGTGATGGAATACTACTGTGCTATAAGAAATGATGAGCTGCACTATTTGACAAAACTGCTGGGAAAACTTGAAAATAATATGTCAGCAAGTGGGCATAGACCAACATCTTACACCATATACCAAAATAAAGTCCAAATGGGTACACAATTTAAATATAAAAGCTGATACCTCAACCAAATTAGGAGAGAAAGGAATAGTTTACCTGTTAGATTTATGGAGAATGGGGGAATTTATGACAAAACAAGTTAGAGAATATTATGAAATGCAAAATAGATAAATTTGATTACATTAACTTCAAAAGTTTTTGCACAAAGTCAATGCAACCAATATTAGGAGGAAAGTAGAAAATTGGGAAAGAATTTTTACAAACAGTGTCTCCGATAAAGGCCTCATTTCTAAAATATATAGAGAACTGAGTCAAATTTATAAGAACACAAGTCATTCCCCAACTGATAAATCATCAAAGGATGTGAACTGACAATTTTCAGAGGAAGAAATTAAAGGTATCTATAGTCATATGAAAAAAATGCTCTAATCAATGATATTGTTTAGAGAAATACAAATCAAAACAACTCTTAGGTACCACATCGCACCTATCAGATTGACTAACATGACAAGACAGAAAAATGATAAATGCTGGAGAAGATGTGGGAAAATTGGAACACTAATGCATTGCTGGTGGAGTTGTGAACTAATCTGACCATTCTGGAGAGCAATTTGGAACTATGCCCAAAGGGCTATAAAAATGTGCATACCTTTTGACCCAGCAATACTATTTCTAGGGCTGTATTCCAAAGACATCATAAAAATGGGGAAAGGATTCACATGTGCAAAAATGTTTATAGCAGCTCTTTTTGTGGTGGCCAAGAATTGGAAACTGAGGGGATGCCCATCAATTGGGGAAAGTTGTGGTATATAAAAGTAATGGAATACTATTGTACTAGAAGAAATGATGAGCAGGTGGACTTCAGAAAAACCTGGATTTACATGAACTGATATTGAGTGAAGTGAGCAAAACCAGGAGAACATTGTACAAAGTAGCAACAACATTGTGTTATGATCAACTTTGATAGACTTAGCTCTTCTCAGCAATGCAAGGACCTAAAACAACTCCAAAAGATTCATGATAGAAAATGCCATCCACATCAAAAGAAAGAAATATGGAGTCTGAATACAGATGGAAGCACAGTATTTGCTTTTTTGTTTTCTTTTGTTTTTCCTTCTCATGGTTCCTCCCATTCATTCTAATTCTTCCATACAACATGACTAATATGAAAATATGTTGAATAAGAATGTATATACAGAGCCTACATCAGATTGCACGTCACCTTGTGGAGGGGAGAGGGGAGGGAGGTGGAGAAATTTTTAAACTTATGGAAGTGAATGTTGAAAACTCAAAATAAATCAATTAAAAAAAGAGAAATGATGAGCTGGTTGATTTTTAAGAAAAACATGGAAAAGCCCACATAAAATAATGAAAGGCAAAATGAGCAGTACCAAGAGAACATTATTCATAGTGACAGAAATACTGTCCTAAGAACAACTTTGAATGACTAATTCATCTTTCCAGAATTAAAGACCAAAAACCAATAATGACAACAACATAAATACTCAAACCAATTACAAAGGACCTATGAAGGAACACATTTTCTACCTCCAGAGAAAGAACAGAGAAATAGAAGCATATATCATACGGTTTTACATATATATATACATGTATATATATATGTGTGTACATACATACATATATATGTATGTGTGTGTGTGTTTAATTGTAGTCTTCTCTAGGGCAGGGTGGGGAGAGAGGGAGAAAAACAGCAGAGAACAAAAGAACACTTAGAAGGAAGCACAGAAAAGCAGGCTAGCTTTGAAAACAATGTGTAATATTTATTACATAGGTTTTCCAAAAAAAGTAAACAGTTTGAAAACAAAATTCATGGAATTCATGATTGTATACTGAATCCCATCTTCATGTTGTGCTGTGTATGTGGAAATTTTCTTTTCTTTTGTCTTTAAGTTCTAAAAGAATAAAATATTTTAAAAAAGAATGTTCCAAATAACAAATAATTTGAAAAATGGAAATCAGAACAATGGTGAGGATTCAACTCACATCCAGAATATCGTCAAAGATGACAAAAGATTATAATAATCAATATTGCAGGGATTATAGAAAGACAAGCACAGGAATGTATTTTGGGGGTTGTGGGTGGGGTGGGGTAACTATGAATTAATATAACCTTTTTGCAAATCAATTTAGGATTACTTAAATAAAGTAGCTAAAATATCCATACCCTTTGACTGAGAGATTCCACTGATAAGCGTATATCCCAAGGTCACTGACAAAAGGAAAGGCTCCATATACAACAAAATGTTAAAGTTGCACTTTTTGTGGTAGCGAAGATCTGGAAAAAAAATATACACTCTTATTATTTGGAGCATGGTTAAACAAACTGTAGTACATAAATGTAATAAATTATTGCTGTGCTATAAGAAATGTCAAATACAGAGAAGTATGGAAAAACCTAAACCAATACCTTACATCATATTACACTATAAATTTAAAATTTATTCATCCTACAAAATGTATAGTGCTGCTCACTAAAGATCAGATCATAAAAACATTGGAAGTCTATCACATACTTCTTCGTAGTTGTAGACAGGAAACGAATTTTTGACCAAACAAGAAAGATAAAGAAAGTAATTTCGATTACATGAAATTGGAAAGTTTTTATAGAAACTAAATTAACATGTAAGATGAGAAGAGAAATGGTTATCTTCAAAACATTATGCATCAAATATCTCTTGATAAAATGTTAACATCCAAGATACATAGACTATTAACAAAAATATATAAGATCAAAAGCCACAGCCAATAGAGAATTAGTCAAAGAATACGATCATAAAATTCTCTAAAAAATTGAAAGCTACAAACAAGTGAAAGAATGCCCTAAATAATTAATGATAAGAGAAATAAAAATTAATAAATCAAATCTGGGATTTCACCTCACACCCAACAAACTGGCACCGGTAAAGACTAACAAAAGACTGAAATAGTCAACGTTGCAGTGGTGGTAGAAAGTCAGGCCTACTAATGCATTGCTGGTGGAGCTGTCAATTAGTACAACGATTCCAGAAAATGGTTTGAAATTATTCAAATAAATTGGCTAAAATAGCCACAACCTGTAACCCAGAGATTTCATCAATAGGCATATAACCTAAAGAGGTAATTGACAAAAAAGAAAAGTTCCATATATACCAAAACATATTTTGTGGTGGCACTAAATTAGAAACAAATAGATTAAAGGCAAAAGATATAAACAGAAACCTATTTACAGAAAGAAAATATGAACAAAAAATGGAGACCAAAATAGAGATTAAGTAATGGCATCCTGAATAATGGAACATTCAAGAAACAAATTACCAAAATAATACTTAGGTTAAAGATTAAAACACTGAAACATGCCAAACTTCCAGGACACATGTAAAGCAGTTCTCAAAGGAAAATGCAACTCTGAAAATTTACAAAACATGAAAAGGAGTCAATGAATTGAGCATGCAGCTAAAAAGACAGAAAATAAATTAGAAACCCTAAAACAAATACAAGAGACATCTCTTAAGTTACAGAAAAAATAGAGAAACTTGAAATAAAGACTACCAAAATGATAAGTAAATCTAACAGCAATTTAATATGACAAATAATCCATTAGCTAATGTCATCAACAGAATTATCAGAAAATGAAATTATCCAAATTTTAAAATGAAGGCAAACTCAATAGAAACAGTAAAAATAAAAATTATCAGAAACTATGATCAGATAAATGATCAGAACACTTTGGCATCAGCAAAACTGGGAATTAAAATGAAATTGATGCATTGTTCACATAAATATAAAAAGCCCAAATTTATAAAACAAAAAGTAGATATCTCAAACACTCAAAACTCAGAAAAGAAATAAGTAAGCTATGAAAGAATTGCCAAAGGGGAAGAAAAATCAAGTCTGAGCCAGACAGATTTACAAATGAATTATATCAAACATTTAAAGAGCAATTAATATCTATGCTATAAAAATTATTTGCAAAAATAGAGACAGAAGGCACTCTACCAAGCTCCTTTTATGAGACAAATATGAGACTTCTCCCCAAACCAGAGAGAGACAAAGCCCTGGAACCCTGTTCTTCTGATTTCAAGTTCAGTGTCTTTTCTACAGAATCTGTTCCACTGCCTCATGCATTGGAATAAACAATTGAATGGGTTACCAGGGAGATGAACTCACTGTCTGGAAAGTCTTCCTTATGTCTGAACTACATCCTTTAAGCTTATCATCTCTTGCTTTGGAATCAGCTACATTCAGACTATAGTCTGCTTAATTCTGTATGTATATAACGTCTTATTATACTGTCTTCCAACTTTTCTTGTCTTCAAGTTGAATGTTTCCACTATTTTTAAAGGCAGTGTTATATAGTGAAAAGAACAGTGGATTTGCAGTCAGAAAATATGGGTTTGAATTCCAATCCTGCCATTTACTAGCCTCGAGCAAGTCATTTAATTTCGATGAACCTCAGATTCCTCATTTGTAAAATGATGGGGTTGAACTAAGCCTGCTAGGCCCATTCCAGCTCTCTATAATTCTATGACCCTTTCTATTTTCCAATCAGAAATTATCCCGGTTATCTAACACAGTGAGACTCAAAGCGAGATGGCCTCGTTCTCCTGCAACTTCTTCAAATATCACTGGCAAAATGGATCCTATCTTTGAAGGTATAGACCCTTTCCATTTTCATTAGTTGTCCTCTGCTGAGGTAACAAGGCAGAGTGTTAATGAAAATGTTGTTCTCGAACCTCAAGGTACTTCCTACACGTCACTATTCGGTACATAGTTCAAATATCACCCTCCCTTAAATCAACTATGGTCAAAGGAGAATACTGTGGTGCATAATCAAACATTCAAATGAGCTTATGATATCGATAGGACTAATTCCTCCCATGACAGAGAATTGCAACCAATCCATGTGTACCTATTAGGTGCAATTCTTGCTATTCAATCTATCATTTATTAAGCATCTATTTTGTTCTCAGAACTGTGCTAGACACTGGGGAGTAGAAAAAAGGAAGAAATTAACATTCGAATGGCAGAGACATATGTTTGTCTTTCCATGGATTCCACTCAATATACTGTAGGCCCTTCTTACTTTATCTTTACCTATTTTAAGAATATGAGTAGAGCACAATGGCTATCTCTCATTTCTTGTTGTTGTGGTTCAATCATGTCCAATTCTTTGTGACACCACTTGGGGTTTTCTTGGCCAAGATACTGGAGTGGTTTGCCATTTCCTCATCCAGCTCATTTTAAAGCAAAGAGGGTGAAGTGACTTGCCCAGGGTCACACAGCTAGGAAGTACCTGAGAACAGATTTGAACTCAGGTCGGCCTGACTCCAGAACACTGCACCTCCAAGCTACCCTCACCTTGGCATGAAAGCAATCACTCCATATTCTTTTTGATGATACATGTCTTCCCTTTCTTCTCTCAGCTCTATTTCTGACTCTGAACTTTGCCATCTCACTCTAGAAATTCCCTTAGCATTAGCAGTCTTCTCACCCTGGCACATCCCTTACCCACTGTGGCCCCCTTCTCTCATTGGTGAGCTCCTCCTGGATACTCCATTTTGTCAAAGTACCCTGGCCAGGAAGCCTTCTCTTATTCTCCCAGCTCTGACTCGGGCTCATCAGCTCCCTCCAATAAGCTGTCTTCACTCACAGAATGTAAGCTACTTGATGGCAGGGGCCATCTTTCCTTTTGCTTGTATTTGTATTGCCAGTGCTTAGCACACTGTTTGGCATGTAGTATATGGTCATTTGACTTTGATCTGACTTTCTTGAATGCAGCATCACTTCCTTTGGCTCTTATTTGTAGTTATTATGTGTTAGTTTACTCTCGGTTCTAATGATCTGCTCCTCTGTTCACACAGACATGGTCACATTATTTACCTTGACATCACCCAAAATATTTTATTTCAATGCTTCATGAACTCTAAAATTCCTTCACTAAGATGACTTTCCCTGTGCCTTAGGGCCCCTCCCCCTGTTCTTTATGGCCCTCATTCCCCCCACCTCACAGTTCTTCACCAGCCCGTTGCCCCATGCTAGGCATACTCTTCTTCCTTCCCTATTTGTATGCCATGTTAAATGAATTCAATTCTATATCATTCTCTGCACCACAGCCTCGAGCCCCCAGCCCTATCATTGGTCGCACTTTGCCAAGCCCCAATCCTCAATTACTCCCACTACCTTCCTTCTAACGCCTCACTCCTCTAACTCTGATTCAATTACACTACCCCACTTATGGTTCCTTAAATGCATCCCTCCACCTCGCATCTCTGTGCATTTGTTTTGGCCGTCTTCCATGCCAGGAGTGTTCTGCCCTTGCACATCTGGCCAAATTTCCTTTGCTTTTGTCAGGACTTGGATCAAATCTCATCTTCTTTAAGTGGCCATTCATGAATATTCAGCCATACCTTTCATTCCCAGATTTATTTTTTATTTATTTATACACACAGAGACAAAATATACACACAACATATATGGTTAATTACATTTTGCCTCCTCCATTAGAATATGAGATCCTTCAGAATACAGACTGTTGTTGGCTTCCTCTGTATTCCCAGCTCTTAGTAGAGTGCCTGACATATATTAAGCCCTTAATAATATCTGGTGCCTGACTAATTTTCAAATTGTCCAGGGATCCACACTTGAACACATATTTCTCTAATCACTACTTTCTTTTCTATTGTCAATTTTTATAATTCAGATCAAAATAGCCTGATTTAATATTCCTGTATGAAGGTCATCTGGCTAATTTTATTTCAAGTTTGGAAAGTGGGGACTATTTAACTTTCATTTGCTTATCATCCCACTATTTCATGAAAATACTGAAGAAAGACTTAATCAGCGGAAAAAATAAGTCTGAAAAATGAGTGTCCTTCACATCCATTAGTGTATCCTTTCCCTCATCTGCATCATGACCCCCTATATACCTCTATATTAATGGAAAGGTCACAAGAAAATAAATCTCAGGAAAATTTCCTTAGCATACACATTAATGATCTGAAAGATTTATGCAATCTTAGCTCAGTGCAGCAGCAAACACTGCAATTGTACTGTAAATACCAGATGGAACACTGAATGAGTTCAAAGATCAGTGTTTTGTCTATATGCCAGAGTCTGCACAATGTTGCAAAATTTCAAACTCCCTAAAACAGTTCATCATGTGTAAAGAGTAATTTAGAAACCTTGATTACACTTGACCTAAAACTAGCAAGCATATAAAAACTATTATTTAAGATTTTTTGAATAAATTCTTCAATATTCCAATGGCTATGCAATCTCATTGATTTGGGTGGTTTTCTTCAACTATGTAGTAAGTCATCCATTCCTGCCCATCTTCTGTGACTTTTGTCTATTTCCCCCAATAAATCTATCACAGAAGGTCTACCGTTTCCTTTAATGTCTTCTGACATAGTAAAGATACCGTGGTTATCCTTTGATGTTACCATGAGACCAGCCTATCATCTTTCTCATTCTTAAATTTCTTTAATGTTTGCGACATTTATCACTGAATCTATAAAATGGCTATTTATCCTTCTTATCATATTTGTCTCAAAATTTGCCTGTGGCCTCATTTGGAAAGTGGGAGTAGAATCAAAGCCTTTGGTTTCAGAATGAGATGTTGAATGACCACAGGGAATGGAATTTCAACAGCCCTTTCAATACATCCAGGGAACTGTTCTGATGAATAATATCTACACTTAGTGCTCGGCAATTTTAGCTCTAGATTTGATTCTCCAGGGGAAGTGAGAAGGAACTTATGACCTACAGGTATCTTTAAACCCTATAATATTATTCTGTCTTATGGTTCCTTCGATTCTTGCTTCACCACCCCCACCCCAATTACCCAAAGAGATGGCATATAATTTTTACCTTATTATAATGCACACGATTTAGGAAGTAAGAGTCAGGTATGTTTTCTGCAACAGTCAGATAGTAGGAATACTAAGTTGAGTATAGGATTCCACAGTTAAACAACAGTGATGAGCTGGAGGACACTGAGAAGACAAAAAGGATAGTAAAGACGCTTGAGTTCATGCTATCTAATAATGAATTGAAGGAAATCGGAATGCACAGCCTGGAAAACTGAACATTCAGGGGGCCATAAGAATTGTTAATATTATCCAATGATTCCATGGAAGAATGATTGTAAATTTCTTGCCAAAATGGTTGGTCCAATTCACAGCTCCAACAACAGTGCATTAGGGTACCTATTTGTTTGTTACAGCTCCTCAAACACAGATTATTTTGACCTTTTAAGATCTGCTTTATCTGAGACAAAACTCCAGAGTTATTCCACGAGTTATTTTGTTTCCTCACATCCTTTGACCACTTATCGATCTACTGGGAATGACTATCAGGTTTTTATATTTGCATTCCCTATTTAGCTTGGTAAACAGACCCTCTATGAAACACCATCACAAAAAGGTGAGATTTTTCATCCGTCTTATAATCCAGAGCTTAATAAGAAACTCTGACTTTATCCAATAGCTATGAAAGGTCCTTCATCTGATTCTTTGTTAACTTTCATGTTGTGGCCTTTAATATTCAGACCACATATCTACTTAGAGATTATTGTAATATTTGGTATAAAATGTTAGTCTACACCTAATTTTTAGATAAACTTTTCTAGTTTCCAGCAAATCTTGTCACAAAGGGAGTTTTCCCCCAATAAATTTATGTTCTCGTATTTATCAAATGCTTGGTTACTGAGTTCATCTATTTCTGATTCTTCCTTATCTAATATGATGTGTTCTTTTGTAGGCTTCTGGGTTTAAATGAATGCTGCTTCAGCAAAGGCTTTTTTTCTCCATCTGATGATCAAGCAATGTGATATGAGGTCTTCCATTTTTAAAATAAGTAATTATGTTAACTATTTTTCTAATACTGAACCATCTTTGCATCTGCTATAAGTCGACTTGATCACAGTGAATTTTAAATATATATACACATATATATAGTATATATAATATATAATACACATAGAAAAGCGAGAGAGCCTTTGTGCTAACACTTTAAAATTTTTGAAATAATATTTACTTAAAGATATTGGCTTATGTTTCCCTTTTCATTGATTTATCCTTCTCTGGTTTATGAATTAAGATTATATAAGGTGTTCCAAAAGTCAGATAGAGTGCAGTCTTAAGCCATAAATAGATTAAAATGGCACCGAGACTTTCGGGACACTATACATATGTCTCATAAAAGTGGTCTGGCAGTATTATCATGATTTTTGATTAAATATGTGTATAGTTTAGGCATCAATTGTCCCTTAGGTATTTGATAGAATTTACCTGTAAATCCATATGGACCAGGGTCCCCATGTCCCCCGTCCCCCCAGTGAGGTAAAGCTAGTTCAATTTCATTTCCTCAAATTGGATTAATATCTCTATTTCAAGCTTTGTTAACCTGGGCTTTAAATATTGTTTTAGGTTTTAATTTTAGATATTACTGGCATATCGTTACATAGTAGGTGCTGATAATTCTTTGTATTTCTTCTATTTGTTGCAATTTAGCCTTGTGTTCTTTTCTATTTTGGTACTCTGATGTTATTCACATTTATTTTCTATCAGGTAGACTAAAAGATTTATCAATTTTGTTAGTCTTTTCAAATAGCCAGCTTTCAGCCCTATTTATTCATTCTAGGGTGTTTTTCTTTTCCAATGTATCTATTTCTTCTCTAATATTCAACATCTTTTGTGCTTATTTTTGGTTAATTTCCTAGCCCTATTATTTCTCTTTTTCTATTTTATTAGTATATGTTTTCAGAGATATAATTTGTATGTTGAGGATGGCTTTCACTTCATCCCAAGAAATTCTGTTATGTCGTCTCATCATCATTAGTCTCTTTCACATATCTTTTCTCTGATTTGTTGTTTGACGCACTTACTATTTAGGATATTGTCATTAAGGCTCCATTTAGGTCTGTATATTTTGCTTGTATTACCTGTACTGATGATACTCTTATTGCTTTGTGATCTGTAATGAATATATTTAATGTTTTTACTTTTTTACATTTGTTTTTCTTCACCCTTGTACATGACATACTTTTTGTACAAGTGCTAGATGAGATTTAGAAATGGATATGTAATTTACCTAAATTCATTCCCAATCTTTCTCTTTTAATAATATTCTTTCTCATTTGAATATTTCTAGAGTTTCTTGCCATTGTTCATAATACTTGATTAATCCACAGTTTCTGTCTCTCATGTGGTAATAACAGATCATCTTCCTTCATGTTATAACACTTGTTCTAAGTGATCTGGGTCCACTTGATTTTTGAATTATTCCCCTTTCTGGTTTTCGAATGCCTTCTGTAGTAAGCTATGTTTCGAGTCAAACTTTTCCTCCTCGTCTTCTAGCTTTTCTTGTGTCTGGGATGCTGACTGACTCTGTCCCTCCCCCACTACCTTTCACTGCCGCACAGAACCCCACAGCTGGATTTCTGGGCAGCTTCAGCCTTGACACATTTGGGGATATGTGGGTTGGTCAGGCCTAGATTCCTGCGCTAAGTAACCTCCAGGAAGAAAGAACTATTGCCAATGAAATTTCCATTCCCTTCTTGTCAGGACTGACAAGTCTCCCTCTAACCTGGTGCTAAAAGCACCAGACTCATACTGTACCTTGCCCTAGCCTTTCCCTTTCTTCAGCACCCACTCTACACTTCCTTCAGACAAATCAATAGAACCAATATCTGCCAGCTTTTCCATGGTCAGGTGGTGCTGAGGCAAAGTCATTGCCATGGGTAATGGACCCATAATCATGAGCCTTTGAGCTTAAGTGTGTACTCACTGCAGGAGAAAATTGGAGTCACAATTTATAGTAGAGATGCATAATGGAAGTTCAAAAGTAGTGAAGTCCTCCAGTGGTAATTTATGAGGCTTTTTCAAAAGAAAACTTTTATGCAGGGGTTATGGCTTCTCATCATGTGAACTCAGCTGCAATTATTCTATATCTGATGCATAATTCCTTTCTTTTGGGGTTATGGAGTTGGAGTTGTTTATAGAAAAACATTACTTCATCATCCTGCTAACCACATGAGGCTCAATATGTTTTTTCATCTGTCTAACTTTAATCATTTGTTTGGAATTTAAGTGCATTACTTCATATTTGGACCTATACAGACACAGAGAACATTTGCTCAACTATATTCAAAAATTCCAATTAAACTTGTGTACCTTATGTACTCTCAATTCAAATTCAACAAGCATGGCCTTCCTTCTAATCGAATGAGCTCCAGAAACTTATGAACAATATAATAACCTATGCCACTTACTGATTTTGTTAATCGTATTTATGCCCAAAGTGTAGAAATTAAATTTCCTTAGTTGTATCACAATGAACCCAGAACTCAATCCAGATCAAGAAGCTCATAGGAAGTTTTGTACTCTCAGGTGGCTTGGGATATACCTGAACCACTAACTGGGGCTTTCAAAAATTATTGTCATTCACCATACAAACATCAGTAATCCTGGAATTTGAATGGTACTTACTTTGTATTTGCCCACGGCATGGTACTAGGAGCAATGCTCTATTCAAAGTACCTTCTCAGGTGATGTTTGTGACTTCTTCTTGAAGCAATTTATAATCTCACATTCAAATGGAGACTGGACAGATGTGGTATCCCACCATGATACAGAGAAAGGCCACTGGATCTGGGTTTGATCTCTGCTACTTATCCATATGATGCCCCCTCTACTCTGGCCTTCAAACCCACCTCCTCAATAGCACAACATCCACCCCAAATAACCATATTAAAATGATCTAGGTATCAAATGTAGGATTTATCAAATCTTAGTGAATTGTTAAGCTTTAATAGCTTAAATAGCTTCTGAATGCATTAAGACTTCTGGGTTACTCTGTACAAAGGAATACAATCTCATGATTTAACAAGTATTTGGAGGTCTCTGAGACCTGTGTGTATCTGTATGCTGCTTTAAGAAGGCCTGGTTTGGAATCAAATGACTGGACATGAATCCTGATCTCCCTGTTTGACCTTGGCCAAGTCACTTATCCTCTCTGGGCGTTATGTTCCCCATCTATAAAATGAGGCAATAGGACTAGATGGTGCCTTCCAGCACAAAATCTGATTCTATGATCCTTGCAACATAAACATTCTATGATGACTCTTGACTGAGACAGCTGTTTGATAAGTTTTAAGAGATACACCTTCTACACAGCTATCAAACTGATATTCCAAAAGCACAGATCCTACTATGTAACCCCCTTTCCCTGATCAAGGACGCTACAGCAGCTCCTTACTGCCTGTAGGAGAAAATATAAATCCTTTGGGTTTGGCACTTAAATCCCTGAACACTTTGGCATCAGCTTACATTTCCAGGCTTATTGTCCACTATTCCCACTTATGCATTCCATATGCCATCCACACTTGATCACTTTCAGCTTCCCAATACATTCCATTCCATCTCTCATCTTTGAGTCTCTGCCCAGGAAATCCTCCATGGCTGGAATGTTCTCCTTCCTTACCTCCAACTTTTGAAAGCCTTAGATTCCTTTAAGGTTCAGGTAAGGTTCTATCTCCTATATCAGTGCTTTCCTGATCCCCTGAGTTACCAATGTTTTCCCCAATTACTATGTGTATATTTGATATTTACTTTGAGGACATGTCATTTTTGCCTAATAGAACATAAAGTCATTGAGGAAAGAGACTTATTTTTGTTATCTCCAACCCACAGCTCAGTGTCTAACACATAGTAGACTCCTGATAAATTCTATCTCAACAAAAATATTCTAATAGTATACTGCCAAATGAAAGGATACATGATCTTAATGCTTTTAACAACATGGAGCCCTCTCGTTTCAGTTTATACATGAACTTAAGAAAAATGGCAAGGCAAAAATACTGAAAACAGTTGCTCTAATCACAACATTTAGTAAGAATGCTTGCAGTCCTATCCCTTGGTGGATAATTCTACCTAACAAGTCTCATCATTATATTATTTATTCATCATTAATTTTTAACACCTACACACTCATTACAAAAAATTACAATCTAAATTATTGAAAAGCTATTTGTTCCAAGGCATATAAAACTTGGGAATCATTGCATTTTCCAGGGTAGCTTACTAAAAATATTCAAAAGAAAAAAAATCACAACTGCAGGTCAAAATAAGACAAAGAAATCCAGATAGATGAATCAGAATATAAATCACATTTTTGAACTTTTGGCTAAAAAGCCAACATGATATAGTAGAAATAACACTGCATTTAGAGTCAGAGAAGCTAGATTTGAATCCGACTTTGGCCATTTACTCGCTGTGTGACCTGATACAAGTGACTCTCCATTTCTGAGACTCAATTTTACTTTCTGCAAAATAAGAGGCTTTGACAAGGTCATTACTAAGGCCTCTTCTCACACTAACATTCTTTGGGTTAGTGAAGAGAAACACTATGTCATGATTTTGACCTGATTTTTCCAATTTCCTCAGCATAATTTTCACTTATATCATAAGGTAATTTTTTGAAGTATATTCAAATAACCTCATGGCTTTTTGTTTTAGAGTTCTGTAGTCTTAAATCTGCTTTTTTTTAAAAAAAGTTTTCTTCCTTTTCCCTACCAGTTGGCCAGCCACACACTGCTTGGTGTCATCAACACATGAAGAACTGCCACAGCCTCATTGAGTATGAGAGATCAGGAGCTTCTGGGTTCCTGAGGGGGCAGTAAGATGACAACTTTGCAATTACCTCAGTCAATTAATTAACATCTATTAACTACCTACTATGTGTTAGGCATTGTGCTAAGAGCTGGGGATACAAAAGGCAAAAAAATAGTCTCTGCTCTCAAGGATCAAGGATCTCACAGGCTAATTGGGAAGACAACATTCAAAACGGCAAGTACAAATAAGATACATAAAGGATAAACTGAGGGTATTCTCCAAGGGAAGGCACTAAGAATAAGGAGGACTGGGAAAGGCTCCTTACAGAAAGTGGAACTTTTGATGAGACTTCAGAGAAGCCAGAAAGTGGAGATGAAGTGGGAAATGTTCCATCTGTTAGCTTGTCACCTCTCTGTCTTCCCTTTTAAAACCCTACTTTTCATCCGCACAATTCTCTCCCAGGTCATCCATCCCTTACACTAACCACTTTCTCCTCTCATCCCTATCTGTTCTTCTTGGTGAATTCATTCAACTCCACATTGTCTGTCTATCTTGAATCCCCACCCCCTTTATCATTTTGCTCATTACATCCTGTCAAGTCTTGGCCTTGGATCACTTGCACCATTTGTCACATTTACTTCTAAACACATGCCACAGAACAAAGATGGAGAATATCATGCCACCATTATCACTGGGTCTACTACAAATTTTTGTTACACAACCTCAACTGGCCCTCATTCCTCCTAGACAATCCTACATACCTCGCTTATTAACTCAGTATCCCACTCTCCACAGCAGCTCTTCCAAACCTTTTCATCCCTTCTCAAACGTCTCATGGCTCTCCCTCCCCTCCATTCAGCTGAGAAGCTTGCCTCATATTTTACAGAAAAAAATTTAGTCCGTTCTCCACAACTCATCTCTTCTTCCCCTTCCCTTATTTCTTATCACTCAGAAGCCTTCTGCCACTATTTCCTTTTTTTCCTTGGTGTCACATGAAGAAGTGACCTTATTCCTTACCAAGGCCAACCCCTCTATTTGTTCAAGCAATCTCATTTCTTCCTGTCTCCTTCCACAGATTGCTTCCTCTGTCTTCCCCACTCTTTCACTTATTTTCAATCTCTCCCTGTCTACTGGCTCATTCCCTACTACCTACAAATGTGCCCATGTCTCTCTCACATTGGAAAATATCCCCTCTAACCACCATTCTATATTTCTTCTTCCCTTTGTAGCTAAATTCTTCAGAGGCCATCTACAAAAGGTTACTCCATTTTATCTACTCTCACTCTATTCTTACCCCTTTACAACATTGCTTCCAATCTTATCGTTCCACCAAAATTGTTCTCTCCAAAGTTCCCTTAATAATATCTTAAATGCTAAATCCAATGGCCTTTTCTCAGTCCTCATGCTTCTAGACCTCCCTGTAGTCTCCGACAACGTTGATCCCTGCCTCCTATTTTCTTCTCTCAAGGCTTTAGGGACATCATTCTGTTCTGGTTCTTTTCCTGCCTATGTGGCTGTTCTATTCTTAATATGCTTCTCCTTTGCTGGATTCTCTTCCAGATGACACTCTCTAGCCATAGGTATCCCTAAGGGTTATGATCTGGGCCCTTTTTTTCTTCCTTATACTACTTCATTTGGTTATCTTTCAGTTCCCAAGTATGTAATTAGCAGAGCTATGCAGATGATTCTCCAATCTACTTATCCTGCCCCAAACTCTCTCCTGACCTCCAATCTCACATCTCCAACTGCCTTTAAGGCATCTCAAATTGGATGTCCAGAAGACATCTTCAATACAACATGTCCAAAATGGAACCCATTGTCTTTCCCTCTAAACTCTTTCCCTCTCCTACCTTCTGCATCACTGTAGAGTTCAGTGCTATCTTCCCAGTCCCTCAGGCTCATAACTTAGGAGTCATCCCAGATTCCTTACTCTCTCACACCTCATATCCAATCTGTTGGCAAGGCCTGCAGCAACATCTGTAGCAAACATCTTTGGGACAATCTCTCAAATATGCTGCCTTCTCTCCTCTGACACTTGTGCAGGCTCTCATCACTTCACACCTGGATTATTACAATAGCCTGCTCTGAAATCTGATCATGTCATCCCCACCCACACATATACACACTTAAACTCCAGTTGCTCCCTATTGCTTCTAGGATCAAATACAAAATGCTCTGACTACTGACCTCCCTGACTTCTGTTAAGTCTCATCTGAAGTCCTACTTTCAACAGAAAGCCTTCCCCAAGCTCTCTTAATTCTACTGCCTTCTCTTTGTTAATTTTCCATTCATCCATATCACTTGCTTTGTAAATATTTTTTCCAAGCTATCTCACTCATTAGGCTGTAAGCTCCTTGAGGACAGGGACTGTACTTTGCCTTTTTTTGTATCCCCAGTCCTTAGCACAGTGCCTAGCACCAAATAGGCAATTAATAATTGTTTACTGATTGACTGATTCCACATGCAGAAGAGAGCCAATGCACAAGCACAGAGTTAGAAAACAGAGCGTCAGTTGTGTGAGGAATAGCAAAGAGGCCAGTGTCACTGGCTCTCAGATAACATGGAAGGATGGGAGGGAGTATTGGGTCAGAGTGTAAGATGTAAGAATACTGGAAAGATAGGAAAGGACCAGGTTATGAAGGGATGTGAATGACAGAGGATTTTATATTTGATCTTGGAGGCAATAGGGAGCCACTACAGTTTATTTAAGAGGGAGGCAATATGGTCAGACTTGTATTTAAGGAAAATCAATTTGACAGCTGAAGGGAGGATGGAGAAGAAAACTATGGACAGGAGGGAGAAGCTCACAATCTGGCCTGGCTTGTCAGAATACAGATCTTGTAGGAGTTGTTCAGACAATGAAGAGTCAAAGAGAAGGTGAAATGCAGCAGCAAGGTAACATAGTGGATCGAACACTAGATAGGCACTCAAGAAGGTGAACGTTCAGATTTGGCCTTGGATACTTACTAGCTATACTACCCTGGGCATGTTATTTCTACTCTGCCTCAGTTTCCTCTCCTGCAAAATGGGAATAATAATAGTACCTACCTCCCAGGGTTACTATGTGGATAAAATGTGATAGCATTTGTAAAGTGCTTTGTAAACCTTAAATTGCTATGTAAATGTTAACCATCATTATTATTATTATCAAATGGAAATTCACTAATTAGTCTTGAAAAAGGTTTCATGTTTAATTTATCGAGATTCACCAAGGGGGCAAAAAACCAATATGAATTCCCATAAATTGTCCTGAAACCAATCGAATCTCAATCCTGATACAAAGAAAGTCCACTGATAGGTTATGGCTCATCAAGACAGGACTGGGTAGTACAGGCCATAGAGCAACCCACAGCATGAGACAGCATCAGCTCCATCACAGGAGGATATAGGCTGAGGTCCTTGAAGGAGACATGAGACCAACTCAAATGCTGACATCTAACTGGAGCCTATCAGTTCCACACCAGATAATGGAGCATGCTCCTAGTTTTGTATTATTCAAGGAGAATGAGCCAGATAAATAAATTAGACATGAAGCATGTTGTGGGGTAACTGTAGGCATTTCACCTTCACCCCAGCTCTGCATTCTCTGAATAACTACCACAAGTCATTGTATTCTAATGAGTCAGAATAGTGCTTGAGACTCTTCTTCCTGGCCAGTTATTTTATCCAAAAAGCCACCAAGGCCAATACCCACAATGGGCTAGTAAGAGGAGGAAGTAGAAACCAGGGAATGTGACAGAGTACCAGTGCTAGTGCCAGACACTCCATTTGGAACTACAGAGGTATCCAGATTACTGATTGGACAAGACCAAAGTTAGCCTCATAGTATCTAAGAGTATGGGAAAGGGCAAAGCCTTACCCTACAATAATGTGACAATTGAGGAAATAAGAAGATAAAAATGAGTAAACAGAAGAAAAACCCGAATATAATAAAAAAGCATCATCCATATTAAGCTATTCTATTCTGTGAGCCTCTACGTGAACCTGTTATAAAGTTAATCTCTCAAGAATTTCCTCTCAATAAACTTCAAGTAGAATCTCAGAGAAAAAAATAGCTTTGCCACAAGAGATACAAAAGTGCCAGAAAGGGGGAGAGTACAGAGCCAAGATGGCAAAGTAGCCAGAGGAAGTACACGAAGCTCCCCTCCAAACAGATCTAGTAAACGCATCAGACCAAATCCTGATTGGGAAACCCAAGAAAAATTGCAATGAGTCACTTTGCTATGGGCACTGGGGAAGGGGTCTGGCCAAAAGCACTCCACATAGAACGTTCCTGAACAGGAGGCTGGGCAACATGGCAAGAGAAGATACCACAAGCATACTAGTCCACCTCATGAAGGGAATGGGAACAGGTAGCAACTAGCAATTGGGTTATCCACGATCCAGTTGTGACAGTTCTAGGGCAGACTGAGAAGGGGACCTGCATCTATGGGATGTTCTAGGATAGAGAACCGTTATTGACTTTAGGCTGTGTATGGAAATGGAGTGAATCCAGAAGCAAGCAGCGGGGGTGAGGCTCAGACGCCAGGAGTAAGTAGAGGTCTCGGTTTTAGTTTTTAGCTCAAAGTGAAGCATGAAGAGGAATAACCAGAACTGGAATTCCCAGACAAAAGGTGATTCTAGTTCTGCCACTCCCAACCGGTGGAAATTTGAAGCTGGCTGAGGGTGGCAGACTCCAGCAATAGTGTACGATCGCTCAGATTTAAATTCAGTTTAGGAATTTGTAGAGATCAGACCAGTGAGCAGTGATTAGTTTTATTTTCCTGGATCAGACCACTTTGGGAATACCAAAAGCTTGTAGATCTCCACCCTGAATTGACCCTGAGATCCTGCAATAACTCAACACTCAATATCCCAAAAAAGCAGCAGCAGGACCAGCCTAGACCTTTGTTCCAAAGCTGCCTTAACAAATCTGAAGGTAGGAAGTAGGTTTGAAGAATGAGCAAACAAAAAAAGAATTCAAACATTAAAACCTATTGTGGTGACAGGGACACTGAAGATACTAAATGAAATAAAAGAATGACTCCAAATCATTTACAAGGAAAGCAAAGAAAAGCAAAGCAAAGAAAAACAAAGCTTGGGCACAAATTCAACTAGAATTCCTGAAAAGGTTGAAGTAAAAGTTTTTTAAGAGTTAACACATGTTATTATCAATGAAATGAGAATGCTAGGAAAAATGGAAAAGAAATGACAACCACAAAGAATGAATAAGAAATGGAATAAGTAGCTTTGCAAAGATACAAAAGGAACTCAGTGAATGACTGTGTGAGTGTGTGTGTGTGTGTGTGTGTGTGTATACACATACATATATGAAGCCATTGGAGTATTGGGGTGATATAAGCAAACATCATAGCAGGCTACTGTAATAATTCAGGTAAGAGATGATGACAGCCTGCACAAGAGTGATGACAGTGTCAGAGGAAAGGCAGCATATATGAGAGATGTAGGAAAGGTGAAATATCTAGGCCTTGACAAAAGACTGGACGTGGGGCATAAGAGAGAGAATAAGGAATCCAGGATTACTACTAGGTTATGAACCTAAGGGATAGGGAAAATGGCACTGACCTCTATAGTAATAGGGAAGGTAGGAAAGTTTAGAGAGAAAGACAACAGGTTCCATTTTGACATGTTGAGTTGAAGATGTCTACTGGACATTCAATTCAAGATGTCTTAAAAGCAGCTGCATTTGTGAAATAGGAGATCAGCAGGATAGGTAGATTTGAGAATCATTTACATTACCAGGATAATTAAACCCATGAGAGCTATTCTCAGTTGTGAAGCATGCCTTTTCAAAAACTAACAATTACAGCACAAAAAAACTCATAAACATATTCAGAAAAGTAAAAACACCCCAAACGGGCATTAAATGAAATACAATTATAATCAAAATGAATTTTAAAAAAATTTAAAACACACTTAACATAATCCTAAATAATAAGTGGGTCAAAGAATAATAATATATAATATTATCAAAGAAAAGCGTTAACAATAAAACAACATGACAAAATTTTGGTGATTCAACCAAAATTGTGCTTAGGTGAAAATTTGTATCTCTAAACACTTTCATCAACAAAAAAGAAGCTGCTAGATCTTGGGTTATTCTGATTGTGTTTCCACAATACTCAAATTGTTTTTTTCTGGCTGCTTGCAGTATTTTCTCCTTGATCTGGGAGCTCTGGAATTTGGCGACAATATTCCTAAGAGATTTC
>CM053628.1:26848327-26875258 GCA_028646595.1 Phalanger gymnotis | reverse complement strand
TTCCGTAACAAGAGAAGAGTGAGGGGGAATGAGTGAATCTTGCCCTCATCAGATTTGACCTGAAGAGGGAATACCATACATACTCAATTGGGTATCTTACTTCCCAGGAAAGAAGGAAGAAGAAGATAAAAAAGGGGGGGGGGAATGATAGAAGGGAGGGCAGATGGGGGTGAAGGTAACCAAAAACAAACACTTTCGAAAAGGGACAGGGTCAAGTGAGAAAATTCAGTAAAGGAGGATAGGTTGGGAAGAAGCAAAATATAGTTAGTCTTTCACAACATGAGTGTTGTGAAAGGGTTACACATAATGATAGGCATGTGGCTCGTGTTGAATTGCTTGACTTCTTAGGGAGGGTGCGTGGGAAGGGAAGTGGGGAGAGAATTTGGAACTCAAAGTTTTAAAAAATTGATGTTCAAAAACCAAAACCAAAAAGTTTTTGCACACAACTAGAAAATAAGATATACAGGCAATGGGGCATAGAAATTTATCTTGCCCTACAAGAAAGAAAGGGAAAAGGAGATGGGAGGGGGTGGGGTGACAGAAGGGAAGGCTGACTGGGGAACAGGACAACCAGAATATACACCATGTTGGAGTAGGGGGGAGGGTAGAAATTGGGAGAAAATTTGTAATTCAAACTCCTGTGAAAATCAACGCTGAAAACTAAATATATTAAATAATAAAAAAAATTAAAATAAAAAGAACACAATCTCCTTGAGAGCAGAGACTTGATGACTTTTTCTATTTGTCTCCCTAGCAGTTAGTACGGTGCTTTTGCACATAGTAAGCATCTAATAGTGTCTGGCTTATGCATTCACTTCTTCAAAGATAGCCAGGTTCTGCTTGCCCCAGACTGCTACATTTATAAAAGTCTCCAACATCATTTGTCTATCCTAGTACAAAAGCCCACAAGCATTAACCACCTCAGACCACAATTCATCTTCATTCTGGAAAGAGACTATTTCCTGGGTCGTAGTCAATGGCATAGCTTCATTTCCCAAAACCAGGCCAGGATGGGATCCAAAGGAGGTAAGTGAAGCAGAAACACATATTGCTTTATATTTCTTTTTGGGGGGAGGGGTAAATGAATGTGCAACTAATGGCTAGAATGTTAATGAACTTTTTGGTTATGTGAGGGATAGATTTTACTACATTTCTATTTTTTTAAATAAACAAAACCATATTAATGCAGTCCCATAAGCAGAGTGATATATCGTAAGGGTTTTGAAAGACCTCACTTCGAATCCTGCCTCTGATATTTACCACTTCTGTAGTCATGAGGATGTCACTATCACTTTCTCAGCCTCAGTTTCCTCAACTACAAGTAGCTGCAGGGTTGACTGCTTTAGGGCAGAGCATTATGCCCTGACTCCTTGCTAAAGGACATGTGGGATGAGAAGCTCCTAATTTGTCTCTTGATTTCTGGGGTAGACATGGGAGGGAGGACAGTTGGGAATGGGAAGGGAGTTGTGAAAAAGAGGATTGTTGACTGAAATAAAGGGAAGTATCTCAATCTGCATTTCTATATTGTACCTGGCACTCTGTGTCCTGGAATCCATACCTTCAGTCCCTGGGAAAGTTAACACACTCATATTTGGGGCTCCTGTTCTAAGGTTAGTTACTAATAGAAAGCAAACTATTGACTCGTTTGCTCAGCTGACTAAATCTATTGCTCTGGCCCTAGATACCAGACCAAACTTCATCTTTGTACCCCATCCAGATAGCTAACAAAGCCCTTCTCACTATTTGCAGCTGCTTTGCATTTATCCTTTATTCCATGTTCCTCTTCCCCAAGCCTGCTTTCTATCTCTTGCTCATCACAGAAATCAAATCAATACTGTTTCTGGAAAGGACATGTCATGTATATTAACTCACTATTTCTAGGACTTTCCAGACCAAAATTCTCTGCCCTGGCCCGCATCCTTCTATCTATGTAGTCTTTCCCATTAGAATTTAATTTACTTGAGAGCAGGGACTATCTTTTCTCCTTTTATATTCGATGGTAATAATTCATTCATTTATTTTTAAGGCAGCCTCTTTTTTGGAACTCTGCCAATTTCAGACCTCCATTACCTATCTAGAATCAGAAGAAGGGATTTCTTTCTATTCCCCCTGCCAATAACTAGACTGGTAAAGGACATAGCAGCCAAAGTGGGCCTGAGATGAGTCCTCAGATCCCTGATTGCCTCCTGACTCCAGGGCTGGTGCTCTACTCCATGCACCACCTAGCTATTCCAGAAATAATTTTTACAGTCAGTGTGTCTGATAAAGCCTTCATTTCTAAAATACGAGAAGTGAGTCAAATTTAAAAGAATACAAATCATCCCCAATAGTTGTGTATCCCAAAGAGATCATAAAAAGGGGAAAGGACCCACATGTACAAAAGTATTTATAGCAGCTTTTTTGTGGTGGCAAAGATTTGGAAATTGAGGTGATGTCCATCAGTTATGGAATGGCTGAACAAGTTGTGGTATATGATTATAGTTGAATACTATTGTTCCATAAGAAATGATGAGCAGGCAGATTTCAGAAAAACCTGTAGAGACTTACATGAACTGATGCTGAGTGAGGTGAGCAGAACCAGGAGAACATTGTACACACTAACAGCTACATTGTGCTATGACTGACCTTGATAGACTCAGCTCTTGTCAGCAATGCAAGGATCTAAGACAGTTCCAAAGGGCTTGTGATGGAAAATGCTATCCACATCCAGAGAAAGAACTATGAAGTCTGAATGCAAATCAAAACATATGATTTTCTCTTTTTCATTTTTCTTTCTCATGGTTTTTCCCTTTTGTTCTGATTCTTCTTTAACAACATGGCTAATGTAGACATATGTTTAACATGATTTATACATGTGTAGCCTACATCAGATTGCATGCTGTCTTGGGAAGGGGGAGGAGAGGAAGGCGGAAAAATTTAGAACTCAAGATCTTATAAAAGTGAATGTTGAAAACTAAAAGTAAATAGATAAATTTTTAAAAGCCTGATTTGAAGAAAAAAGAAGTATTTAAATCAGGAGCTGGTTTCTCAGTGAAAGGAGCTCCCTCCAACTATACTTTCTGCATGGAGAAGCTGAGTATTATCAGGAGATTATACCATGGACAGAGGATGGGACCCCAGAGATGCTGCTTGACATTGCAGACTGAGAAAAAAGTGAAATCAGTTTCACAGGAGTCTTTCTTACCTCTTCTTTGGCTATTTTGAATCTAGAGTGCAGAGCTATGACGGGGAACTTGGTTGGGAAACAAAATGAATACTTTCACTAACCTCTAACTAAAATTTAGCATTTCCTGCAATTATTTAGAAACATTATTTTGAGAAGGGGTGCATGGGTTTCACCACATTTTCAAAAGAGTCCAAGACATAGAATCCTGTCTCTAAGGAGAGAATAGCAGAAGTAATAGGTTATAGTTCACATGTTAAGTATGTGCATTATACATGCTTATGAGTCTTTCGTGTTTTAAATATTTATCTTGGAGTGGAGGAAGGAAAGAGAAGGTTCATACCTGACAACTACTACTTTGTATAACAAGTGTCTTTCTAATTTAGTATTTTATTTTTCCCCAGTTACATGTGAAAACAATTTTTAACATTTGTTTTTAAAAATTTGAGTTCCAAATTCTCTCCCTTCCTCCCTCTCCAATTCCCTCATTAAGAAGGCAAGCAATGGAAGTAAGTTTCCCTGATAAAAGCCTCATTTCTCAAATGAGAACTAAGTCAAACTTATAAAAATAAGAGCCATTCCTCAATTGATAAATGATCAAAAGATATGATCAATTTTCAGATGAAGTAATCAAAACTCTCTACAGCCTTATGAAAATATATTCTAACTCACTATAGATTGGAGAAATGCAAATTAAAACAATTCTGAGGTACTACCTCATACCTATTAGATTGGCTAATAGGACAGAAGCGGTAAATGACAAATGTTGGAGGGGATGTGGGAAAAAATGAGACTTTAATGCATTCTTGGTAGAATTGCTGACTGATTTAACCATTCTGTAGAGCAGTTTGGAACTATGCCCAAAAGGCTATAAAACCATGCATACCCTTTGACCTAGCAATACCACTACTAGGTCTGTATCCCAAAAGAGATAAAAAAAACTAAAAGGAAAAAGACCTATATGTACAAGAAATTTATAGCAGCTCTTTTCATGGGAGGAAAGAAATAGAAATTGAGGAGATGCCCATCAACTGGAGAAATGGCTGAACAAGTTATGGCATGTGATTATAATGGAATGCTTTTGTTCTATAAGAAATGATGAGCAGGATGCTCTCAGAAAAACCTGGAAAGACTTTCGTGGACTCATACAAAGTCAAATGTACTATATACAAAGTAGCAGCAATATTGTAGGATCATCAGCAATGAATGACTTAACTATTCTAACCAATACAATGATCCAGGACAACTCTGAAGGACTTACTATAAAAAATGCTATCCATCCCCAGAGAAAGAACTGATAGTGTCTGAATATAGATTGAAGCATACTTTTTTTTTAACTTTATATTTTCTTGAGTATTTTTGTCTTTGTTTTATAGCATGACTATTATGGATATGTTTTGCATGACTACACATGTATAACCTATATCTAATTGTTTGCCTCCTCGATGAAGGGGGGAAGGGAGAGAATTTAGAGCTCAAAGTTTTAAAAACAAATGTTAAAAACTGTTTTTACATGTAACTGGGAAAAATACTAAACAAAAAAGAAGGCAAGTAATTTAATATATGTTATATTTTAAGTAATTTAATATAGGTTAAACATAGTCATGCAAAATATATTTATATATTAGTAATATTGTAAAAGAGAATAGAAACAAAAACTCCAAATATCTTTCCAAAAGGAACTCTGTAGATCTCATTTAAAAGGAACCCTAAATAAGAGCTATATCTAAGCTTAGTTTCAGAGATTTTCCAAGTCTCTGGAGTAGGTGTATAATGGGACAAATTGTGTAAGAAAATGCCTAAATCTCTTCTATTTGGGATCAGGTTCCCCCCAGGACATGGCTTAGAACCAGAACCCCTTTGTGGGTAGGGACCCACTTGGCCACAGGTGACATCTTGGGGGACTTTTTCCTGGATCTGAGAGAGTTAAGGACTCTACCAGCTCTATATCTATAACCCAAGAAATTGTCAATGTCCACTTTACTGTCCTTTCCCCCTTCTTCCATACTATAGTAAATCCACCATAGCTAGCAAAACCTTTTTGTGTCCATAAACTGGCTGATAAATTTCGATACTATTCATTTTATACATCAAGGAAATGCAGTATGGTACAGGAGAAAGAACCTGCATTCAAATTCCAGATCTGTCACTTACTCTACCTATGCAGCAAGTCTCTGGGTCTCAGTTTCCATATCTGTAATTTGTGGGAGGTAGGCTAAAGATGATCTCTAAGGTTACCTCCTGCTTTAAAAGTTCAATGATCCTATCAATTACTGATTTAATACTTGTATTTTCAGCTATGTCTATATACAAAATGTTTTGATTATGCTGACAAGCCTTTTCAATTAAAAGAGTTATTTATTATTATTAAAACAGTCCAATAATAAAGCAGTCAAATAATAACTAAATGCATACATAGTACTTCTAAAGTAGGTGATTTTTTTTAAAAGCATACTGTCACATAACAAACATCGATCTATTTCTACAAAAAACTTTTTTTTTAAAAAAATAACCAAAATAGGAAGTGGTACCACCAATATTTACTTATGAAAAATGTAGTAGGAAATTGCTTACCCCAAGGGCCTATCATTATTACAACCATAATTAGGAATTTGTATACCCAGGAAAAATTCAGCTAAGCAGGAAGCAGATTGAAAACCTAGGGACAAAAGACTCCATTGGAGGAGATATCCCAAGATACGACCTTCTGAGGAGGGGGAAAGAAGTGACCCAATCAGATGATGGAAGAAAGGTACCAGGGTGACAGGGTACTAAAGGGTGGTAGGTCAAGTGAGATTAATCATGCTAAATATTGTGACACCAGAAGAGTCATGATTATGGTGGGCTAGAAGATCACTACGAAGAAGAAGCATCTTCCAAACATTGGCACTCTGGGATAAAGCCCTCTTCATCCAACCTGAGTTGCTACTATACCATATTTAAAGGATATCTTGAAGAAAATCTACCAAAGAATAAGCAATTACTGCGAAGATAGGTCCATGTGTTCATAAAATAGAACTGTCCTACTCTCTTCTATCTCACTATTCCAATCTATGTATTGCCGCACTATCTGCTGCTATTCTGCCCAGACTAGGTTAACAATGATACAGCTCTCCATTACCACCAAGCTGGGATAGGAGAAAGTTTATTGTGTTACACTGCACCTAGCCTAGGATCAAAGCTTCTGATAGCCCACTGGTATATGGATAGCCCCATGGTATATGATTGTGATGGAATACTATGGTGCTATAAGAAATGATGAGCAGAATGGTTTCAGAAAATCCTGGGAAGACGTATATGAACTGACCTAAAGTGAAGTGAGCGAAACAAGGAAAACACTACACATAGTACCAGCAATATTGTACAATGATAAGCTGTGAATGATTTAGGTATTCTTAGCAATATAATGATCCCAGAAAATAGCAAAGGACTTAGGATGAAAAATGCTATCCACCCCAAGAGAAAGAAGTCATGGAGTCTGAATGTAAATCAAAGGATATTTTTTTTAAATTAATTTTTCACTTTATTTTTCTTGGGGTTTTGGGGGTGGGGCTCTGTGTTTTCTTTCACAACATGGCTAATATGGATGGATATATGTTTTTCATGACTGCACATGCATAATCTATATCAAATTGCTCGCCTTCTCAAAGAGGGGAGGGAGAGAAGGAAAGAATTTGGAATTCAATTTTTAATAGAATGTTAAAACTGTTTTTATGTGTAATTGGAAAAAGTAGAATTTAAAGATAAAAACAAACAAAAACAAAGTCTCTGATACCAGGACTCTCACTTGCCAGGACCAGAAATTCAGTCACCAGATCATTTGCCATCAGGACTTTTTGCTTGGAACCCAGGACTGCATTCTTGTAATATAGACTTTGCATCACTAGGATCTTAACAAAGAACAGAACTCCCTACCCCTGGTGCAATCTTCCCTTTACTTTAGTACTAAAAAAAATTCCCACCACCTTCTGTTGTCACAAGGTGCTTCCAAAGGCCATGTAAGACTACCCTGTATTAGGGTGTGAAAGGAAAAGGGCTAAATGAAGAACTGGTAGAAGAAATAATTAAAGAGGCATTTTCTAACTGTTACAGGGACTTTTTAAAAAGAGAAAATGAAAAACGAAACTCATGGAGGTGAGGATGAAGAACAAAGTAGCATCAGAAAATATGAAGTTACCTAGCAAAAAGTAAAATTCCCTGCTTCATCCATCCCCTCAGAATTCTAGAATGATAGCAAATGAGTTACTCCTCAATCCCTTCTGAGTCCCATTTTTATTGCCATTGCTCATTTACATGACAAAGTCTTTTCATGATCAATTGCAGTATGTTTCTATGCCTCTACAAATGCAGGTGCCATCAATTTCAAGAACATGAACGTGCTTTTAAAATTATAAATCACAGGGAAGATGCAATAATTTAATAAACTCAACAATGGCATGTGTCAAAGAAACTTGGCTTCTACAAAGAAAGGCAGGGGCACTTATCTTGGCAAGCTAAAGCAGTAACAGCAGAAAAGAAAGTGTAACACTTTTATGTAATATATTATGAACAATTTATTATATATTTAATCACTGTAGAAGAGAAGTATTTAGAAAAGTTGATCAAGTTTGAGAACTCAAAGAGATGGCTTTCATTACCAGCTCTGTCAGAGACTCAGTGTGCGAGCTAGAAGAAATCTTTTCCCTAGAATAAATTCATATCTTTCTTGATGGCTCTTTGGTTCCTTGAATGCAGAGGGATAATGTGAATATGGAACACAGTAAGTAAAAAGGGAGCCTTAATTTATATATGAGTAGCAAAAATGTGCTCTGCATTAGCAAAGAGGATGATATTGGCTCTCCTCAGTAAAGTGTGTCTTCTGAATTAATGAGTCAGTAGTGGGATAGTTTTGTGCCAATCTACCCACATCCTCTCATCTAGTTTCCTATCTTTGCCCTTCTCTCCAATCTAATAGTGCAGATGTGCAAAACAGCTGGCTATTCAAGGAGGTAGTCTATGGCACTGGAACAAAACAGAGCTTACTACTCTCTAAACATAAAAAAGTAATGAATTTCAATTAACATTTGTAGCCATCTTATCACTGTGTGCAGCCTAGTCTCTAAAGGATGGCCACTGAGACTTTTTCTAAGAACAATTTAAAAAAATATTTTGAGTACAAATTTTTGTCCCTCTGGAAAATAACAATCAATCTAGCTTGCTAGCAATCACATGATTAAATACGTAGACTATCACTGATATTTTGGGCTGAACATTGGTCATAATAGCTCAGTGTAGTGAGAACATCAATTCAATCTATTTCATTTAAATTCCTGCTTCCAGTTTCCGTGGGAAAAGGTTGTGGAAGGAAGAGAGGAAAAGATGGGAAGTTGAAATGAACACAAGGAAGAGGAAATTTTGAAGGTAACTGGGATGGCTTGGGAATTTTGAAAAAGGCCAAAGATTGAATTTATGAAATGGAAGATGAAGGGAAACAACTTCAGGTGACAGCAGGTGACATGAAAGGAGACATCAAATTAAAGGAAGAAAATAATGTGGGATAAAAGACCTAAAGCACCGGGCTTCTCATCTGAAACCATCCCGCTTTGCACATGTTCCCCCATCTTCTGTCAACACTTCGAAACTCACCACCATACTGCTAACTCAAGCCTTCACTCCCTCAGCCTCCTTTCACCTCTGTCTGGAGGACAGAGTAATGAAATCCTCCTTTTGCCTTCCTTTACAAAGGGCAGAGACAACTCAGCTACCTCCACTTTACACCTGCTGTTCTACATGGTTTCGATGTCAGAAAACAAGACATCTCTTGGTGTCTCCACTCCCACTTTCCTCCCTTTTTTTGTGTTTTGTCTCCTCCTTGAGATTGTAAGCCCCTTGAGGGCAGGGACTATCTTTCTTTTAACTATAGTCCCAGTCCTTAGCACAGTGTCTGGCACATAATGGGGACTTAATAAATGTTTATTGGATTAGGTTAAAGAACACTTGCATAGACTGAGAAGCTAGTTGATAAAGTAATAATTTGTAAGAAAAGCTGGTAATTTAAATAAATTTAAAAATTAGTAAAAGCAAACAAAAGATCAGTCAGAAAATGAAAAAGACACTGGGGAAGATTGTTAAGGTAATAAAAGGTACCAAAAGGTATTAGGGAAGTGGCTGGGAAGTGAGCTGTAAACACTCACAATCAATTTTAAAAATAAGGCTGAAGATTTCACTCTATGAAGAGTAGCAAGAAAATTGAAGTGATTAAATTAAGTGGGTGATGTTTGTATTTCTCCTACAGTCCAATATCTGTTATCTATGTTCAATGGGCAGGCTGCTTTACCTCCTAGAAAAAAAATTAGTAGGGGTTCAAGGAAAACTTATCTACACTTCAAGTTATGAGGCCCAATGAAGATTTCCTTAAAATAAATGAAATGAAGAATTCAATGCAGAAAAAATACTTTTGAAAATGAGGATATTAAGTGGCAGAGGAGGAATAACCAATCAGGAGGTTGCAGAATAGAAGAATGTCAATGTTACATGGAGGAGTAAGCAAGGAACCATAAGTGTACACTTGAAGCTTAAATCAAATCTGTAGCTCCTGCTGAAGAGGAGTCCTCTTCAGAGCTACATGCTCTGAAGAAAAATATGCTGCCTTTCCTTCAAAGAATGATTAAGAAAAGCCCCAGAAGCTATGTGAGATAATCAATAAAGGTCAGATGAAAAAGAATGGGAGTTAATGACTCCTTTTTCAGGGGGACTCAAGAAGTTATCCTGTCACACAGATAATTGTTCAGGACAGGTAGCCAAGATATAACTTATCAAAGTGGATGACCACTACCAGCTTCTGGTGATTCAGAGGGACACAGGTAGAACACCTCTTACTAGAAGGAACCTGAAAATATGTTGTTAAAAATTCAATGATCTGGAGGCAGAGTCAAGATGGCAGATTGGAGGAAGCAATTCATCTAAACTCTTCAAACATTCCCTCCAAACAACTTTAAAGTAACACCTCTAATAAAATTTCGGAGCGACAGAGCCAACAAAAGGTCAGAGTGAGACCCCCTTACCGTCTCTGGGCTGAGAACTCTCAAAGCTGCTGCTGTTGTTGTTGCTACCACTGTTGCACTCTGGACAATCCTCCACCTCAGTGTCACAGATCTCTCCTGCTGACCTCATAGGTTTTCTTAGGCTAGAAAATTATGAAACAAGAATTAACCATTCAGTAAAAGAGGCACAAAAATACTGAAGAAAATAACACTTTAAAAACCGGGATTGGTCTAAAGGTAAAAGAGGCACAAAAATTCACTGAAAAGAAGAACTTAAGAAGAAAAATATACCAACTGGAAAAGGAGGTACAAAAATTCCCCAAAGAAAATAATTCTTTAAAAATTAAAATTTGGGGGCAGCTAGGTGGCACAGTGAGTAGAGCACCAGCTCTGGAGTCAAGAGGACCTGAGTTCAAATTCGGCCTCATACACTTGACACACTTACTTGCTGTGTGACTTTGAGCAAGTCACTTAACCCCAATTGCCCTGCCTTCCCCCCTCCAAAAAAAAAACAAAAACCCCCCCAAATTAAAATTCGGTAACTGGAAACTACTGACTCCATAAGACATCAAGAAACAATAAAACAAAGTCAAAAGAATAGAAGAAAATGTGAAATATGTTATAAGAAAAACAAATGACCTAGAAAATAGATCAAGGAGAGATAATTTAAAAAAAATTACTGGACTACATGAAAGCCATGATCAAAGACAAAGCCTAGACATCATGTTTCAAGAAATTATCAAGGAAAACTGCCCTGGTATCTTAGATCCAAAAGGTAAAATAGAAACTAGAATAATCCACTGATCCCATCCTAATAGAGACCCCAAAGTGAAAACTCTCAGAAATGTTACAGTTAAATTCCAGGGCTCCTAGGTCAAACAGAAAATACTTCAATCAGCCAGAAGGAAACAATTCAACATCATGGAGCCATAGCCAGGATCACATAAGATTTAGAAGCTTCCACAGTAAAGGAGTGGAGGGCTTGTAATAAAATATTCCAGAAGGCAAAGGAGCTAGGAGTATAACCAAGAATAACTTACCAAGCAAAAATGAATATAATCCTTTAGGGGGAAAAGGGATATTTAACGAAATAAAGGACTTTCAAGGACTGCTGATGAAAAGACCAGAGCTGAATAGAAAATCTGATATTGGAGCACAAGACTCAAGAGAGGCATAAAAAGGTAAACATGAGAGTGTAATCATAAGGCACTCTATAAAATTTGACTATTTCCATTTACATGGGAAGATGATTCCTAAGAATTTTATCATTATTAGGGCAATTAAAAGGAGTTTACATAGACAGAAGGCATGGGTGTGAGTTGATTATATATTGAGATGTTCTCCAAAAAATGAAAAAGTGTTGAAAGAGGAATACACCAAAAGAAGGGGGAAGGGAGAAGGAAAATGGAGAAAATTTTTCTCACTTAAAAAGCATGCAAGGCAAAGCTTTTACAATGGAGGGGAAAATGAGGGGTGTGGTGGGCGATGCTTAAAACTTACTCCCATTGGAATTGGTCCAAAGAGGGAAGAATATATATACTTACTTAGTTGAGCATAGAAATGCAACTTACCAAATAGGGAAACAGGAAAGGAAAGGGATAATATAAAAGGGAGGGGTGGATTAAGGGAGGCAGTGGTTAGAAGCAAAATAGATTTCTGAGGAGCAACAGGATAAAAAGAGAGAATAAACAAAAGAGATGAAGAGAAATACACAGTTAGTAATCATAACTGTGATTGTGAATAGGATGAACTCACCCATAAAAGGAAGCAGATTACAGAATGAATTAGAAACCACAATCTAACAATATATTGATTACAAGAGACACACCTGAAACATAAAGGCACACAAAGAGTTAAGATAAAGGGGTTGGACCACAATTTTATACACTTCAGCTGAAATAAGAAAGGCAAGGTTGGCCTCTCAGACAAAGCAAAAGCAAACAGACATCGAAATTGAAAGAGATAATCAGGGAAACAACATTTTGCTACAAGATATCATAGACAAGTTGTTTCAAAAAATTTTACAGTAAGTTTCTCTGATAAAGGCCTCATTTCTCGAATATATAATGAATGTAGAAATGAGTTCAATTTATAAAAATGAGAGATATTTTCCAAGTAATATGTGGTCAAAGTGGCAAGTTTTCAGAAGATGAAATCAAAGCAATCTATAGCAATATGAAAAAATGTTCTAAATCACTACTGATCAGAGAAATAAAAATTAAATCAACTATGGGGTACCTCCTCACACTTATCAGAAATAACAAATGCTGGAGGGGATGAGGAAAAATAGGTATATTAATGAATTGCAGGTAAAGTAGAGAAGTATTTTCCCCACTCAGAACAATTTGTAACTAACCCCAAAGGACTATACCTGCCCTTTGATGAAGCAATAATACAACTACTAGGTGTATATCCCAAAGAGATTAAAGACAAAGGAAAAGGATCTATATGCACAGAAACATTTCTAGCAGTTCTTTTTGTAGTGGCAAAGAATTGGAAATTGAGGGGATGCTCATCAATTGGGGCATAGGTAAACAAGTTGTGGCACATAATCGATTGTGATGGGGTACTACTGTGCTATAAGAAATGACAAGAGAGATGGTTTCAGAAAAGCATGGCAAGACACATATAAACTGATGCAAAGTAAAGTGAGAAGAATCAGGAGATCATTGTGCCCAGTAACAGCAATGAATGTTGTAATGATGATCAACTATGAAAGACTTGCCTACTCTGATCAATACAATGATCCAAGACAATTCCTAAGGGCTCATGATGAAAAAGATATTATCCCCCTCCAGACAGAACTGATGAACTGTGAATGTAAGTTGAAGTATAATTTTCTCATGTTATTTTTCTTGCTTTTTTTTTGAAATACGGCTAATAGAGAAATGTGTTTTGCATGATATCTCGTGTATAAGTGATATCACATTGTTTGCTTTCTCAGTGGGTATGGGAAGGGGGGAAGGAGGGAGAAAATTTGGACAAAATTAAAAAGAAAAGAATGTTAAAAATAAATTATTAAAATTTAAAAATACAAAGATCTGTGGAAGAAGACACAAAAGCACAAGATGTATTTTCATCGCTGCTGCCTAGCGAAAATAAGGAATAGGCAAAGATGATAGAATTAGAAGGATTCTAGTCTATCTCTCTCACAAGTATTCTAATAAAGATGGAAGAAGAGCACCATACTAAGGATTGATCAGGAAATTCACAAAGAAGTCCTAGTGGGTCATTTTTTGAACCCCAGGTCTTAGAGTCAATACACAGTCAAGTAACCAGGACAGGGACTGTGTAGCCAGGGAAGTTGCAGAAGAGAATGATTTTGCAGGTGTAGGTTGAACTAGATATCCATTACATTGTGAGCTCCTCTAAGACAAGTACTGTCTTTTGCCTTTCTTTATAACCTTAGCCCTTAGCACAGTGTCTAGCACATAATAGGTGCTTAATAAATCCTTATTAACTAACCTGTGAACTACCTTCTTACTATACAATTCTTTGAGCTTTTGGAGCTTGATAAGATCACTGACATACTGTCTTAGGTTCCTGGTGGGAGTGGGGGTGGAAAGCTTTCTGATGTATGTCTTTAGGTCTCTTTTCCAGTTTCCAACCAGCAAATAATATTTCAGGGAAGAGAATGTATATGAATCCCTTTACTGGGTATCTGGCGTATAGTAGTTTTTAGAAGGGGAGGGAAAGGAAGAGGAGGGAAAGGGAGAAGGAGGGGGAAGGGAAGGAAGGGGGAATGGGAAAATATTCATAATTATTCTCCAAACTTATTTCCCACTGCTATTCCTCATGCATTCTATGTCTAAATAAAACTGAGTCCTTTGGACTACCTAGGCTACTTTCCCATATGTGATATTCCATCTTCCATGTATATACTTCAAATAATCTTTGTCCCCTTCCTGGAATGCTTTCTGTCACCACCAACTCCCCTCTAGGCTCAGCTCTGATGCCACCTCTATATTAAGGTCTTTCCTGAACCCTTCTTTAGGTATCAGTGATTTTCCTTTCTCCCCCAGAATTAATTTTGACATCAGGTGCCTATGGGCATCAAAGATTCTTTTGAAGATGAAAAGGACAGGATGCTCACTGTCCACTCCGGGCTCCATCTTTGGAATGTGATCATGCCATACCTTCTCAGATACCCCCTTCTCTCCTTCCACCCAAAGGGATCTGTCTGGTCACTGTTCTAAGCCTTGAGCCAACAGAAATATTCCAAAGGCGGCCTAGTGGTATGGCGAATAGGGTGCTGTAACTGGAGTCAAGAAGATTCAAGTTCAAATCCTGTCACAGACTTTCACCAGTGTGTGACCCTGCATAAGTCACTTAATCTTTCCTTGGCTCATTTTCCTCACCTGTAAAATGGAAATAAAACTATTTACCTCACACGTTTGCTAGGAGGATCAAATGAAATAACATGCAAAATGTTTTGCAAACCTTTAAAATGTTATGTAAATGCTAGGTACTACTACTACTACTACTACTAACTACTACTACTACTACTATGACTACTACTACTACTACTACTAATAATAATAATAATAATAAAAATAACAATATTGTTCTTCATATGAAAGGATGGGCAAGCCATGGAGGAAGGCATCATGGCTCTATGCTGTTCATTCTCCCACTAGAGCAGCCATGGTGAATGGCTTGCTTTTCACCTAGCAAAACTAAAAATCCTGCATGCTACTCAATTTTGGAATTTTTCTGAAACCAATAAATCGCTATCAGTAAGATTTCCTCTAATCTTAGTTCAGGAACCCCTAGTCAGGTTGGAGAAGGAGGGAAAAGAATTCTTTCCAGCTTAACATTCATCCATAAAAGATTCATCTTCTGTCTCTTTATCTCTACATACCACAAGGCGTTCACTGCTCCCTTTTTCTCTGCCCTCCCTTTCACCAATAGTGAAGCTCACAATCAAGTACAGTCAAGATAAATCCTTTATCTTTAGCTAAATTGTCTGGCTTTAGTACTACTTAAAATAGCAAGCAAACAACTTCCAAGAAGAGAGATAAACTTTGGATTTAACATCAGCCCTTTGGGGCAGCAAGAGAGGAGAAGGGAATTCTCAGTCAAGAGAAATTTCACCACGAGTCAGACATGCTCCATGCTCCCACCTTAGCTATTTCATCTGCTGTGATGGACTAAGGCACCAGTCACCAGGCTGGCACCGGCTTATATTTGACACTATCCATGGCCCTCTCTTTACTCTGCCTCTCTAACATCTGACAGCAAGCAAAATTGAAGATGGAGTTCTTCGAGTTACCATCCATTTCAAATGCACAAGAGAGGGAGAGTTGTCACATGGCATTATTACTGGTGGCAAGGGTGACCTGGTCCTTTGACCTCCTGGAGATTTTTCTTTCCTCTTGAATTGGGCGCTCTGGTTCCTGTGTCCCTGCCCATCCCATCTTATGAAAAACTTTCTTAGCTTCTTTCACAAGGGAAGAAACAATTGAGACTATTTGGAGCCATATCTCCCAGAAACTAGAACCAGAAACACTAGCTGTATAACCCAGGGCAAGTAATTTAACTTTTGTTTGCCTTGGTTTCCCCACTTATAAAATGAGGATATCAGCAGCACCAAGATCTCTCAAGGTTTTTGTGAGGATAAAATGAGATGATAATTTTAAAAATATTCTGTAAACCTTAAAGTACTATATAAATGTTATTACTACAATCATGATCATCATCATTTGGCTTTTGACTTCATTATTCAACTAAAACTGCTCTCTCCAAAGTCATCAATGTTCTCTTCATGGCTAAATCTCATGGCTTGTCACTTTTGTTGCCTTCTCTGTAGCACCTGACACTGCTAACCATCATCATCACTTGCTGGATATTCTCTCCTCTTTGGGTTTCTGTGACACTCCTGACCCTTAGTTCTCATCCTACTTGTCTCATCATTCTTTTTTAACTTCTGCTAATTTTTCATCCATATCATGTCTGATAACTATGAATTTTCCCCAAAGGTCTGTTCTTGACCCTCTTCTCTTCTATACTCTCATGTAGTGATTTCATCAGTTCCCATGGGTTATCATTTTTACACAGATGACTTCTAGAACTAGAAGTCCAAGTCTAGTTTCTCTCTTCAACTCCAGTCACATGTGACCAAATGGCAACTGGACAATTTTGAACAGGATGTTCTATAGATGTATCAAATACAACATATACAAAAATGACCACCTCATCTTCCCCTTCTTCTTCCCCTGAATTTCCCTACTAGTTGTGAGGGTAGCACTATCCTTCTAGCCATCCAGGTCAGCAACTTAATTGTAATTCTTAACTCACTACACATAACCAATTACTTTGACAAATCTCATCTTTCTCTACAACATTAATTGGATACATGCACTTCTTGCCACTCACCTAGCTACCACCTCTGTTCAGGTTCTCCTCATTTCTCAGCTTGACTATTAGAATAGCCTTCAAATTGGGCTTCCTACTTCAAGTATCTCTCTACTCCAGTACACCTTTCATACAGCTGCCAAAGCGAATGTTATAAAGTAGTGTACAAACCATGGGGTTTATGCTCAAAATTTTAATGGCTTTTTAAGCAGTAAATAAGTAACTAATTATTATGTCACAACTACGACAAGAAGCATGCACACGTTTGAAACATTATAGGTTTGTTTCTGCAGCAATCTGCAACACCATAATCCTCCAAAAATTTTGGTGTTCATGCAACAATTGCATTAAACTCTGATTACTTCTGACTAAGCTCAACAGGTTTGTGTACTTTGTCAGCCTCTTATCATTTTTTTTCAAAACCACTGCAAGCACAAACTTGCTTGTAGCACAAACTGATTCCCAGAGGATGGTAAGATGCATGCACGTGCCCTGATTAGCACTATGTACAATGTACCAGAGTATTTCCCTCCTTCCCCTCAGTTACCCTGCAATTGTGAGCTGTGGAATAATGTGATCAGGACATAAGGAGCATTTGGGTTCCACGTCAGGATGTCTGAAAACCACAGCTGCTACGAATGCATATTACTAGCCATCTTGAAACCATCCCAGATGATTACAAATCTTATATTGTCCCTCGCTGCAGTGAGGTTAAGGTTTTTCTGATATAAACTTCTATTCTTCAATCTGGGGAAATTTTCAACTTCACTGGTTGGTGAAACTGGGCAGTCATTTAGTAGAGTTACGGTGAGAATGCAGCCAATGACACAAGAGAAAAAAGTCATATCAGACTTTCATAATAAAAGTTAGCTTATATACAAACATTGTTTAAAATAAAGTAAATTTTTGCATAGTAACTAGCTAGCAATTTTAAACAATTGGTTAAAGTGGTGACTAAAAATGTTAAATGAATTTCTATCAGCAAAAGAGCTTATAAATTCTCCTACTGTTTTCTAACACATATTTGTATGAGGAAGAATTTTCACTTTATTTTATTTAAAATCAAAATACAAAAACAAACTTGATGCTGAATGGTATTTAAGACGTTGTCTCATGGTAAGCCAAATAATGCAAGCACCCTAAGTTATAGTTTATTTTATTTAAAATTATATTTATTTTAAAAATTGTAAAATAAAAAATTTCATGTGATGTTTGTAGATAATAGAAAGCATATGCAATTTTTGATGGATTGCTTCTTTTAATTCTAACAGAATGTCCCTTTTAAAATATTCAAAATTATTTTATAGTTTTATATTTGGTTTTCATCATTACAGGTGGGACAAAAATTTGTATTTCATGTAAATTTTAATTGGGATATTTGGAGGGTATAAGTTATCATGGTAGTTTTTGCAAGCCCTTAATTAATAAATCTAAAAGAATATTATGAGTAGTATATCTAATTATCTTGGGAGTTGATAACACATTTTTTGGTTGTTGAAAGGGGTTCTCAGAACAAAAAATATTGGGAACCCTTGTTATAAAATATAAGTTATACCATGTCATTCCCCTACTCAATAAACTCCAATAGCTTCCTATTACCTCTAAGATAAAATCTCTCACCTGTGGCTCTAAGAAGCTGTAGCATGCACAGGGACCACACCCGGGTAAAATTGTCTCAGAAAACAGGCTAAATCAGGTTAATGGTAACTGACAGGCCTCAAACCCATTGGTGAGTTAGGCGAATGTCCGCCCCAAGCATGTGAAGACTTCCTGGCAGAATGGGTGGATGAGAATAATTTGTTTCAATTAACGTGAAGGCTGCTCCAGCAGGCTCTGTGGAGTGATTAGAGTTTGGTCAGACATGGAAGACATCAAAGTTATCCACTGCATCTCAGGCCATCACCGATCATCCTGACTTTTGTCTTGCTAGTGGACTTTGATGACTCTGGAACAGAGAATGAAGATGTTCACTTTGTGCAATTCTGCCTCACTTAAATCTAATCCATGTGCAATGTGTTATTTGGTCCTCTTTGAAGACAAAGGATGAACAACACGATCAAATAAAAACTCTCATGTCATTTGAAGTTCTTTACGACCTGAACCCTTCCTATCTCTCCAATATTCTTTACTCCCCTTTACACGCTTGATGGTCTAGCCTTACCAGTGGTGTGCTGGTAATTGTTTAACAAATGGCTCTCAATATGTATGTATATATGTGTGTGTATATATATATATATATGTATATATATATATATGTATATATGTATATTTACATAGCAATGTGTATATGTGTATATGTATACATATTTAGTTTATCCTAAATAATTTGTTTTATTCAAAACAATGTCTGAGTCTGAAATGCTATTACCTTGATATGTTCTGCATCTTTGAGATATTCTTACCTCATCTTGGAAGTCTCTGAAGTTGTACGATACTGGTATAATTATATATTACAAAATGAAATTTTTATTTGTTTTCCCTCTACCTTTGATAAATGCTAAGTTTACTAAGCTACAACTTAATTACACTAAGTTTACAAATAATTTAAGTTGTGATTTTAACGTAAAGTTGTGACTTTAATGTAATACTCGATAGCATAAAATAATTTCTAGAACTTTCTATGAGGATTCTTTATGAGAGTATATAACAACTAGACTTCTAGTGTCAACCTTGTTTAGGCAACTATCCTCCAAACTGTTATTTAACACATGTAATAAAATTGTTGTTTCTAATAGATTTGGTCATAAAACACAGTGCTGATTGATTAAGGTTATTTCTTTCAACAATATAGTTCCTAGCCTTAGGCTGATGTCCAGTAAAAGCTGGTAATGGTACAGATGTTTCTTTAATTAACCCCATGGGCACAATTATCACAATTACTAATTTAAAACGGTATGAGATTTTTCGGTGAGAAACTGTCTGTATCTGCCATAACTTGTTTGGATCCATAGCAGACCAATTTTGCACATTTCAGATCTGTTGCATTCAACATTTAAATAAGTAGTTTGGAGAGTTTGTTGCTATATCAAAATAATATGACTAGCACAAGTCAGAGAAGTTTTCACTGGAGTAGAATATGATATTACCTGGTTTCCTTCAAACAGAGTTAGTGAATATTTCCCTGTCATTCCTTCATTGGGTAAACTAAGAAGTTTCTTCCATCACAATTTCCTTACCAATCATCAATTATGAATGACTTGATTTCAAAACAGGTAGCTCCCAGGTGTTTTTATCCATTTGTACTTCTTTCCCTGTAAGAATTGACATTATATACATAAAGACTGTGAATGATTTACCTTTTTTAAGTAAAGGAATGAATGTGTTACCCCTGAAAGCTAGTCATGATATCCTAGCAATAAAAACCTGTTGATTAAGTCTAAGATAGAAACCAGGAATTCTTAAAATGGAGTCCCTAGGATATCCACTACCCCCTGCCCCTCATCCAAGAGTATACTGAAACTTCATTATGTCCATAAATTTACATGGGGGAAAAATTACATCATTACTTCCACCTATCGTTAATTGAAATTTACCATTTCCTTCTATTATGAATCTTAAAAAAACATTATTCTGAAAAGATGTACATGAGCTTCACTAGAATGTCAAAGAGGTCCATTACACACACACACACACACACACACACACACACACACACACACACATGCTCGTTAAGAATTTCTTCTTAAAATAATGTCAACTGGTACCTACACCAGGACCCTCTGGAAGTCTGGTGAAACCTATGGACCTCTTGTCAGCATACTGATTTCAAATGCATAAAATAAAATATACAGAATTACAAAAGAAACTGATTATAATGAAATACAGCTATCGAAAAGCTATTTTTTAAATTCCTAGATTAACAGTGGCTGCTATTTACTTGACATATTACTCGACACACAAATGAACTGAGAAGTAAAATGAGTGACATATCCCCCTCTCCAATCTGCTTTATGTATATATACTATTACATAAACGTCCAACAGTTTAGTACATGATTAAATTCTCTCACCAATAGCAATGATTCTAAACAGTAGCCAACACAAACTGGTTTAGATTTAAGTGACACTTCTGAAAAGTGTAGTTGAGTCATGATGGCCTAAAATCTTGGATGGCCACTGATATATTTTTTTTTAAAAGATGGAATCTAAATTTTGTAAATTTAAAAACTCTGAACATAAATTGAAAAAAACAATTAAAAGTCTTAGATGGCTTTAGACATAAGACTGATAGGCTTATGAATTAATAATAGTTTCACTACATCCTCAATCGATAAAATGTATAAATAAATTGATAAAATGTATAAATGTATAATGTATAAAAATGTAATAATAAATAAATAAATAAAATGTATAAATAAAAAAGCAGTAATAATTTAAAGCATACCTTTTTCTAAAAAAAAATTATTTCAGTTTGACCACCACCCATTTATAAGTAACTTGGCCAAGCTGTGCAAAACAGACACTTCTGAAATGATTCCTACTTCTTAGCATCTGTTGCTAAACAATCCTGTAGAAAATCTTACTACTTCAGCCTCATCTCCCTAGATAATAGAAACATTACCATTTCTCTTCTTAACAGAATTTGGAATGGAAAAAAATCAAAAAACAAACTCTAAGCCACAGCCAAACAAAGACAGAACTATATTCCCCAGCATGTATGAAGCAGAACTTAGCCGTTTCAGAATTGTTCAAATAAACTGTGAAATGCTAAGAACATGATAAAAAAGAAGCTGGAGAACGTAATAGATAAGAAAATCCAGTAGGAAACATTGTATGATCTGGCATGTATCCCAGAAAGGTAAGATTACTTTTGTATCAAAGACAGTGTTTCATATGAAAAAATAAAAGCATTTGTTCACATTTCATAAATATATACGTACATACATACATACATACATGCATAGGGAAAGTTATATGTGTGTGAATCTTAAAGTGAGAAAAGAGAAACTATTTGACTAATATGTGGGCTCAATTTCAACAATTCTTTTTCTATTGTCTGGTCAGCTTTTAGAAAAGGGACTCAAGACATAAGCTTGTGAGAAATACCATTGAAGATCCTTTCTCCTAAGATGGTGCCAAAGGTGACAAAGGAAGCCCTTGACCCCCCAAGATGGCAGCCAAGTACAAGGCCTTGAAGGCCAAGAAGGCATGGTTGAAAGGTGTTCACCATCACAAAAAAGAAGATCCTAACATCCCCCACCTTCTGTCAACCCAAGACACTAAAACTTTGAAGGCAACCCAAATAACCTGGGAAAAGTGCCCCGTGGAGAATAAATCTTGATCACTATGCCATCATTAAGTTCCCCTTAACCACTGAGTCTGCTATGAAGAAGAGGGAGGACAACAACACTCTAGTCTTCAGTGTGGACATCAAGGCCAACTAGCATCAGATCAAGCAGGTGGTCAAGAAGCTGCATGACATCGACGTGGCCAAGGTCAACACACCGATCTGGCCTGAGGGAGAGAAGAAGGCCTATGTCCGATTTGCAACAAAATTGGAATCATCTAACCTGTGTCCAGCTATCCTACTCCACCTACAATAAAAAGTTTTCCAGTAAAAAAGGGACTTGATATATGATTATATTTTAAAATACACATCAAAATGTGGCAAGATTTTGAATATGAAATTGAAATTATTTGGGAACAAAATTAGATAGGTAGATAGACAATAGGTAATTTCCCAGGTGAAATTTCTCTGGATGTAGTTCATACGGATTGTTAAATTGGGAATTAGGTATGTGAATAATACACCCAGTCTTCTAAGCACTCTGTTCTAACATTCTTAATTTTCTCTTGACTGATTCAATCACTTGCCTCAAAATCTTATACAGACTTGACTTACCTCCCATGTGATAGACATGTATTCAAGTCTTGTCATTTTCCTCAGAAAAAGAAAGATATTTTCTAGCTCTGTCTCAGAGTTAAAAACTGTGAAGCATATAATTTGTCATGAGAAGCTATTTAAATAAAGTTCATTATGTGAATAACAGATCTAGCTAAAGCTCATTTTGGCTGATTTGTATGTTCATCTTTGAGCTAAGATTTCTCTACTGTGGCCAGAATATTTTCTTGCTGGAAAGGGTTTGTATGCATATGCCTGTATTTGTGCATATGTCTGTATCTGTGCATAGATGTGCATGGTGAAAAAAAAATTGTGTATGAGCTGTAGGTAAAGATGTTGAATGTTCTGATTTTAAAATATTAAAATATCAAAGTTCAAAGGCATGAGATATATTAACAATAACAACAATAATAATAATGTACAGAGAATCAGTTTCAGAGGATAATGTTTTTGTAACCGAGAAGGCAGTCTCCTTAAATAATACATATTTATCTTTTGGGGAACATGATGCCTTTTCTTCAAAAATGACTAAATATCTAGGATACATTTCCCATTGTATATTGCATTAACCTAGTCCTGCTAATACATATATATATATATATATATAAACACTTAATTTTCTAATTCTAACTAATTTTAAACTTTCTAATTTTGAATAAATTTCTGAGAAAAAAATATGATTTGAAGGCTAAAAATAATTAAAATTAGAAATAACTTACTTCTTTAGAAAAAATCTGGCATTTTCTAATTGTTTTAAGTATATAAATTTAAATTATGTGTATGTTCAAGGATGCTAATGTGGGGTAGTCATTCATTAAAAGAAGACAGCAAGTGAGCCTTAATAGGTTCCATAAATGGGCTCTGAGAATCTCAAGGACCTGTAATGATTCCAGAATCTTTTGTCCCATCTTCCCCTCACAGCTACATTTTATGCACATACACAAAGAAACAGCCCACGGCAGGGGACTCAGGCAGGGTAGGGAGGGAAATGATTGAAAAGAGTTAAAGGACATTTATTATTACTTTTCAAGAGTTAGAAGACATAAGTTTGCTTCCAATTCTCTTTTATGGCTTAAAAATGAAAAACCTGAAAAAGTGAAACATGCAGCTTATTGTATTGTGGTAAACATGGACATTGATTTTATTCAAAGGCCAAAATGCTGTTCTCTTGAGTATATACTTATGACACTTTTTTTAAATATATATTCAGAAGAGATTGAAAGAGAGACAGAGACAGACAGACAGACAGAAAGAGAGAGCAAGAGAGAGAGAGCGAGAGAGAGAGAGAGCGAGAGAGAGAGAGTTACTAAAAAAGCTTTAAAGGAATTACTAGATTTGGTATCGCTGGCTATGAATACTGACAGAAGCACTCATTTACATGGTTATTAAAGAGAAATCTGTAAGGCTTATAGATTCAATGATTGCAATAGAAAGGAGTAATGGAATTCTTAACAGTAAGGTATTTGAAATTTGGCCTGAGAGTGGGCTTAAGTAGCCAGAACCTTCACCTTTAGCCCTAATAAACGTGGGATTTAGTATCAACAAGACTTGACATAATCCATATGAAATATTAATTGGCAGACCTATGACACCTTCTGTTACCTCATCTCAGCCCAATTATCTGATCTACACTTACCTGATACTCTTTCGAATCATTGTAAAGCACTAATCAAAAGTGTTAAAGTGTTTCACACACAGCTGTGGTCTGCTTTAACCAGAAAATTAAGACAGTGTGATTCTATTTAGCCTGGGAAGCAAGTTCAAAGAAAGAGGTAGATATCAGTGGAAATCCTGCCTAGAATCCTACAGGAAGGGCATATATCAAGTTTTCATCACAACTAGCAATTGAACAAAATGTCAAGGACTCCCCACTTGGATCCACGTCTCAAGTGGCAAGAAGAAAATTATACCATGGCGCACCGGACAAGAATAACCTATTTCATCAGAACCATCTCTGGCAGAAAGTAGCAAGCCTAATGTTAACCATCAAAGCAGTATATGCCCAGTAATGAAACAAGAGCCAATTCCCATCGATCGAGACAATCTGCCGCACCAAAACACAAAAGATTTGTCATAGCGTTCCTGCTATGGCTTCTGCAGCTCCAACAGGAGCACTTAGCTACAGGCTCCTAAAATGGACAATGAAGGATTATACCATAGCTGATCATCAGTCAACAATCTGTATTATTCTCTGTTATCCATGAGCATCAGAAAACCTATCAAAGTTATCGGAAGACTAAGTTTCTGTTCTTAAGAGAAAAATCACCTTTCGTAAGTGAATACAATACTGCTTTCCTACATACGTCATACCGATTTGTTACAGACTTGGAAGTTTCTAAGTGCTACATATAGTTCCACATTCTTTAACACATAGGAGGCAGCATCCCACTGTTAACTATCCATTCCCCGGACAATTGCCTATTTACGTGCTTTTGAATATTATAAAAAATTAAACTGAACACACTACTGTTTGTTTAAATTACTTTTAGTGGGAGAACAAAAAGTTCGATGATTAGTATTATCCAAATCTATCAAAGAAAAATACCAGCGAAGTCCCTCATTTACGTCTTTTTCTAGCTGAACAGACTATTGGATTTTCTGCAATGTCTGCAGAAGATCACTTTCTTAAAACCACTGTAATTATACTATAACCAGATCTCATTCTATTACCAACAGATTTACCTACCTATATTTTAAATTATTCTCAACAGAAAACAATGTCACTTTTTAGTTTTAATTTAATTTATTTAATATTTTTAGTTTTCAGCACTGATTTTCACAAGAATTTGAATTATAAATTTTTTCCCCATTTCTACCCTCCCCCCACTCCAACGTGGCATATATTCTGGTTGCCCCATTTCCCAGTCAGACCTCCCTTCTGTCATGCCACTCCCCCCCCATCCCCTTTTCACTTACTTTCTTGTAGGGCAAGATAAATTTTTATACCCCATTGCCTATATATCTTATTTCCTAGTTGCATGCAAAAACTTTTTTTTGAACATCTTCTTTTAAAACTTTCAGTTCCAAATTCTCTCCCCTTTTCCCTCCCCACCCACCCTCCCTAAGAAAGCAAGCAATTCAACATAGGCCACATGTGCATCATGATGCAAAACCCTTCAACAATACTAATGTGGTAAAAGACTGACTATATTTTGTTCCTTCCTATCCTATACCCCTTTATCCAATTTTCTCCTTTGACACTGTCCCTTTTCAAAAGTGTTTGCTTTTGATTACCTCCTCCCCTATCTGTCCTCCCTTCTATCATCCCCCCTTTTCAATCTCCTTCCTCCTTCTTCCTGTGGGGTAAGATACCTAACTGAGTATGTATGTTATTCCCAGCAACGCAAATAGTGTATGAATAGATCTAGTTATAGTATACATATTCCGGTAGTCTATAATTGAGTAAACACAAATAGCAAAATAATAGCAGTATAACTCATAGCATTTAGTAATGGCATTCAATAATTAACATAAACATCACTAAATACGTGATTACATACAAGATGTTCATTATACTGGTTAACAGTACTTTTGTCTAGCCACATTATGTGTGCGTGTGTGTGTGTGTGTGTGTGTATACATATATATATATGTATGTATGTATGTATATGTAAACACCTCTGGTTTTACCTGTAACATCATAGGTTAGCTTGGTCATGAGTGAAAGAGACTGAACTTTCCTGTGATCTGCTGATCTGACTATATCTGAACACCATGGTGATGGTATGGACTGATCATGGTCCTCATAAGAACTATAGACCGGAATTCCTAAGCCTGAGCTTTTGAAAAGTCCAAGCTAGCTGACCGTATCTTTAGGCTCTAGAACCATGTGACTGAGATTCTAGGCAGGATAGTCACTGCTTCTGGGTTCAGTCAGTTTTCTCCCCTTTTTGGAACTGCACCTAGGCAAGACTACTGGATTACTATACACAGTGTCTCTTTTACTGGAAATGTCACTGAACCTGCTATAGATGTCATTGTACATCAGGTGGATAGTTTTACTTACAGATTTTGGAGATGTCAGTCTATCATTAAGACTGCTAACACTACTGTACATATCACAGTCACCGACTATGTGACAAACACTCTGCTAGGAGTTGGGCATACAAATATAATACATGAAACAATTGCTTCCCTGAAGGACCTTACATTCTATAATGGAAAGGTAGGAATAAGCCAGTTTATGAAGTGCCTTGAACACCAAACAGGATTTTATATTTGATGCCGAAGGTAATGGAGTCATTGGAGTTTATTCAATGGTGGTGTGGAGATGGCATTTGACCTATGCTTTAGGAAAATTAATTTGATAGGTGAGTGAAGAATGGATTATAGAGGGAAGAGATTTGAGGCAGAGACCAACCAGGAAGAAATTACAATATTCTAGGCATGAGTTGATGAGGCCCCAACCCACAGTGTTAGAGGCTTTCATCATTTCATGCCTGAACTAATGATCTTTTTTTCAGTTTATTATTTAATATATTTAGTTTTCAGCATTGATTTCCACAAGAGTTTGAATTAAAAATTTTCTCCCCATTTCTGCCCTCCCCCCCA
>CM053628.1:26831284-26847827 GCA_028646595.1 Phalanger gymnotis | reverse complement strand
GGTCTTTTGGACCTCTTTTTCCATTTGGCTAATTCTGCCTTTCAAGGCATTCTTCTCCTCATTGGCTTTTTGGAGCTCTTTTGCCATTTGAATTAGTCTATTTTTAAGGTGTTGTTTTCTTCAGTATTTTTTGGGTCTCCTTTAGCAAGTCATTAACTTGTTTTTCATGGTTTTCTCACATCTGTCTTATTTCTCTTCCCAATTTTTCCTCTACTTCTCTAATTTGCTTTTCCAAATCTTTTTTGAGCTCTTCCATGGCCTGAGACCAGTTCATGTTTTTCTTGGAGGCTTTTAATGTAGGCTCTTTGACTTTGTTGACTTCTTCTGGCTGTATGTTTTGGTCTTCTTTGTCACCAAAGAAAGATTCTAAAGTCTGAATCTGAATCTGGGTGCGTTTTTGCTGCCTGGCCATGTTCCCACCCAACTACTTTCCCCTTGAATTTTTCATTGGGGTATGACTGCTTGTAGAGTAGAGAGTACTTTGTTCCAAGCTTGAGGGGATGTGCTGTTGTTTTCAGAGCTATTTCTCACAACAAGCTCTGCCACACTAGCACTCCTCCTCCCCCAAGAACTTCCAACCCAGACCAGACTCAGCTCTTCAGTAGGCTCTGCAATCCTGCTCTGATCCACCACTTCATTCCTCTCACCATGTGGTCTTGGGGCTGGAAGCAACTGCAGCTGAAGTTCAGTAGCCACACCATCCTCGCTGCCTCCGGGGAGGTGGCTGAACTGGCAACTCCTTTCACTCTGTCCCCTGCAGCTTTTCCCACTAACCTTCTCTGTTGTCTTTGGTGTTTGTGGGTTGAGAAGTCTGGTAACTGCCACGGCTCACTGATTCAGGGCACTAGGGCCTGTTCTGCCCGTCTCCCAGTCTGGCTGGTCCAGGCACAGCCCACACTGAGCTCTGCTCTTCTCCGCTCCCAGCTCCGTGTGCCATAGACCTTACCCCACGGCCATCTAGGCTGTCCTGGGCTGGAGTCCTGCTTCCCTCTGCTATTTCAGGGTTCTGCAGTTCTAGAACTTGTTCAGAACCAATTTTATAGGTGTTTGGAGAGACCTGTTGGGGAGCTCACACAAGTCCCTACTTTCCAGCTGCCATCTTGGCTCCACCCTAACAATGTCACCATAAATCTTAATGGCACTTAAACTTAACTGACTTATACTGGCCAACTGGACAGGACAGCACTACACAGGGTACTTAAATCCTGCTATAAATAACCATATTCAGTGTCTACTAGGTAAAATAAGAAATAAAAGAGCACTTTTCAAGGCAAACATGTGAGCATATTATTTCCATCTTATGGAGCTGTTAGAGATTCTCAAGAAATAAGACTTTTATCTCGACTCCTAGAACAAGCAAGCGATGATACTTCTTCCCTTAACACAACAACAACAGGAATTTCCCCCCCCCATTAGAACAACAGTCCTTCAGAATCATATGGCTAATGAATGTTTGTACTAGGAAATAAGGTTGGAGTATGTGTCCTTATTGGAAAATAATGTTGTACTTATATTCCTGACTTATCTAAAAATATTCGTGTTATACTTTTTGATATGAGATAACAAGGGTCAAAGCCCCATGAGGACAACTAGTGGGATGTTAAATCTTGGTATAGTTTTATTTTTGGATCCCTTGGTGCTACTGTCACAAATAGACATTACGTGTATGATAATAACACTTGTATGATGTTGCATAATTCTTACTTTGATTCAAATGTCACAAAGTTTTAGCCCCTGAACAGATAAAAGACTACAATATCTGCTCTGCAATGAAAGTTTGAAAAAAAATGAAATCAAATTTGGCACAAAGCAACCCACATGGCTCCTAAAAGACAAAATTGTGGCCTGAGGAAGCAAAATTTTAGGACCCTAGGTTATAGATAAATTAAAATTAAGTCATATATTAGCCTTAGCTAGAAATTTACTAATATCTCTAAATTTATCAGCTACATGTTGGTAATCAAAACAAAATAATCTATATGAAAATTCTAACATATACTTTAAGATATCAGAAGATATTTAAATTTATATATATATATGTAGCAAGAAAAAAATTTATTCTCAAACTATTATTATTTGAATCTTGATGACTGCAATATCTTAATCTTATCCTAGAAGTCCCTGAAGTTGTGAGACAGTTACTGTTTTACATCACAAAATATAACTTTGACTTGTTTCATTTTTCCTTTCCCTTTGATAAACACTTTGTTTCTAAGTTGAAACTAAATAGGAAATAATTTCTAGAACATTCAATGAGAATTTTTCACAAGAGTATCTAACACCCAGACTTCTCTGGTCAAATTGGGATGCTTGGTTAATACAAGTTAAACTCTGTCCTCCAAATAACTATCCCGTATAATAAAATACTGCTTTTAAATTTAAAACTTTTTTTCAATTAACATGCATTTACTTTCTCTTCCTTCCACCACTCTCCAAACTCCCATAAGAAAAGAAGTTTGGAAGTAAGACCAAAAAATTACTTCGCCTTGCATATCCTTTGGCCCAGCAATATTCCGAGGCCTATATCCCAGAGAGATCAAAGAAAAAGGAAAAGAACCTATGCGTACAAAAGTATTGTTTTTAATAAATCTGATTATGAAACATAAGGCTGAGTGACTCACTTTGTTTCAACAGGAGTGAAGGGACCTGTGTTTCCTCTGATGGGATTATCTATCTATATATCTATGTAGGTATGTATACACACACACACATATACATACACATACATACATACACACACACTAATATAACTCTGGCTGTCCAAGATTTCTCAGGGAAAAAAAAAACGATAAAGGGAATTCAAGAAAAGTTCAAGTATATTAGGAAACATAGGAAAGCTGATGTTTCCCAGTATTCTCAAGTTGCCACTTCCATTACCCCAGAGAGACTTCCACCCTGAGTCTGTTTAAGCTTAGACCAGAGGTTCTTAAGCTGGTGTTGAGTTATTTTTTGTTGTTTTTCTTAAATAATTATTTCAATATAAATTTATTTCTTTTGTAATCCCATATATTTTATTCTATACATTTATAAACAGGATTCTAAGAAGGGCTCCATTACACAGAAAAGTTTAAGAAGTCCTTGATTACAGAGTAGACAAGAAAGAAGCAGCCTTGCTATAATACAGGTTTTTTTAAGCCACAGAGCAGGCTGCATTCATTCTTTGTTCCTGAAGCTAAGCAGAAGAAAGCAAACTGTGAAGTGAAATCACTTGTCAAACTCATTTGCTACAAGTAAAGGTGGGGTGGAAGGGAGTGTTAATTGAAAGAATGAAGAAAATCCATGGGAAAAGGCAAATCTGAATATATTCTAGACTAAGCATTCTAAACTTCCAGTGAAATTTGGAGGACATGTATTACCACAAATGGGCTAAAGAGAGATGGCAAATGGTTAAAGATGGCAAGGGGTAATCATAATCATAATCTGAAATGTAATCAGATTCATTGGAAACAATATTTTTGTACACGTAGATTCTTTTCCTTTTTCTTTGATTCTTTTATTTCTTTGAGAGTAAAGAAGGGAGGGGTAAAGGAGGAGGGAACAGGATAGGCACAAAAGCTAGACCACCATCACTTGGCCTCCCTTCCCCTCAGCTCCTGAAGTAATTGACAGATGATGGGACTCTCTTTCAAAAAGCACAGGATCCTGACAAGCCAGGGTTGGTTACAGTCATTACTAAATGGACATTTTAGAAGTAGTCCAGTCTCTTTGATACTATCTGGCTGTACCATGTGTTGTGGGCCCAGTCTCTCTGATGACATTGTCGATGGAGGGAGTGGGTGGGGTGAGTAAGACACTTTGCCCAAGAATGATTTCTTCTCATTTATTATTTATTACTTATTATTTCTTCTTAAAGCCTTGGTTTCAACTCTGTGACTAGACTCCTTAGCTCCCTAACTTGTAGTCTTCTACCACTAGACTGGCCCACTGCTTAAATTTGTCCAGCTATTTAAAGCCATAGGAAAAGCTAACTTATTTGATTAGCCAATCAATTTCTTGATCCAATCAAAGAAGCTCACTCCTCATATAGAGATCAGAATGCATAATCCATCTGTTAACACATTGAAAATTTCATCATCCCTTTACACTGATTATGTTCAGTTAATTACGGCCACTGAGCTAAGAAATTATGATAATCAAGCATGGTCTCAAAGAAGAGGTATGACAATGTAGTTCTTTCCATTATTCACAGGGGTAGGAAAATATAAGGGTAGACTAGTAAATGTCACAGTTTTTTTTAATTTTTTAGTTAATTTGACTTATTAAAATGTATAGTTCTGTGAGTGGGGTTGGGTGATGGATATATTGGGAAAAATGTAGGTGATACAAAAATAAAAGTACCAATAAAATGTTATAAAATAAAGTCTAGACTACAGGGTCAAAGCTGGCAATAAAGGCAAGCAAGGTCAGGATGGGGGAGATCGTATGGAAGGAAAGTGATGAGTCAAAGCACAAGAAGTATAAAGACGCAGAGGAGAAGGAGTATGACAGAATGAATAAAAAGATATTGTCATCTGAGAGGGAAATTTCAAAGTTCCAGATTCTGTACACAATATGATTTTAAGAGATGGTGAGGTCTAACATATTTAGATACAGATATCGATATCGATATAGATAGATATATAGATATAGATATATAGAATATGACCATGTCATCATAAGCAGCTGAAGAATTCATTAGAATTTATTCATTTTACAAGAATCTACAACATGCTAAATATTGTGCTAGGCCCTGAAGATACAACATGTACTCAGATAAGTAAATGAATACATATAGACACACAATACATAAAAAGTAATGAGGAGAGGGGGAGACTATTGGAAGTGGGAATGAGGAGAAGCCCCATGTAGGAGGTGGCATTGACCTGAGCCTTGAAGAGAACTAAGGATTCCAAGAGGCATAGGTGAGGAGGAAGGCATTTCAGGGATGAGGAATAGCCTATAGAAAGGCACAGAGGTGGAAAGTGGAAATTCACATTTAGAAAATGATAAGCAGGTAGTTCGGCTAGAATATAGAATGTAAGAGAAAATAATATGAAATGTGTATAAAGAAAAATTGCAGGAAGATTGTGAAGAGCTTTAAATCACATATGAGTCTTCATTTCATTCTTAAAGGAAAAGGGATACACTGAAGCTTCTTAAGCAGGTGAGTATCATCCTGTAAGAACATCAATTTGACAGCTGTGTAGAGAATGGATTTGGGGTGGAACAGACTGAAGAGTGAGGGATTAGTTAGGAGACTGCTACCACAGGTTAGGCAAAAAGTTGGTGAGGGCCTGAGCTAACACAGTGGCCATGAGTAGAGAGAACGGAATGGATGGGAGATATGTTGTTAAGACAGAATCAACAAAACTCGGAAAGATTGGCAGTGGATATTAAATACAAGTTTTCCCGATTCAAAGGCCAATGCTATGTCCATCAAGCAATGCTAAATGCTAGTTTGTTAGCTAAGTGAAATCAACTGATTAAATTATGATAAATACCCTTTTTTAATTAGAAGAAATTACTCAGTAAAAATGATCACAGGATCAGAGATTCCAAGCCGGAAACCACCTCAGAGACCATCTAGTTTCTAGTTGAACGCTCCTTTTTTAAAGTTTAACAAAATGACTTTCTAGGGAGGTTGTGATTTGACCAAAAGTCACATGTCAGGCTCAAAACCTGAACCCAGGCCTTCTAACTCCAGAGTCAATGACCCTGCTCTTGTTACTAAGCCACATTCACCTCCAAGATAAATTCAAACCCTTAAGAAAAACAAGCAAATGCACCTCCCTCCCTTTGGCAGAGTAGTGTGTAATATTGCATATGCTATCAGACTTACTTGAAATATTTGTCTATTTTCCTCTTCTTTTTAGAGGGAGAGATTATACATAAAAAGTGCCCTACAAAGAAAGGATATTAATGAGAAGATCTGTTAAAGAATAATCTAGCTATTCTTGCTAAATACGAAGAATCTTCATATTTTCAACATTAAAAAAGTCACCTCATGACTTATAAATGTCATTATATTAATGGTCTCATTGATATTATCAGAATGATATAATTAAACAGGTGGTGGTATTGAAGCAAAAAGTCTGACAAACTGCCTTTGGTTACATTCTCTTTCCTAACACATTAATGTCTGACAGAAAAATCACCTAGACTTTGCTACAATTCATTTAGTGTTTTTTCTTTTCTTTCTTTTTTTTGGTGAGCAAAAATCAACCTTCCCCCCTTCCCACTGTAAAACCTCCCCCAGTTTAGAATCAGAAAACTAAACCATATAACAAACCTGTATAATCAAGGAAAAATTTTTTTTCCACATTGGATATGTCCAAACAAGTGTCTCATTCTGCAATCTTGGTCCTTCACCCATCTATCAGTAGGTTGGGTAGGCATGTTTCATCATTAGTCCTCAAGAATTGTGGCTAGTCATTACATTATCAGAGTTCCTAATTTTTGCAAAGTTGGTTGTCTTTAACATAATGTTATCGCTGCATATGTTGTTTTCCTGATTGTACACACTGCATTTCACTCTGTACAAGTTCAAGTAGGTCTTCTCATATTTGAAATCAAGCCCTTATTTCTTCCAGTACAATAGTTTTCTGATATTTGTATATCATAATTTGTCCAACCATTCCCCATTTGATGGATGTCCCCTCAGAATCCCATTTTTTAACACCTCAAAACAAGCTATATTTTTATACATTCTTAGAATTTGTTTTGTTTAGAACCAATGACTCCCTTAATCTATTCTCTAATTCCCTTCCCCCTTCTGCTCTTTCCCTCTTGTTTCCTTATTGAGTGAAATGTATGTCTGTACCTACTGTGTGGGTGTGTATTCTTCCCTCCTTTGACCACTTCAGATGAGAGCAAGCTTTAAGTGTCAGGTGCTGTCTCCTATCCTCTTCTATATAGATGTCTATTTTTTGGACCTTGATTATGTGAGACAATATTCTCTAACCTCCCTTTCACTTCCCACCCCCACCCCAACCACTGTATTCCTCTTCCCCTCTTTCCATTCTTATGATCATCAAGACATTATAGAACCACTCTCATACCTTGTCTAATTAGATTCCCTCTATAAGCCCTAATGATGATAGGCCTCAGAGGGGACACAAGTATCATTCCTCTTTATTAGAGGGTAAGCAGCTTATCCTTTATAATTGTTTTAAATGTTTAAGTCTTTTGAAATTGTTCCTTTATATATTTTTCTTTTTCTTTTATTTTTCTCTTTATTTTTTCTTATTTTTTTATTTTTACTTTTTATTTTTCTCTTAACTCCTGTGTTTGAACTTCAAAGTTGCTTCACAGCTCCTGGATTTTCATCAGAAATGATTGAAAGTCCTCTACGCCTTTTTGTTGTTCTTGCTGTTGTACAGTTGTTTTCAGTCATGTGTAATTCTTCATGACCCCATTTGGGATTTTCTTGGCAAAGACACTAGAGTGGTTTGTCATTTCCTTCTCCAGGATCTTCATTTTACAAAATAAGGGAACTGAGGCAAACAGGGTTAAGTGACTTGCCCAGAGTCACAGGGCTAGTGAGTACATGAGGCCAGATTTGAACTTAGGAAGATGTCTTCCTGAATCCAGGCCTAGTTGCCCTATCTATCTTTTAAAGGTCTACTTTTTTATTCCCTTTATGATTACACTGTTTTGTTAAATAAGTTATTCTTAAGTATAAGCCAATATCCTTTGCCTTCTGCAATACTATATAACAAACTCTTTATTCCTTTATAGAGGTGGCTGCTAACACATGTGTGGTCCTGACTGTAGCTCCTTGGCACCTGAACTGTGTTTTTGACTGCCAGCAGTACTTTTTCTTTGACCTGGGAGCAAGTTCCCTCCTCAGTCTATACTGGATCTGTGTCCTGGAGCTGGATTTGAACTGAATTCAGTCTTCTTCATCTTCTTTTTTTTAATTTAGTTTTTATTATTTAATATTTTTAGTTTTCAACATTGATTTCCACAAGATTTTGAGTTACACATTTTCTCAATTCTACCCTCCCCTCCACCCAAAGATGGCATATATTCTGATTGCTTCTTTCCCCGGTCTGCCCTCCCTTCTTTCACCCCACTTCCCCTCATCCCCCTTCCCCTTACTTTCTTATAGGGCAAGACAGACTTCTATACCCCATTGCCTGTGTATCTTATTTCTCAGTTGCATGTAAAAAAAACTTTTTTGAGCATTTATTTTTATAACTTTGAGTTTTCTCCCTTTTCCCTCCCCACCTAACCTCCTTGAGAAGACAAGCAGTTCAACATAGGCCACACATGTATCATTATGCAAAACACTTGCCATAAGAGTCATGTTGTGAAAGACTAAGTATATTTCCTTCCATCCTATTGTGTCCCCCTTTATTTAATTTTCTCCACTGACCCTGTCCCTTTTCAACAGTGTTTGCTTTTGATTACCTGCTCCCCCCATCTGCCTTCCTTTCTATCATCCTCCCCCAAATATCTCCTGCCCCCCACTTTCCTGTAGGATAAGATACCCAATTGAGTGTGTATGTTATTCCCTCCTTAAGTCAAATCCGATGAGAGCAAGATTCACTCATTCTCTTTCACCTAACTCCTCTTCTCTTCCATTATAACCGCTTTTTCTTGCCACTATTATGTGAGTAACTTACCCCAATTGATAAATGGTCAAAAGCTATGAATGGAAAGTTTTCAGAAGAAGAAAAGAAAATATTTATAGTCATGAAAAAATGCTCTAAATCACTACTGACCAGAGAAATGCAAATTAAAACAATTCTAATGTATCACCTCACACTTATCAGATTAGCTAATATGAATGTTGGAGAGCATGTGGAAAAATTGGGACATTAATGGTGTAGTTGTGAACTGGTCCAACCACTCTAGAAAACAATTTAGAACTATGCCCAAAGGGCTATAAAACCATGCATACCCTTTATTCCAGCAATACCACTAGTAGGTCTGTATCTCAAAGAGGTAAAAAAAAAATAAAAAGGAAAAGGACATATAAATACAAAAATATTTGTAGCAGCTCTTTTCTAGTGGCAAATAACTGGAAACTAAGTGGATGCTTATCGATTGGGGAATGGCTGAATAAATTATGTCATATGATTTTGATGGAATACTATCGTGCTATAAGAACAGATGAGAAGGATGTTCTCAGAAAAATCTGGACTTACATGAACTGATGCAAAGTAAAATGAATGGAATCAGACCACTGTACACATTAACAGCAATATTATACAATGATCAACTATGAATAATTTAGCTATTCTTAGCAATACAATGATCCAAGACAATTCTGAAAGACTTATGATGAAAAATGCCTATCCTGATCCCCAGAGAAAAAAACTGATGGAGTATGAATGCAGATCAAAGAGAACTTCTTTTTAAACTTTCTTTATTTTTCTTGGGATATTTTTTGTCTGATGTTCTTTCACAACATGACTAATGTGGAAATACGTTTTGCATGATTATACATGTATAACCCATATCATATTGCTTGCCTTGTCAATGAGAGTGGAAGAGAGGGAGGAAAAGAATTTATAACTCAAAATTTAAAAAAAAGAATGTTAAAATTGTCTTTACATGTAATTGGGAAAATAAAATATTAAATAAGAGAAAAAGAATGTTAAAAAATTTTCTTTATATATAATTGGGGAACAATAAAAAATAAATAATTTAGGTATTAAAATAAAAAAAGGGATAAGCAGGAAGTTTTCAGAAAAACCTGGGAAGACTTTTATGAACTGATGCAAAGTGAAGTGAGCAGACCTAGGAGAACACAGTGTAGGATGATCAACTGCGAATAACTTACCTATTCTCAGCAATACAATGATCCAAGACAATTATGAAGGACTTATGAAAATTCCTATCCACCTCCATAGAAAGAACTTAAGGAATTTGAATTCAGATAGAAGCATACTTCTTAAACTTTCTTTATTTTTTCAGTCTGTGTATTCTTTTTGCAACATGGTTAACATGGAAATAAGTTTTACAGGACTTAACATGTATAATCAATATCAAATTGCTTGCCTTCTCAAGGAAGGGGGAGGGCAGGGAGGGAAATAATTTGAAATGCAAAATTAAAAAACCCAAATATTTTTGAAATTTTACATGTAATTAATAAAAATAAAGAGAAATAACAAAGAAAAATAATATGTGCTTATCTTTCTGGAAAACTTATTGAGAAGTTCTTAGGGGAAGTTTTATATCTGTAAATACTTGCATGAATAAAATAGAGAAAAAGGAGATCAATGAATTGTGCATGCAAGTGAAAAAGCTAGAAAAAGAACAAATTGAAAATTTATTGAGGTCTGTTGGTTTCCTTTGCTGTTCTGTTCATCAGAAAAAGTTTTAATCAAAGGTAATATGTAACAGTATGTATGTAAAATAGTAAGGAGAGTTTAGACAAACTTCATCCCTTGTAAGCTAATCCAGGAATCCATCTGTTGTGCATGCTAGAAATTGACTGATATTGGCAAAACAAATGCTTGTAGTTTTAATACCAAATAATGTAATCGCCAAGGGAATGGCAAGACAAGTTTAATAACCAAAGTACAAGAAAGTTCACTGCAGCACAGTGTAGTGGAAAGAACTCTCACTAGACTAAAAGTCAGAGGAACTTATCTCCTACTTTGAGCTTTTCTAATTGTTAGTTCCTCAGAGTTCTCTAGGTTTCATTTAACTTATCTGAAAAATGAGAATAGCACCTTCCAGATTCCTAACTACCAATCTGTGTACCAGAGGCGTGAAATGAGCCTTCTGATGTTGGGAGGTAGGTGAGATGTGGGCCCTGAAGGCAGAGATCCTGGAACACCAGGAAACTGCTGCTAGGAAAACTGCTACTGGGGAGAACAGAACAAGGAAAGCCAGTAGGTCTAGGGACAGGGGAAGGTAAAATTCACCTGGGGTATATCAGCAAGGGGAGGAAATGAACTCATGCAACTTTATGATTTCCTTCTATACCAATTTTTCTTGTTAGCTATATGCTAATCTCAGTTTTTCCTACATTGATGAAAGACTGAAAGTGCTTTGTCCTCTAAATTAACTTGGTGCCAGGCCGTAGTTATAACTCAGTCACCTGGAACTACAGAACTCAGTGTGCTATAGTGGGGAACAAATGAGAAAACACTGTCTAAGTAAATGTTGTATAAGCTATTAAACACTGGCCAAAAGCACAGGCAGTACAAATTCCTAAACCACTCATATTCCTCTCCAAGTGTCTTCTTATCCTATCACCTTCAAAATCCCTTTCACTTGAGGTGTAACATACAACAACCAAATAATTAGTCATTTATTGAATACTTAATAATAAAGACAAAAAAGAAGCAGTTAATACTCTTAAGAAGTTTACATTCTGGAGGGAAATACACAGTTAGTAATCATAACTGTGAATGTGAATGAGATGAAATCACCTAGAAAATGGAGTGGATAGCAAAATGGATTAGAAATCAGACTGCAACAATATTTTGCTCACAAGAAATATACTTGAAACAAAGAGACACACAGAATAAAAATATGGAGTTGGAATTAATTGTGCTTCAGCTGAGGTAAAAAGGCAAGGGTAGCAACCATGATCTCAGAAAAAAGCAAAAATATACCTAATTAAAAGAGATAAGAGGGGAAATTAAATTTTGCTAAAAGGTACAATACATAATGAAGTAATATGAATACTAAACATATATGTACCAAATGGCACAGCAACCAAGTTCTGAAAGGAAAAATTAAATGAGTTACAGAAGGAAATAAACAGTAAAACTATGCTAATGCAAGACCTAAACTTTCCACTCTCAGAATAAGATTAATCTATCCAAAAAGCAAAAAGTTAAGGAAATGCGTAAAATCTTAGAAAAGTTAGATATGACGGACTTCTGGAGGAAACTGAATGGGAAGAGAAGGAAATATATCTTTTTCACATGGGTTCATGGCAACTTCACAAAAATTTACCATGTCTTAGGACATAAAAACCTGGCAACCAAATGCAGAAGAGCAGAAATATTAAATATATCCTTTTCGTATCATAATGCAATAAACATTATATTCAATAAAGAACTGTGGAAACATAAATAAAAATTATTGGAAAATAAATAAATCAAATTAATTTAGTGGACACCAAAGGCAGAATCACTATGGTATAGAAAAAGCAGGGACTTTCCTGTGCTCTCTGAAAATCCCCTCCAAACAACTTTAAAATAACACTTAAAAATGAGGGAAATCTGGAGTGGCGGGAACCAGAAAAAATGGGATGAAATCATTTTCCAGCTCAAGACAACTTAGAAGGTCAGCAGGAAAGATCTGTTGCACTGGAGTGAGAGCAGAATACAGTCCAGTGCAGGCAATGCCTCACAAGCCAGCAATAAGTATTGGGGGCAAACAAATCAGCAGCAGTGGCTTCTAGAATTCTCAGCCCACAAACAGGAAGGGAATTGGACAGCTGGTCAGAGGGAGATTTCAGGAGTCCCTTTGCTGGCATTGGGCACAGGACTCTGTTGCAACACTCTTATGCAGATCTGGATCTCAGTCTTGGGTTGCAGCCCCAGGGTGAGGAGGACCACAAGCACACCAGAGCTTGTAGCCACAAGGAGCCTGATCACAGTTCCAAAGCAGAAGAGCGCTTGTGGTTATTCACAGTGGGCTTATGGTTACTCACAGACCAGAGCACAGGCCAGGATAGTACTAAACATACCTCTCCTTGAGATCATACCACCTGTGAAGAACTGAAAGCTTACAGATCCTAAAACTAGCTCTGAAAACAGCTGCAAAAAACCCAAAGCTTGAGACAGTGCCCCCACCACCTCAGGAGCAGAGTCCAACATTAAAGTGAAATTAAAAGTCAAGATGTAAACTGGAAAACTGAGCAAACAACAAAAAAGGAACCTGACCACAGAAAGTTACTATAGTAATGGAGGATCAAAATGTAAACTCAGAAGAGGCAAACAAAGTCAAAATTGCTATATCCAAAGCCTCAAAGAAAACTGTGAACTGGTGTCAGGCCATGGAAGAGCTCAAATAGGATTTTAAAAACCAAACAAGAGAGATAGAGGAAAAATTGGGAAAAGAAATGAGAGTGAAGCAAGAAAATTATGGGAAAAAAGTCAACAGTTTGGTAAAGGAGGCACAAAAAAAATTACTGAAGAAAATAACAGCTTAAAGAATAAGATAAATGGAGAAAGAGGCACAAAAATCCACTGAAGAGAAGGACTCCTTAAAAAGCAAAATTTGTCCACATGGAAGATGTCCAAAAATTCACTGGAGGACTCCTTAAAATGTAGAATTGACCAAATGGAAAAGGAGGTACAAAAGCTTAATCAAGAAAATAATTACTTAAAAATTAGAATTGGGCAAGTGGAAGCTAATAACTCCATGACACAACAAGAAACAATAAAAGAAAATGAAAAAATAAAAGAAAATATTAACTATGTCATTGAAAAAGCAACAGACTTGTAAGACAAATCAATGAGAGAGAATTTAAGAATTATTGGGCTACCTGAAAACCATGATCCAAAAATATCTAGAATTCATTTTTCAAGAAATTATCAAGGAAAACTGCCCTGGTGTTCTTGAACCAGAGAGTAAAACAGAACTGAAAAGCATCCTCCAATCACCTCCTAGAAGAGATCTCAAAGATAACACTTCATAGAAATATCATAGCCAAATTTCAGAGCTTCCAGGTTAATGTGAAAATACTGCAGGCAGCAAAACAAAAACAAGTCAAATATCATGGAGCCACACTGAAAATAACACAAGATTAAGCACCTTCTACATTAAAGGATCAATAGGCTTGGAATATGATAGTTTGGATTTCCAAAGAACTAGGATTACAAACAAGAATCCCCTACCCAGAAAAACTGAAAATAATCCTTCATTGGAAAAAATGGATGTTCATTGAAATAAGGGACTTTCCAGCCTTCCTGATGAAAAGACTAGAGCTCAATAGATATTCTGATATTCAAACACAAGACTCAAAGCATAAAATGGTGAACAGGAAAGAGAAATCACAAGGGATTTAATAAGACTAATTATTTATATTCTTACATAGGAAGACACTTGTAACTCCTAAGAACTTTATCATTTTTAGACCATTAGGAGTCTACATTGACAGAGAGACGGGTATGAGTTGAATATGATGTGCTGATTTGTAAAAAAATAAAAAAGGATGAAAAAGAGGGATGCACTGAGAGAAGGAGGAAGGGAGAGATAGAGTGGGGAAAGTTATTTCACACAAAAGAGCTTTTACAATAGAGGAAAGTTTGAGGAGGTGGAGGAGAGTGTTTGAACCTTAATCCTATTGGAATTGGCTGAAAGAGGGAATAACATACACACTCATCTGGCTACAGAAATCTATCTTACCCTACAGGAAAGTAGGAGGAGAAAGTGATAAGAGAAAGGGGGAGGGGGGGCGATAGAAGGGAGGGCAGATTTGGGGAGGCAGGAGTCAGGAGCAAAATACTTTTGAGCATGGACAAGGTGAAAAGAGAGAGAGAACAGAAAAAACAGGAGGAAAATAGTGTGGAGAGAAATACACAGTTAGAAATCATAACTATGAAAAACTTGTTTACATAAAAAAACTTATTTACAGAAAGTTTCTCTGATAAAAGCCCCATTTATCAAATACATTAAGAACTGGGTCAAATTTCTATTTAAGTTATTCCCCAATTGACAAATGGTAAAAAGATATGAACAGACAGTTTCCAGAAGAAGAAATCAAATGGAAAAAAATGCTAGAAATAATTACTTGTTAGAAAAACAAAAACTAAAACAACTCACACCCATCAGACTTGCTAATATGACAGAAAAGGAAAATGACAAATGCTGGAGGTAATGCGGGAAAAATGAGATACTAATGAATCATTAATATAGCTGTGAACTGATTCAACCATTCTGGAAAGCAATTTGGAATTATACCTAAAGGGCTATAAAACCATATATGCTCTTTGACGCATCAAAGCCACTTCTAGGTGGATATCCCAAACAGATAAAAAACAAAAAGGAAAAAGACCTATTTTACAAAAATATTATAGGATCTCTTTTTGTGGTGGCAAAATTTTGGAAGTTGAAGGGTTGCCCAACAATTGGGGAATGGGTGAACAAGTTCTGATACCCAATTTTAATGGAATGTTGTTGTTGTTGAGTTGTTTCAGTCTTGTCTGACTCTCTTTAACCACATTTGGGGGTTTTTTTGGTAAAGATACTGGATTGGTTTGCCATTTCCTTCTCCAGTTCATTTTACAGATGAGGACGCTGAGACAAAGACAGTTAAGTGACTTGCCCAGGGTCACACAGCTAGTAAGTGTCTAAGGTCATATTTAAATTCTGGTCCTCCTGACTCCAGTCCCTGAGCTCTATCCACTGTACCCCCAGATGCCATATAATGGACTACTATTGTTCTATAAGATATGACAAGCAGGATGCCCTTGGAAAAACCTGGAAAGACTTACATGAACTGATACAAAGTGAAATTACCAGAGCCAGAAGAATATTGTACACAGTATCAGCAATATTGTAGGATAACTGTGAATGACTTAGCTATTCTCAGTAATACAACCACTGAAGTTAATTCCAAAGGACTGATAACAAAAAATGCTATCTACCTCCAGAGAAAGAACTGACAGAATGTGAATGCAGACTGAAGCATACTTTTAAAAACTGTCTTTATTTTTCATTTTTGTTTGGCTTTTTATTCTTTGTGTTTACAACATGGCTAATGTGGAAATATGTTTTCATGACTATATGTGTATAACATATATCAAATTGCTTGCATTCTCAATAATGGGAGAGGGAGGAAGGGAGAGAATTTGGAACTCAAAGCTGTAAAAACAAAATGAATGTTAGAAATTGTTTTAGATGTAATTGGGAAAAATATTGTTTTTTCTAAAAATAGAATGAGCGATTCAAAGAAGAAATCACAGAAACAATAAATAATTTCATTAAAGATAATGACAGCCATGAGACAACATATCAAAATGTGTGGGATGCAGCCAAAGCAATACTTAGGGGGAAACTTGTATTTCTAAATACATGAGACAATAAAATATAGAAAGAGCAGATCAATCAATTGGTCATGCAAATAAAAACTAGAAAAATAACAAATTTTAAATCACTAATTAAATACCAAAATAGAAATCCTGAACATCAAAGTAGAGATTAATAACACTGAAAGTAGGAAAATCATTGAACTAAGAAAACTAGAGTGTGGTTTTATAAAAAGAAAAACCAATAAAACAAATGAAATATTCTGTAAATTTGGTTTAAAAAAGAAAGAAAAAAATACCTATGTAAAAGGTAAAAAGGGTGAAAGTACCATCAAAGAAGATGAAATTAAAGAAATTATTAAGAGCTATTTTGCCCAATTATATGGAAACAAATCTTTCAATCTAAGTGAAATAGATGAATATTTAAAAAATATATATAAATTGCCCGAACTGACAGAAAAGAAATAGAATACTTAAATAACCCTATCTTAGAAAAAGAAATTGAGTAGGACATCAATGAACTCCTTAAGAAAAAATTTCAGGGACTAGGTGGTTTCACAAGTGAATTCTAAAAAACTTTTAAACAACAATTAATTCCAATGTACTGTAAACTGTGT
>CM053628.1:26809247-26830784 GCA_028646595.1 Phalanger gymnotis | reverse complement strand
AGGAAATGGGGAGAAAATTTGTAATTCAAATGCCTGTGAAAATCAATGCTGAAAACCAAACATATTAAAAATAAATTAAAAAAATATATTTTTGTACCAGTAGGTCCTTTCCTGTTTTTTATGATCTTTTTGGGATACAGTTGGTCCACTATTTCTACAGGCTCAAGATGAACTAGGAGAAATAGCAATCCAATGAAGGTCTTAGAGGAGGAACTTGTTTTGATTGAAATGATTATAGACCAAAGTGATAGCCGAATTAGATCAAAACTTATTACCAGAAATTCATAGGAATGCTGCACCTTATATGGTACCTTGAAAATAGGACAACACCCAGTCCTCTTGTCCTCAGGTCTAGAGTACATCTAGTTTTCCCAGTGTACTAGAGAGATACATTTCATATAGGAAAGAGTGGATGCTAAGCAAACCTTCTGTGACTTATATAAAGTATCTTTGGAAGACTTGGTGCTGTATTTTCTAAAACTCTGTTTTCACCAAGCTGCCTTCTAGCAATCTTTCACTTCCTGGGAGTGTTGACATTAGGAAAAGGGGGCATGTTTGGGGGATGTGAGTATTTTGATTTGCAAAACAATTTGTTCCTCAGATGTAATAAATTGGGTTGTACCAAGGACAAGGTACTCTAATTAAAGGTTTTCTAAAAGTCATTATCGATTCAAAAATCATAGTTCATGAACCTCATCATTGGGAAAAATAAACATGCCCAGGGAACATGTGTGGAGGTTTGTATGAGTGATACTTATTTTGTCACAGCAATCCTGCTCTGTAACAAACTGATGGTGTCCTTAAACTGTTCCTGCTGGGCCTGTTTCCCACTGGTCTCCTGTGGTGTGGGATGGTCTACTCTGGATATGAAGTATCCACTGGACATTGCTCTCTATTAGTCTCACATGGTCACTGCTGGACGGTGAATTGCTGTTCACACGGATGTAGAGGTTCTTTTTGCTTAAAGCTTATGAGTTTAGTTGGAATATTCTGCCTTGCAAAAGAAGATTGGGTTCTATCGTCTCCTTTAGTTCATAGCCCATAATTTTATGTTTAGATTTTTCTCTACTTAATAGTATTTTATTTTTCCCCAATTACATGTGAAGATAGTTTTAAACATTCACTTTTATAAGGTTTTGATTTCCACATTTTTCTCCTTCCCCCCCTCTTTCTCCCCAAGATAACAAGCAATCTAATATGAGTTATACATGTACAATCATATTAAATATATTCCCACATAATAGTCATGTTGTGAAAGAGAAATCAAAATAAAAGGGGAAAACCATGATAAAGATAAAATAAAACAACAAAAAAGTGAAAATAGTATGCTTCAATCTGCATTCAGACTCCATAGTTCTTTTTCTGGATGTGGATAACATTTTCCATCTTGAGGCTTTTGGAATTGTCTTGGATCCTTCTATTGCTGAGAAGAGCTAAGTATATCATAGTTGATCACTGCATAATGTTTCTGTCACTGTGTACAGTGTTCTCCTGGTTTTGGTCACTTCACTCAGCATGAGTTCATATCTTTCCAGGTTTTTCGAGAATCTGCTTTCTCATCATTTCTTATAGCACAATAGTATTCCATTACATTTATATGCCACAACTTGTTCAGTCATTCCTCAATTAATGGGTGTTCCCTCAATTTCCAATTCTTTGCCACTACAAAAAAGCTGCTATTTTTGTACAGTGTGGGCCCTTTTCCCTTTTATGTGATCTCTTTGGGATACAGACCTAGTAGTGGTATTTTTGGAACAAAGTGTATGCACAGTTTTTTTTAACTCCTTAATTTTTATATCATCATATCAAAGTCAACTTATACTCACACCCTCTATCTAAGTATACTACTTCTAACTGCCCTAATAGAGATACAGTTCTCAAGGATTACAAGTATCATCTTCCAATGTAGGGATGTGAACCGTTTAACCTTGTTGAATAACATGCCTTCTTCCTGTTTACCTTCTTATGATTCATTTGAATCTTGTATTTGAAGATCAAATTTGCTGTTCAGCTGTTGTCTTTTCATCAGGAAAGTTTGAAAGCCCCCTATTTCATTGAATTTCAATCTTTACCCTGAAAGATTATGCTCAGTTTTTGTGGATAGTTGATTCTTGGTTGTAATCTAAACTCCTTTGCCTTTTAAAAGATAATATTCCAAGCCTTCCTATCCTTTAATGTAGAAGCTGTCCTTTTTAACCCTGACTATGGCTTCTTGATATTTGAATTGATTTTTTCATAGGTGCTTGCAATAATTTCTCCCTGACCTGATAATTCTGGAATTTGGCTACAATATTCCTTGGAATTTTCATTTTGAGATCTCTTTCAGGAGGTGATTGGTGGATTTTTTCAACAACTATTTTACCTTCTGGTTCTAGTATATCAGGGCAATTTTCCTTGATAATTTCTTGAAAGATCATGTCTAGGCTCTTTTTTTAATTATGGCTTTCAGGTAGTCCAGTAATTCTTAAATCATCTCTCATCAATCTATCAAGTTGTTTTTTCTGATGAGATATTTTACATTTTCTTCTATTTTTATTCCTTTGCTTTTGTTTGTTTCTTGATGTCTTATGGAGTCATTAGCTTCTGCTTGCCCAATTCTAATGTTTCAGGAATTATTTTCTTCAGTTAGCTTTTGTACTTCCTTTTCCATTTGGCCAATTCTACTTTTTGAGGAGTTGTTTTCTTTGGTGGAATTTTTTCCCATTTGTCCAATTGTATTTTTTGAGGAATTGTTTTCTTCAGTCCATTTTTGTCCTTCCTTTTTCCAGCTGTTGTCTCGCTCTTGCATACCTGCCATTTCTTTTCTTTTCCCAATTTTTCTTCTACCTTTCTTTTTTGACTTTTAAAACTTGGAAAGAAGGCTTTTTGGGCTTGGAACCAATAAACCTTCCCCTTTGAAGTTTCGCATGTAGGCATTTTGACATTGATGTGCTCTTCTGACTTTGTGTTTTGATCTTCCCTGTCACCATAATAGCCTGCTATGGTCAGGGCTCTTTTCTTTTTCTTGCTCATTTTTTAGCTTATTTCATGACTTTTAAAGTTTAGCTCTGCTCCTGCTGCATAGGGGGCACTGTCCCAAGTTTCTTGTGCTGGGGGCCAAGGGCCTGCTCACTGGCTTTCTGCTTCAGGGTTTTAGGTGCTGGCTGCTTACTCACTGCACTGGGGTGGTCTGGCCTAGTTGTGCCTGTTATGTCCTGGGTTCTGGAGCTGGCAGTTTGCCTTCTGTGCTGGGGCTGGAGGCCTCATAGCTGGCCTGCTGTGCTATTGGCCTGCTGAACCAGAACTGTGGGCCCTTGGGTGCTGATCTATGCTATGGCTAAGAGCCTCCCACTGGCTTGTCCAAACACTGTCTGTGCTAGACTGTGCCCCATTTTTGCCAAAGTGAGACAGACCTTTCCTAAAGTCCCTCCAAGTTATCTTAAGCTGGAAAATTGTTTCACTCTGTCTTTTTGTGGGTCCTGTATTTCTAGAATCCATTTAGAGGCTTGATTTAACATTGCTTCTGAAGGAAACTGAGAAGAGCTCAGGCAGCTTCCTGGCTTTTCCCCACCATCTTGGCCCAAGTTTTAGTGTTTTTTTAGGGGATACAGGACCTTCATACCCCTATTGCTAGACTAGAGAAAACCCTTGTTTATGATAATCATTTCCCTTACAGAAGAAGAACCTTTTACTCCAGGGATTAAGTTCTTCTAGAACACAGAACAAATTCCCAGATAAGCCACACCATAGGCATTAAAATCTGTATTCATACCACATTTTTCCTAGTCTCTGTGGTCAGGATTTCTTTCCCAAGCCACTATCTGATATAGCGTTAGGAAGTCCTTGTCACTCTGATTCAATTGCAGATTGCTAAAATGTATTCCTTCAGTTTTATTTTAGGGGCTTTATCTTTAAAGAAACATGAAAGACTTTTTAGGTCTGAAGCCTTGAAGTTTTGGTTTTGAAATAATTTTTTTAAGTTTTCTGTAGATGGCATTTGTTTTTCCATCACATTTATTTCTGATTATATACCACCTCCTTCATCTCTGATCCAGTAGGCTTTCCTTTGTAATAATTTTTTCTAAAAAATTGAGCTAAACCAGCCAGTATGTTGATCACATCTAAAAGATTTGCAATATTTGTCCCCATAGTTCCCCTCCTCTACGTCAAAGGGAGAAAGGTACATTTTCTCAGATCTTCTCTGGAACTGAAAGTTTTCTGAACCCTGGAATTGTTTTGGGTATTCTTTGCAAAAGATTTGGAAAGGAGAAGTCAGAGAACAAAAACTTATAGTTGGAAGTGCTTAGAGGCATCTCCATCTATCTCAGTCTTTCATTCCAGTTTTCTGCCTTATTATGTATGCATGCCTGGCAGCAAGTTTTGAGCTTTTCTATGCATGTGAATAATAACTACCATGTATACAGTAGTACTTTAATGTTTATAATATTAGCTATATTAATGCATTTTAATTAATTAAATTAATTCCTTTTCCCCCACAACCCTATGATGTCAGTATTATCACTGGTATTATCCCTGATTTATGTATAACAGAAATGTAGCTCAGAACAGATTAACTGATTGGCCCATATAGACCTTGATCTGGAGCCCTTCTGTCTCTTGGTCCAGGATTCTTCCCAATAATAACTTTTATTAGCTGTCTAACTGCAGAATTCAGTTTGATTTTTAGGAACTTGGGCATTGGGTCTCATGGCTAGAGATGAGAAAGCATGGGCGGGTTGATAAAGTGTGGGTGCCCTCTTGGAAAGTCTGAAGTACTGAAAAAGTAAATTTAGTTAGCACAAGCCAGTTTTCCCCAGGCATAATTACCCCAAGTCAACTGATCATTGAACCTTCATGTCTGTGAAACTAAGTCCCCATATCCTGAAGTGGAGGTAAGTACAATTAAAACTCTTTATGGTCTGACAGACTGGGCCACACAATATTGACATAACATACAGAGTAGAAAGTCTCTATTGCATTGTGTCTTAGCTCTACCATACTATTTTTATGTAGACAGAGGTTTCTGAAGTGTTACCTTGGATAGACAGGGCCACAGGATGACTTTCTACCTTATGGACATGAGTGGCAGTCTGGCACAGTAGAGGGCCAGTCTTTGAGTCAGGAAAACATGAGTTCAAGTTATACGTCTGATACACAGCTCTCCTATGCATGTATAGATCTTATTCATGGGATTATGAATGAGCCACCTTACCTCTCAGTGCCCCAAGCAGCTCTTCAGAACTGTAAGTTAAATGGAAGTTGTTTGTTTATTTTTTTTTTTTGGTGGAAGTAGCTTCCATATTAGGAGTTCCTTACCCTGGTAAAATCAGAAATCAGAGACTACTGCCCTGAAGTGATAATCTACACTGAAAGAGAAATCTTTATATCAGTGATATCACTGATTCATTCAAGTATCTTTGAAGACATGCCATGTTTCAGTAGCCCATGAGGATATTAAAAAGAATAAAAAACAAAGCTCCCCAAGCTGTCTATGGTTAAAAAAGACACTTGTAATACATTGGAAGCAGGTCTTTAATATTAATGTACAACATTCATTTACATTTTAAAATTAAGAGATAAGACAATTTCATAAACTGATGAATATACCTTCTTTACATTATTTTTCTTTTCATTTTGTTTTAGGTATTTCTATTTTTAAAGCCCTTGACAAATTGTTAAATAATCAGCACTTGATACTTACCGATGGTGCCCAGCTTTTAAGCCGTAAAGTTTGTTTAGTCATATAGAAATATAGAATCCATTGTTAGCTGTGGAGAGAGACTTGTTTTTCTAGTATCCCCCCTGGCCTTGGAAAGCTTATGTAAACCTTTCTATGCTGCATGTGGGAGATCAATTCCTCTCCACCTAAGGGAAGAAGACATTCAATGGGAAACTGGCATTTGGGGATTCCTGCTGGCCTAAAATGTAATCCCTGAAATTGGATTACTGAAGTGCAACCAATTATATTATGTCTTCTGAGCATTTGCCATGCCCTGGGTGCAATTCCCATTTGAAAAATAGGAATACAATGATGATTTCTCATTCTTGAATTCACACATTTAAACAGTAGTCTTACTATGATAAATTATTTCTACTGTCCTCACTGTGTGGCTTTCCATCAAGAGTTAGGGGAATGTTTAAGAATTTGTGGTAGTTTTCAGCAACTCGCTACCCAGTTCTTAACAGAAGAGTACAGATGAGCTCCTTCAGTTAACATCAGCTCTATTACCTCCAATCACAAAGGAACTCGGTGCTAAGACGTTCTTTTTTTTTGTAAATGCCCTTGAATATGGTCAGTGAATCAACTTCTGTCCATTCGTGCTGGAGCTCCAAATTTAGTAATGGCCTGATGTGTTATTGCCACATTAATCCTCTACCATTTAAACAGATGACATTTAAAAATGCAGCTCTTAGCATGAGCTAAGGGGTATAATGTTTAATTCAGGCAGAAGGAACTTATATTAGCAATGGCATTATAGACTCGATTCATGACCTGCCCAGCAACTCTGCACTCTTTCTTTCTCCCCCTCTGGTGCTTCTTCAGCTATGAAGCTAAATTTTGTACGCATAATATGTACACATCAGAAGTGTCTAATCTATATCCAGAGAGGTGAAAACTTGCCTGTCAGCTGGTACTTGATGTTTCATGGAATTAATGAGTGGGGCTGGGGGGAGCTAATTGAAGCAGGTAGGGTCTTCAGAAAATTGATACAACTCAGTGGAAACAAAGATCAGTATAATTTAATGATGTGACGTCCTTCCCTACCAACTACCTATAGGTATGAAACATGAATTGAGAATAAATACTCTTTTATTAAGTTGAATTACCAATGTGTTTTTCTGGTCTCCAGAAGGCTAAGTGACCAGTTGAACTGAACTTAGGTTTTTAACCATTTGCTTCATAATGCATTAGTCAAGCCTCTTGATGTTTTTCCATCTTTTATTCTGGACTTAACAAATATCAACTAGGTAAGTGATTCCTTATGTTTTTATAGTACAACAGAAAGGGTTCTACATGAAATTGGGTATCTCTATTATTCACAGATTTCTTTTCAAGTTCATTATACATTTGATATGATACTTTTACCCCTTTCCTTAGTGCCCTTTTATTGTTGTTAAGTTGTTTCAGTTATGTGCAACTCTTCATGACCTCAGTTTGAGGTTTTCCTGACAAAGATACTGGCATGGTTTGCCATTTCCTTCTCCAGCTCATTTTTACAGATGAGGAACTGAGACACACAGGATTAAATGACTTGCCCAGGATCGCATGGCTAGTAAGTTTCTGATGGCAGATTTGAACTCATGCAAATGAGTCTTCCTGCTTCTAATCCCAGTTCTCTGTCCACTTCAACACATAGCTGCTCACCTAGCTCTCCTATCCCTCTCCTATCCCCTGCCCAAATTGAGGGAAAAAAAAGCTTTCACAACATATATGCATGGTTAAGCAAAATAAATTCCTACATTGGCTATGTGCAAAAATATTTGTCTTATTCAGTAACTTGTGGCCATCACCTATTTGTCAGGATATAACACTTATGCTTCCTCACAGGTCCTCTGGGATTATGATCCGTTTATTACCATTCTTAAGCCTTTCAAAGCTGTTTGTCTTTAAAATGTCATTCTTGCATAAGTTGTTCTCTTTATTCTGCTCTCTGTACTCTGCATCAGTTCTTTTAAGTTTTTCCAGGTTTCTCTGAAACCATCTATTTTGTCATTTTTTATGGTACAACAATGTTCCATTACATTCATATGCCATGATTTGTTTATCTCTTCCCCAGTTGATGAGCGCTACCATCCAGATCTTTGCTATAACAAAAAAGAGCTGTTAGAAATATTTTGGAGATGTGAGTCCTCTTTCTTTGGTCTTGGGGGATGTAGATCTAGTAGTCACATTTTGGGGTCAAAGGGTTTCACAGTTTAGTGAATTTATGACATAGTTTCCATTTTTTACCAGAATGACTGAGCCAATCCTTTGCCCTACTGACAATGATTGTTATTGTACCTGTTTTCCTGCAACTTTCCCAACAAGTATCTTTTGGTTTTTTGCCATCTTTGCCAATCTAATAGGTGTAAGGTGGAACTTCATAGTTGTTTTAATTTGCATTTTTTCTAATTATTAGAGAATTGGAATTTTTTCATGTTGTTGTCCATACCTCGGATTTTTTTGAAAACCGCTTGTTTGTATCTTTTTTTATCTATTGGGGAGTAGCTTTTGTTTTTACAAATTGTAATAATTTCCTTATTTATCTAAGATATGAGACCTTTATCAGTTAAACTTTCAGCCTAGATTCTTCCCCACTTAACTATTGCCCTTCTAACTTTACCTATACTGGTTTAATATTCATGGAAACCTTTTTAATTTTATGTAATCAAAATTGCCCATTTTATTTTCTGAAATCCTTTCTAACTGTTGTTTGGTCACAAACTCTGCTACTATCTATAGATACGAAAGGTAATTTCTTCCATTTTATTTTGATTTGTTTGTGATATGAATTTTTCTAATTGTCATTTATCTATTTGTAACTTATCTTAGTCTGTGTTATGAAATATCTGTAGCTAAATGCTAATAGATTTCTTTTCATGTTTTCCTGAAGTTTTTTCCTCAAATAGTGACACTTTACCCCAATAGCTAGAGTCTTGAGGTTATCAAACACCAGACCACTTGAGTTTGTCAAACAGCAATTCATTTACTTCATTATAGTGTATACCTCGTCTTTTCCACTGATTGAGCTCTTTTAAAAAAAATAGTACCAACTCTTTTGATAATTGGTCATTTTGTAATATAGTTTGAAATCTGGTACTTCTAGACCCCCTTCCTTCCTACATTTCTTATTTCTTTTGAGATTCTTCACTTTTCATGTTTCAGTATGAATTGTATTTTATTTTTTCTAGCTCTGTAAGGTATTCCCTCAACAGTTTCATTGGCACAGCCCTGGATAATTAAAAGAATTTAGGCAATATTGTCATTTTGTAAAATTTACATAGCCTACTCGTGAGAAATTAGTATTTCTCCAACTTTTTAAAGTCCATCTTTATTTCTATAATGTTTTGTAATGTGTCTTCATGCAATTCCTGTGTTTGTATTGATAGATTAAATCCCAAGTATTTTGTGTTCTATAGTTATTTTGAATGGAAATTTTCTTTCTTTGACTTCCCAGTCATTTTCTTGCATAATATACAGAAACGCTGATTTGTGTGGATTTATTTGTTGTCCTACAACTTTGATTATTTTATTAATTTTAAAATTACTTTGAGTTTATTATCTAGAGTTCTTTAAGTAAATCATATCTTTTGCAAAAAAAGATAGTTTGGTTTCCTTGTTTATTATCTTTTATTTTGATTTCTTTTTTGTCATTTTGGTTTGTCTAGCTTTTGTAACATGATAGCAAATAAAAGTTATGATAATGGACATCCTTACTTTACTCCTGATCTTATTGGAAAGGCCATTAGTCTTTCTTTGATACATATAATGTTGATTTTTGGTTTTAGATAGATATTACTTACTATTGCTATATTAAGAGAATATCTACTTATTCCTATGTTTTTACTGTTCTTAACAGAAATAGATGTTAAAATTTTGTCTCAATATCTATGGAAAAAATCGTGATTTTTATTATTTTAGTTAGTAATAGAGTTTATTATACTTATGGCTTTTACTTATATTGAATCTGCATTTGTGGTATATAAATCCAACATGGTCATAGATTGTAATCTTATTAATATGTTGTCTCTTTGCTGATATTTTATCTAATTTTTATGTCAGTTATTATTGAGGATATTGGTCTGTAACTTTTTTCTCTGCTTTTATTTTCTTTCTGGTTTAGATATCAAGACCATATTTGATTCATTGAGTTAGAAGAATCAACTCCTTTTTCTACCTTTTGCCAATAGTTTGTGTAATATTAGAATTAATTTTTCTTTGAATGCTCGATACTGTTAACTTGTAAATCCATTTAACACTGGGATTATGTCTTTAGGTATTTACTTAGGTCTTATTAAATTAATTTTTCTAGTCATAAGTTATTTAAACAATTGATGCTGTTAATCCAATTATCTTATATTTTTGTAAACATTCCTCCTTTTTATCTAAGTTGATAACCTTATGGACATACAAGTAAGCAAAATAATTTCCATTAGTTTCCTTTATTTCAGTTTTAGTTGATGTGAATTCTTCAGTTTTACATAGTTTTTTTTTCCTTCTTTTTGACCAGCTGTTTATCTTTTTTTGTTTAAAAAAAACAACCAAATATTTGCTTGTCTTATTTTTCAAATATTTTATTTTGGTTCTACTTTTCACTTTGTAATCTCTTCTTTGATTTTCAGGACTCCTATTTTCATGCTTAGTGAGGGTCTTTTGATTTGTTGCTTTTCTAGGTTTTTTCTAAGTTTAATTCATAATTCATAGATCTGTTTTTGTCTCTTTCCTTAATGAATGAATTTAGAAATATAATTTTTCCCCTAAGGACTGCTTTAGCTGTGTTCTTAAAATTTTGATATATTATTGTTTGATGAAATTTCTATTATTTTTAATAATTAATCTCAAACTCACACATTCTTTAGGATTAATCTCTAATTAATTTTTAATCCTCTCTTCATAGATTCCTTATTGAATATCATTTTTCTTCATTGTGGTCAGTAAAGGATGTGCTCAATATTTTGCTTTTCTGCATTTGTGAGGTTTTTATGTTCCAAAATATTGTTAGTTTTGTAAAGCTGCTATACCCACCTAAAAGATATATAAATTCCTCTCTGTTTCCTTTTAGTAATGACAATAGGTCTACAGTATTTAAATTATCTGAAGTTCCATTCAGTTTCTTAACTTATTTCTTGTTTGTCTTTTTATTAGCCTTGATGAGATCACAAAGGTGTATATTGAGGTTTCCACACTATTATAACTTTACTATCTATTTTTCCTTCCAGTTTGATTAACTTTTCCTATTTAGATTCTATGCCATTTGGAACATACATAATAAATACTGAGATTGATTCATCATCTTTGGTGCCTCTAAAGCTTAATATAGTTCTTCTGAGTTTCACTTTCTTAATTTGTACTATTGCATTTTCTGAAATCATGATTCCTACTCTTCTTTTTTTAGTTCTCCTGAAGCAGAGTAGATTTTGTGCTAGCCCCTTATTTTAGCTGTGTGAATTTTTATTTTAATTTTGTTTCTTGCAATCAATTTTGTTGGATTCTTCTCTTCATATTTATCCCTTCTATTTTATGTGTGAGTTCATCCCCTAAGTTCATAGTTATGATTTGTGATTGTGTATTTCCCTCCCTTCTTTCCTCTTGCCCTTTGTCCTTCCCTTCCTCATTCTTGTCTTTACAAAGAAGAAGGTGTTGAATGACAGATGAGTTTATTTAATACTAGTGATTCATAATTACTGCATGTTTCCTCTCCTTTTCCCCTCTTCTCTTTCTCTTGCCTTGCCCATGATCAGAGGTTTTTACTTTTTCTTTCTTTTTTCAATCCTCCCTTACCTTTCACCCTCTGAGGTTGGAATTTGTTTTATTTGTGACTATTTCTTCGCATGTCCTCCCCCTTCCAAAAACTCTCTTTTTTCTCTTCTAAACTTCATCTTCCTACTGAGTATAATCTATTTCTATGCCAAACTGTTTGTATATGCATATATGTATATGAAGAGGTGTGTCCTTGTATGTGAAAATGTATTGAATCTTCCTTTATGTAGGTTTCATGAGGCTCTTGGTATTCCCCTCTACCCTTCTTCTTTGCTGATATACTTTTCATCTCATAAACACTTATTATGTTATATATGTTTCTTCTTTCCTTTCCTCCTCAGTATATTACCCTTTCTTGCCCATTTTCTTCTATTTCTAAGTCCACTTAAAAAAGTATGACCAACTCTGAGTCTTCAGTATGTCTTAATCTTACTTTATGACCATTAAAGCCATTAAGGTTCTGAGTGGAACCTTTGTATTTTCTGTCCCTTTCAGAGTGGAAAGCATTAATCATTATACAGTCCCTTCTACTTAATCAAATGTCCTTACCTTTCTATGAGTTCTATTGATTCTCAAGTTTCTACTTCATAGTTTCTGCTTAATTCTGATCTTTTCATCAGGAATGCTTAGAAGTCCTCTGTTTCATTACAGTTTTATCTTTTAAGATCATACTGAGTTTTGCTAGCTAAGTATTTTTGTTTGTAAGTTTATATCTTTGGTCTTTTGTGCCTCTTGTGCTAATCTGTTAATTTTCTTTCCCAGTGTTCCTTCACTAGTCTTGGCCTCTTCTCTTTGCATAGTTCTGAACTAAAAGCTGTTTCTGTTCTTGTTGTGAACATCACGTTAATTGTGCTGATAGCAGGTTTTCCAGAACACCCAAGGTGTTTTGCTTTTCAGGTGCGGCCCTGGCCCATTTTTCCTGCTCTGGCTCCTCCATTACTTAGACATAGGCTACCTGGACACTGAGATGCCCAGGTGCTGGTCTGGCATTGCATCCAGTTGTGGTTCGATTTGGGATGCTTGTGTTCTGGTTTGGACACAGGTAGCCTTGATATAGGTCCCACATATGAAGGCCTATGCTTGATGCTACTCTGGTCCTGTCTGCTGCAGAGGCTGGTAAGAAAGCCATGTGTTGGTTGTTGATCTGGTCCTAGCTCATATGTACGATCTTTGTAGGAAAAAGAAATGAAGGAATATGGTAGGAAAATAAGAAATGTCTGAATCTCAGCTATTCCAAGTGTCTGACTTGAGGCTTTCCCTGTTTTTGAAAATCCAGCCAAGGGAACAGTTATCTTCAGATCCCTTTCTTACTGGTTGAATATTATTCTAGGTGGGAAAGCCAAGTTGATCTGGAAGTCAGAGAGAGTTGGGCAGGATGATGGAAGAATAAGACTGAATTTTTTAGCTTTAAAATTTGCCTGCTCTATAAGAATACATGATTTTAATGTAGAATACCACATTTTTCCATTAACCACTCAGATTCCATGAATAGATGTTCATAAATCTTAGACAAGACCTTAAAGGTCATGTATTCATATCCCCTCATTTTAACAGATGAAGAAATCCAAGCCTTGAGAGACTGAGGATGTTTTCACATATATTTGCTGTCTAAAGACTTCAGAGCAATCTATTTTTCAGAATGGCTTTTTCTTTTTTTTTTTAGGAAGGGGGAAGGCAGGACAATTGGGGTTAAGTGACTTGCCCAAGGTCACACAGCTAGTGTGTCAAGTCTCTGAGACCAGATTTGAACTCAGGTCCTTCTGATTCCGGGGCCAGTGTTCTACTCATTGCGCCACCTAGCTGCCCCAGAATGGCTTTTTCTTGCACACTCCCCTAACCCCCAAAGCTGTATGTTTGTGTAATTTATACATACATATATATATATATATGTATATACACCTATATATATATACACACATGCATACCTGTATATGAATTTTTAGCAGTGAAGATCTAAGTAAGTTGCAGCAATGAATATGTTCAGAATCATGGCACTAAATAGGAATCCAGACATCCCTTTAGCCTCAATTGTTACCACATGATTGCTCATGTATATTTCATCCTAAGGGAAGTGCAAAAATACTGATGTTGTACGGATACACTAGCTTTTAGTCTATCAACAACTATTGATGAAAGTTATGGTATTCCTTTTCTAAGGGTCATTGTGATAAGGTATTATTGTTAGAAATTGCTTCTAATAATAATTATCGTGATAATTATAACTAACATTTATGTAGCATTTCCTAGTTCTTTAATGCACTTTTGCATACAATGTTTGATTTGAGCTTCACAACAGCCTTGTGAAGTAGGTATTACAGTTATTATTCATATTTTTCATATGGAGAAACTGAGGCTGCCATGTTAAATGGTTTCCTCATTATCATGCAGTAATTGAATGTCAGAGTTTGATTTTAACTCGGTCTTCTTCACTCTAAGTATAGCATGTGCTACCATACCACATACCACGATTGATTTTTTCCTCCATTTTAAAAATTGTAATGCTATGTGTTTTTTTAAATTAATCACTTCTCAATATATTCTAACCTTCACTTAACACTTCTTTGCAATAAGGAAGAAATTTAACAAAACTATCTGACAAAGCAACTACTGGTAATAGCATATATAACTCTCCCTACCCGTAGTCCCCTGACCCTCCACCAACAGGCAAAATGTATGTTTTCATTTACATTATTGAGGTCTTTATGCATATTCTGATCTGCATAACTTCATACCAGTCATCCTCTGTTTCCTTGAATTGCTCCTTTTTCCTTGTATCTTATAGCACAATAGGATTCCATCATATTCATACGCCATGTTCCATTCAACTATTTCCAAATTCATGGGCACCCACTTGGTCTTTAGTCTTATTTTTATAACAGAGTGCTGCTAAGAATATTTTTAATATATTGCATATTCATTTCTATTTTGTGCTTCCTTGGTGGTATATATGCCCAGAAGTGGGATCCTTGAGTCAAAGCTTTTCCCCCTTTTTGTATAATTTAAAATTTATATCCAGAATGATGAGACTATTTCACAGTTCAACCAGTAGTGTTTTAGTATGCCTATCAGAGTCAGGAATTAATAAGCATGTATTAACTCCTTACTGTGTGCCAGAGACTGTGCTAAGTACTTGCATATCAGCGAAAAGGCACAAGACAGTACTCGTTTTCAAGGAGTTCACTATCTAATGGGGAAATATAACACAGAAAAAGGAGCTGAAAAATGAGATGAAGGTGTTCAACCCTGAGGTTTGATGAAGTCTTACAGCTGGGGTAGAAGATGATCTGAGGAGGTAAGTTACAGAGTGGATTTCATCTTGCAGAATGATGAATTTCTTGAGATCATAAAATCCAGAAGATTATAGGAAACAGTGAGTAGCCAGGTGGACTATATTTTTATAGTCCCTCTATGATTAACAATTTTTGTCTTTTGTTTGCTAATTCATGGAGTGTGGTGAAACATCTGAGTTGTTTTGCTTTGTATTAAATTAGTGATTTGCAACTAATTTTCAGGTGGCAATTTATGGTTGGAAATTCTTCTAAAACTGTTGATATCCTTTGCTTCTCTACTGAGGAATGGCTTTTGGCATTAGATATTTCTGCTAGTCAACAAGCATTTATTAAGTTCTTACTATGTGCCAGATGCTTGTGATTACTGCTTCACAGTAAGGCAGAAACACGGTCCCTTCCTTTAAGTAGGTGACATTGTAACATGGAAGAATCTTTCTGTGTCTCTCCTATCTCTATATCTGTAAATATCTCTATATAGTTCTCTATAGATCTAGATATAGATATATGATTCAGATCTATGTGAGACACCAGTGCAGAGCTTGAAGGCAAGGCCCCACCTACTCCTGAGTCCTCCAGCCCACAGTCTAAAGATTTGAAACTCACCCTCTTGAACTTCCAGGAGCCATGAAGACCAGGTAAAATGGCTCTCATCCCTCCTTTCCTCACTCAGATACTACTCCATTGGGAGAAAATCTGAAATAGAGGAGCCAGAAGTGGTACATCAGTAGCCTTGTAGCTTGGGAAGCTGGGGAGTACCCCTCTTGTGATGGTGGAAGGAGACTACTACAGAAAGAGAGGGATCCCAGCAGGCCCCATCTCAGCAGAACAGCATGAGTTCCTGAGCTCCAGGGGGGTGGAGCCAGCAATCATCAACACCAGGACCCTAGACATGCCATTACACAGCCAGGGGAAGTGGCAGACATCAGCACAGACAACTGCTGAGACCACCTAAGCTGTAGGGCAGCCCTAGGGGAAAAGGAGACTTCCAGCATCCACAATATCCCTTCCCCACACCTCACAAAACCAGAGGCCACAACACACAAAGCCAGTGAGCTCCAGAAGCAGAAATACACTTTAGAAGCTGGTGGAGACAAACACCACGAAAAAAAACAGACCAGAAAACCAAAGACTATTGATTCCTATTATAGAAGATCAAAATACCCATTCAGAAGAGGACAGCATTGACACTATACCCACATCTGAAACCTCGAAAGGGAATGTGAGCTGGTCTCCAGCCCAAAAAGCATTCCTGGAAGAGCTCAAAGAGAATTTTAAAAACCAAATAAGAGAGGTAAAAGAAGAAAACAAAAATAAAATTGGTGAAATGGTTAAGAGGTTCAGAATATATTTGGAGAGAATAACTCCTTAAAAAGTAAAATTAATCAACTGGAAAAGGAGATACAGAAGCTAAATGAAGAAAACAATGTACTAAAAGTTAGAATTGGGCAAGTAGAAGCTAATGACTATGAGACGCCAAGAATCAGTCAAAGGAAATCTAAAGAATGAAAAAAATAGAAGAAAACGTGAAATATCTGATTGGGAAAACAACTGACCTGGAAGATAGATCCAAGAGACATAATCTAAGAATTATTGGTCTACCTGAAAGCCATGATGAAAAAAGAGCCTGGACAGTATCTTCCAAGAAATCATCAAGAAAAACTATCCCAAGATCCTAGAACCAGAGGGTAAAATAGTTATCGAAAGAATCCACAATCAGCCCCTAAAAGAGATGCCAAATTGAAAACTCCAAGGAATATTGTAGCCAAATTCCAGAATTATCAGGTCAAGGAGAAAATACTGCAAGCAGCCAGAAAGAAACAATTCAAATATCGTGGAATTACAGTCAGGATCATGCAGGATCTTGCAGCTTCTAGAATAAAAAACAAAAGAAATTGGAATACAATATTCTAAAAGGCAAAGGAGCTTGGACTACAACCAAGGATCAACTACCCAGCAAATTTAAGCATAATTTTCCAGGCAAGGAGATGGACATTCCATGAAATAAGGGAATTCCAGACCTACCTGATGAAAAGGTCAGAGCTCAATAGAAAGTTTGATCTTCAGATACAAAACTCAAGAGAGTCATAAAAAGGTAAGCAGGGGGAAAACCAAAACCAAAACTATGTTATTCAATAAGGGAAAATTGTTTACATGTTTATATAGGATTATATTGATTTATACATGTTATATATATATATATGTATATATGTACATATATACATATATGTATATGTCAGTCCTGATAATGGTACAGTTATTATGACAACTGAAAGGGATACACATAAACTGATGGTGTCAGTATAAAGTGTTTGATGTGATGATAAAAAAGCATAATTAAGGGGTGTAAAGGGATTGTTCTGGGAGAAGAGATAAGGAGGTGGTAGAAAGGGTAAATTATGTCACATGAAAAGGCACAAAAACATAGAGGGGGAAAAAAGGCAGGGAGAAAAACAGTTTTTGAGCTTTTTTCTCATCAGATTTAGTTCAAGGAGGGAATAACATACTCTGATAAGTACAGAAATCAAACTTGTCCTACAGGCAGTAGGAGGAGAAAGGGAAAAGAAAATGGGAGGGGGGGCTAGATAGAAGGAAGGAAAGAAATAGCAAGGGGAAAAGGGTAAGATAAGGGAGGGATGTCATTAGTGAGGAAAAATTGAGGAAGGTGGTGGTCAAAAGGAAAACTCTTTTGAGGAGTGGAAGGGAGAAGGGAGAAATAAAAGCAAAAATGGGGAGGATAGGATGGAGAAAAAGACACAGATAGTAATAATAACTGTGAATGTGAATGGAATGAACTCTCCCATAAAATGGAAGTGGATAGCAGAATGGATTAAAAACCATAATCCTACAATATGTTGTTTACAAGAAACACATTTGAAACAAGAGGATACACACAGGGTGTAAAAGGCTGGAGTAGAATATATTGTGATTCAGCTAAATTAAAAAAAAAAGCAGGGGTAGCAATCTTAATCTTAGACAAAGCAAAAGCAAAGATGGATCTAATTAAAAGAGAGAAGGAAGGACACTATATCATGCTAAAAGGCATCATCGACAATGAAGCAATATCATTACTTAACATATATACACCAAGTAGTATAGCATATAAATTCTTAGAGGAGAAGTTAAGGGAGTTACAGGGAGAAATAGACAGCAAAACTATACCAGTGGGGGGCCTCAACTTCCCCCTCTCTAAACTTGATAAATCCAACCTCAAAATAAACAAGAAAGAAGTTAAGGAGGTGAATATAATTTTCAAAAAGGCAGATATGATAGACCTCTGGAGAAAACTGAAAGGGGATAAAAAGGAATATATCATTTTCTCGGCAGTACATGGCACATACTCAAAAATTGACATGTACTAGGGCATAAAAACCTCTCAATCCAGTGCAGGAAGGCAGAAATAGTCAAGGCACCCTTTTATATCATGATGCAATTAAACTTATTTATAATAAAACAACATGGAAAGATAAACAAAAAATTAATTGGAAATTAAATAATCTAATCCTAAAGAATAACTGGGTCAAAGAACAAATCATAGAAGCAATACCTTCATTCAAGAGGATGACAATAATGAGACGACATACCAAAACTTATGAGATGCAGCAAAAGCAGTTTTTAGAGGAATTTTTATGCCTCTAAATGCTTACATGAATAAAATAGATAAAAATGAGATCAATGAATTGGACATGTAACTGAAAAAGCTAGAGAAGGAACAAATTGAAAATCCCCAATTAAATACCGAATCAGAAATACTGAAAACCAAAGGAGAGATTAATAAAATTGAAATCAAGAAAACTATTTAGCTAATAAATAAATCTAAGAGCTGGTTTTATGAAAAAACAATAAAATCTATAAACCTTTGGTCAATTTGATTAAAAAAAAGAAAGAAGAAAACCAAATTACCAGTATCAAAAATGTAAAGGGTGAATTCACTTCCAATGAAGAGGAAATTAAAACAATAATTAGTAATTTTTTTGCCAAATTGTATGCCCATAAATGTGACAACCTGAGGGAGATGGTTTAATAGTTACAAAAAATATAAATTGCTCAAGTTAGCAGAGGGGGAAGTAAAATACCTAGATATAGATATATGGCTATATATGGAAATAGACATATACACACACACACATCAGATTTCTGTCTGTGATATTTGATGCAAATATTTTCCCACTTAACAATTTTTCTGTTCTATTATTATTTGTACAAAAGCTTTTTAGTTATATATAGTTAACACTATCTATCATGTTTGTTATCACATCCTCTATGATTGTTTAAAATTTCTCTCCCTTGATGATGCTCTGTAAATGATGAGATTAAGTTTTATACTAATCTAGCTATCAAAGCGATACTTGATAGAGCTAGACAAAATAATAACAAAATTCATTTGGAAGAATACAAGATCTAGAATCTCAAGAGAAATAATGAAAGAAGGAGCAACAATTGAGGAATAGATTTTCTAGAATCTAAATTATAGCGTAAAGAAATAATCATCAAAACTATCTAGTACTTGTTAAAAAAGAGAAAGGTAGATCAGTTTAACAGACCAGAAAAGGAAGAATAGGAAAGAATCAAACTCAGCAATTTAGTGTTTGATAAACCCAAGAACATATTCCTATTCTAATACTAAGCTGTCATGACTTTCTATGAGATGCCATGTGGCATCATGGGTAATGTCATAAGGCTGAGATCAGAAAGACCTAGGTTCACTTCTCACCTCATCAATATGCTAGCTATATGACCTTGGGCAGGTGGTTTAACATTGGTGAGCTTCTCATTTGCAAAATTGGGCTAGTATCTATAGTACTTGCCCATAGGGTTCTGAAGATGAAATCAAATACTGTTTGCAAAGTGGTTCACAAACCTTAGAGCACAGTGTAAATTAAGTTTTTATTAGTGCAAGTGTGGCATAAAAGATAAGTGTATAATATTGTGGGCATACGAAGAGTGCCTTGGAATTTGCAGTGACTTTCAACACTTGTAACTGCCTTGGATTAAATGTCTGAGATAGTTTAGTTCAGTAGCTTAAAACATATGATGGTAGGAGTCAAGAATCAGCTCCATCTGAACAAGTTCACTTCATTCTGTGGTCATAGGCTGTATTCCTCATGGTGATTAGCAGCCTTGAATAAAGTACTTGTTCTATTGTCTAATCTAGCTCTTTTACTGGACAAAAGAAATCCAGGTCTATGAACTACAGGTAGTTCAGTAGCAATATTTTCATATCCATTCCCATGTGAACGAGTGCATAGAATCATAATCTACGATATAGGATTATGACTCCAATTCTTCAAGGATGTATAATTTCATCAGTATTGTTACATCTTCCATTGATACACATTGCAACTCTTCTACATCTCACTTGTACTTTGAGAGTTGATTTAGCCAAAAAAGCTTCCCCTCCTGTAGTTGTCCTTTTATTAATGAACTTTTCTGAATTTAGTGAGATTGGTCCTAATACAATACAAGAAGGTCTAGGACATGCCACAATTTTTACTCTACTGGAAATTGAAGAACCAAGCCTCCATACCATGATGAAGCCTCAGAGGAGGACTTTGGTGAGGATGTCTCCCCTGGAACAGATAAAGCATTTATTAAATGCTTAGTATGTGCCAGGCACTGTGGAAAGTGCTGGCAATACAGATACAAGAAAACAAGACATTCTCTGCCATTGAGGAACTTACCTTCTAAGAAGGGAATGCAACAGGTAAAATGGGTGTTGAACACACATTTAATTTTAGCCTCCCATGATTGAATATGGCAGTGGTGTGATTCATAGGACTATTACTCAAATAAGTTGTTGATTGTCAATATCTATTAATTACTGATTTAGATTGCATGGTTTTGTAGAGAAACACAAATTCTACTTTGTGTGCATTCTCTGTAAGTTTGCTCTTTTTATAGGCATATGACACTTTTTTGGACAGAAACAGTTGTTTTTGTTTGTTTGTTTTGTTTGTTTTTTTTTGTGACAGGGAGCTTCCAGTGAAAGAGCTCTATCTTTTTAGAAGTGACTAAGTGATGCAGTGGATAACTCTCTGGCCCTGAAGTCAGCAAGACCTGAGTTCAGACACTTATTTGCTGTCTTATGTTGGCCAAGTTACTAAAGTTCTGTTTGCCATAGTTTGCTCATCTGTAAAATGGGTATGATAATCACAGCACCTACCTACCAGGGTTGTGAGGATCTAATGAGACGGTATTTATAAAGTGATTAGCACAGCACCTCGCATAATGGAGGTAACATGTTAATGGTAGCCATTATTATTATTAATTCAAATCCATACTTCCTCTTCAACTTACCATCATATAAAGTTGATTGGGCCACTGAGGGATTAAATGACATATGTATACTCACATAGCCAGTATGTGTCAGAGGCAGGATTTGTATTCTTTTACATTCTGATGTCTCTCTATTACCTACATGCCAGTGATACCTCCTATACATTCTTTTTATTTTTTATAGTTTTTTTTTATTTTTAATTATTATTTATTTGTTTAATATTTTTAGACGTCAGCATCGATTTCCACAAGAGTTTGAATTACAAATTTTCTCCCCATTACTACCCTCCCCCCCATCCCAAGATGGCTTATATTATAATTGCCCCTTTCCCCAGTCAGCCCTCCCTTCTGTCACCCCACTCCCCTCCCATCCCCTTTTCCCTTACTTTCTTTTAGGGCAAGATAGATTTCTATGCCCCATTGCATGTATATCTTATTTCCTAGTTGCATGTAAAAAAATATTTTTTGAACATCACAACTGCTTTTAAAACTTTGAGTTCCAAATTCTCTTCCCTCTTCCCTCCCTACCCACCC
>CM053628.1:26777205-26808747 GCA_028646595.1 Phalanger gymnotis | reverse complement strand
GGAGGGGAGGGCTGACTGGGGAACAGGGTAACCAGAGTGTACGCCATCTTGGAGTGGGGGGGTGGAAATGGGGAGAAAATTTGTAATTCAAACTCCTGTGAAAATCAATGCTGAAAACTAAACATATTGAAAAAATAAATAAAAAATTAAAAAAAAATAATTGGAAAGTTCTCTGACTGCAAATGTTTTATCATTTCTTATGGTTCTGCCATTCCCCAACTTAGTGGTACTTACTTAGTTTCTTTGATACAACAAAAAAGTACGGCTATAAATAATTTTGTATATATGGGTCCTTTTCCTGGCCTTGATATCTTTTGGTTGTATATACCCAGTAGTTTTATTGTTAGGTTAAAGGATACATGAAGTTTGTTGAATTTTCATCATTGTTTCAGATTGCTATGTGAAATGCTTGGACCAATTCATCGCTCTGCCAACAATGCACTAGTATACCTGTCTTACCATTGCTCCTCCAAGATTTAGCATTTTCACATTTTGTAGTCTTTGCCAATCTGTTCTCTCTCTGTCAGGCAGAACTTTAAAGTTGTCTTAATTTGCATTTTCATTTCTCTTGTTTTTAGTGGAGTGTTTCAAAATAGGATTGTTGGTAGTTTGCACTTGTTCTTTTGAGAAGTCAATGTTCTGATCCTTTGACCGTTTCTTTCTTAAAGAATGGCTTTTGTTCTTTTATATTTGTATGAATTCATTATATGTGTTGGCTGTCATACCTTTATTAGGAAAAATTACCACAAAGATTTTTTCCCCAATTCACTGTTTCCCTTCTTATTCTGATTACTTTGATTTTGTTTGTGGAAAAGCTTTTCAGTTTTATGTTATCTATTTTCCATTATGGGCACTTTTGGTATTCTCTTTCTCCTGCTTGGTCAAAACCTCTTTTGGCCATAGTTGTGAAAAATATCTTCTTTTCTTCTCCCCTACTTTATTTCTGATATAACCTCTGATATCTAGGCTATAGGTCTCTTTGGAGCTTATTGTGACAAGTGATTTTGTCAGACTATTTCATGATTTTCCTAGAAATTTTGGTCTAATATATAGTCCTTATAACAGTAGCTTTTTTCCCTGGGTTTATCCAGGCAGTTTAGGTTTCTGTATCTCTAAAATATAAATGATAATAGCACATACCTTTCAGGGTTGTTTGGAGGATAAAATGAAATAGTCAATTGTAAAGTGTTTTATAGGCCTTGAAGTACTATATAATTGCTTTATCATTATTATTATTATCAAGCAATATGTTATTATGTTTGATTGATTCTAGATCTTTTATAAATAACCTTGTCCATCCACTATGATTGCCACTCCAATTTTTTTTATTTCACCCAAAGCATACTAAATTTTTCTACAAAACCTCCTTTTAACCCTATACAAATCTTCTTTTCTCATGTAGTTCTCATGAACAACTTATCCTTAGATTCTGCTTTCTGATCAGTTCTACAACCCTCCTTCATTTTATCGTCCAATTCATCCTATTTATGTTTACATTTCTAGTGGTTCATTGTGTTTTCCCTTCCATTATATCCTCTTTGCCTTGATATGCTGTCATTACAAAGCAGAAGAGGATCATAAGGAGGAAGGAAATAAACATTTCTTAAAAGAATGCCTAGTGTATTTTCTTCATAATATGGTAAAATGTAGAGCAATTACAATGCATCAAATAAAATGGGTTAATTTTCTGATAAAAAAAAAGAATGCCTTGTGCCAGGCACTATGCTAAGCACTTTAGGAATGTTATTTTATCCTCACAACAACCCTGGTACGTAGATCCTATTATTATTATCCTTATTTGACATATGAGGAAACTAAGGCAGACAGGGGTTATTTGACTTGTTTTCCCCTCTGTTATATTCTTTCTTTGCCTTGATTTGCAAATCTACCAGGCTGACGAAAGGGAAAGAATGTGATAAGAATCAGCAATCTAAAATTTAAGTATTCTTCTGTCATTTTTCTTCCCCTCCTCTCCACCTAGTCCAGATCCTGATCATTGGTTCTTTCTTTCCTTATGCTTGTGACATAACTCTAACTCCCTCCCTAACTCTTTTCTTCCTCAAAAATGTCTCTCCTTTCCCAGTCCCACCTGTTTCTCTGTTGAATTTTATGCATTTTGCAAACTCTCTATGTGTGTTCAATCTTCCTTTGCTTGGTTCCAAGAAGAGTGTGAGGTTTGTGAGATGCTGTTTGTCTTTTGTCTCCTTGATCATTGTTCCATCTGATGCCTTTTTGAAATATTTGTTGGGTTTTGGATTGGAGACCTGAACTGCTTTATTATGTTTCACGTTGACATCTCCATTGAAAGAACACAGTGCTTCTACCCCTCCCCCCAAAGAAAATTTGGATTCATTTTTACATTTTTCAGTTGGAAAAATTAAGGCTTGGTAATGCTTGATGATTTGTCCGAAGACACCAACTCGTTGGTAGAATATGGACTAAAAGGCAGGTCTAGAATCCTATTTAATCAATATTTTTGTTTATTCTTAGTCTATCAATGAGCGTTTAAGGGCACCACATCTATCATTCAGTCTTCCAGTCTCCAGCTTTTTTTAGATTAAGAAGACAATGTATGGTGGGAGTATAATTGCTTTTGGTTAGGTTTGTAGCTAGAACTTTACCTAAAAGTAACAGGTAAATTTATAAGTTATTACAAAAGAATTGTGTCTTCCATATCCTTGGGAGTAGAGGAGTATTCATTTACTGCCTTTGTGTCATTATATTAAATAGTACACATCCAACTCTTAGGCCCATTTATGTGGCCAAAATAATGCTTTTTATCTAAAATGGTGAGCTGTACAGCTGGAGAAATTTTCCTCCAGATGCTGGTGCATCACTTTGAATTGTTGTTATAATAAAACATTTGTTTCTTTTTGTTCCTATTTGCGTATGTACAGATGACACAGTTGTGGAGCCAAACCAAACATCTTATAAAAATACACTCAAAGACTCATTTAGGAAAATAGCACAATTTGTGTCTTATATTGAGAGTTAACAATAAAAAAAATAACGAAAGCCTTTCTGATTCATCATTTGGAAGCCATTTTACAATTATCTAGATCATCATTGGTTACTTACTTGAACCTATTGCATGTTACCTTCTTAAATCACTCAATCTAGAGAAAGGGCTATTCTGAAACGGAAAACATCTCTCTTTTGTACTTTATTTGAATATTAGGTTTAAAATGGCAACCTCCGTTGCTTGTTTTTTTTTAATTTTTGCTTAATACAGTTCAACATTCCAGAAACCAGTGTATTAGGAACAATATAAAATATATGCAGTGAATGTGGTCTGTCCTTGACCTTCCAGACATTGCATTAGTGTGATGTGAACATGGCCAAGGTAGCAATACCATCACTACCTTGCATTTGTCATGATGTTTGACTTTCTTCTTTCTCGCCACACTTCCATGTATCCATATCCAGTCTCTTACACAGTCTTGTTTTTAATTCATTCCTAAAATTTCTCCAATCCACCTTTCTCCCATTTTCTATCTCTTCAGCATTTGTCATTGTTTCACTCTCTCCTACTGGATCTTCTTTCCTGTCTTGGTTTCTTTGACCCCCCCCCCCCTTGTCTCACGTTCTACCTGTCTGCAAAGAGATGAGGGTGTGTGTGGTGTTCCACCTTATCCACCTTTGGTGTCCACCTGTCACCCAACTCTCACCTGTGTCTCTAAGAAGCTGTAGTATGCACAGCGGCCACACTCAGGTAAAGCCATCTCAGCAAACGGGCTAAACCAGGCTGAGGGTAACCAATGGGCCTCAAACCTATTGATGAGTTAGGGGAGTGTCTACTCCAAGTATGCGAAGAATTTCACAAGTGGAATGGATGGATGAGAATAATTTGTTCCAGTGGCCATGAAAGTAGCTGAAGCAGGTACTGTGGAGCATTTAGAGCTTGGTCAGACGTCGAAGATGCCAAGGTCATCCACAGCATCCCAGGCCATTGCTAATAATCCTGACTTTTGTTTTGCCACTGCACTTTGTTGACTCTGGAAAAGAGAGTGAGGCTGAGAACTTTGTGCAACTCTGCCTCACTTAAACCCAAATCATGTGCAAATCAAGATATTACCCCATGATGTCACCGTTCCTCTTCAAAAATGGAGAACAGCAGCAACAACAACCTGTCCGTCAACTTCTTAGACTTCTTTGCTGTATATCCTTTTAGGTTACATCGACTAACCATGGATGACTCTCTCTACTATATCCCTTGGTGATTTCATCAACTCTCCCGCATTCAGTTGCCATATTTATGCAAATGATTTTCAGTTCTATTTATCTCGCCTAAGCCTTTCTCCAGAATTCCAGTCCATACCACCAACTGCCTTATTCGTTGACATCTCATGTTGTATAAACATCTCGAACTCTATATGTTCATTATCTTTTTCCCCAAACCTTCTTCTCTTCCAAAAACCTCCCAATTTCTATCCAAGGAACCATCCCTAGTCACCCAAATTCACATTAGCGTCAACCTTGACTCCTTTCTTGGCGTCACATCACAGAATCAGACTGTTAGCGGATCTTGTCATGTCTTTGATTCATTTTCTTCTGTTTCCTCATAAAGCTGTCATTCTTTTGTAGACTGTCATCATCTCTCTCCTAGACTATTGCAATAATCTTCTAAATGGTCTCCCTGCCTCAAGTCTCTCTTCATTGTAATCCATTGTCCACTCAACTGCCAAAGCAATTTTCTTCAAGCACAAATATGACCATGTCACTTTCCTCCTCAGTAAAGGTCCCCTGTGACCTCAAAGATTAAATACAAAATTCTCAAGTTTTGAAGTCCTTCACAAACTAGTTTAAATTTTTGCTTAATAGAGTTCAACATTCCAGAAACCAGTATATTAGGAACAGTATAAAATATATGCAGTGGATGTGATCTGTCCTTGACCTTCCAGACATTGCATTGGTGTGATGTGAACATGGCCAAGGTAGCAATCCCATCACTACCTTGCATTTGTCATGATGTTTGACTCTTTCCTCTTTCTCACCACCCCTCCAGGTATCCATATGCAATCTCTTGCCCAATCCTTTTATTATTCATTCCTAAAATTTCTCCCTTTCTAGTCTTCTCACCTTTTACTCATCTCAACGCATTCTGTGATCTGGTTACACTGGCCTACTTCATGCTCGTCAAACAATGCTCCGTGCATCTGCACCAGCCAACCTCTGTGCCTAGAGTACTCTTCTTCTTTATCTCCAATTCCTGGATTCTTTAGCTTCCTTCAAGACTCAGCTCAAAACTCACCTTGCACAGGAGGCCTTTCATGGCCTACACTACCATTAGTGCCTTCCCTTTCATTTGCCCTTATAGGTTTTGTACATACCTAGATATATGCATATTGTCTCCCTATTAGAAAGTGAGCTCCTTGAGGGCAAGGCCTGTGTTTTGGCCTTTCTTTGTATAATAAATGTTTGTTGGCTGACTGATATACCTACCCCACCCTTTGTTGTGAATTCCTTGTCCTCAAATTAGCTTAAGTTTATTTATTTGCAAATGTGTGGAATTCTCAAATTAGAAAGAACATGAACTCCTTGAGGGCAGTGACTATTTTGTTTTATCTTCATGTCTCTTCTCCTTTCATACCTTCAGATTTATCCATTTGACCTCATGTGGCACTTAATTAATGTTTAGTGAATGAATGAATGAATGAGGATTATGCTTTCTTAGAGTATTTGTAGAGCACAGATGAACTGAGTGTGAGCCATGGGCAAGTCACATGGCTTCTCTGAGCCTCTAGTTCCTTATCTAGAAAATGGGACTCCTCATATTTGAATTATAAATGTCAGCTCCTATTATTCTAATATTATTATTGTGTCCTAAAAGTTTAAAGAGTTACATACTTTAATAACTTCAAAAGTTTAAGTGATATAAACTTACAAAACCATCATTTCAGATTTTCATTGTTTCAATTTATTTTATATATATTCAGCTTTGAATTTTTATTAGTGAATTTTAACAAAACAGGGTACCTTGCAATTCTTCATTGCAGATGTGAGCATTTTGGGATGATGTTTCCTCAAACCAGTGAATTAGTAGGAACTCATGCAAAGGTACCACTGTCTCCTAATCTGGCTCCATGATGTTTTTTCCTGGGGTAACATCAGAACTGTGGTGTGTGCATGTAAACTTTATTCTTTTGACGTCCTTGAGGGATGGATGATGTATGTATGTTGAAATCTCCTAGCGTGAAGGCAAGAGTTGGGGTGGAGAAAAGAACTTTGATACAGGCACTGAACTCATTAAGGAAGAAAGGAGAATGTCCTAGAGATTAGTAGAGAATATCCCCTAGCATCTTGAATGATAAATATAAGTTGAATGAACTTCAAAGGAAGACAGATTATTTGGTGATGGTGGTAGAGAGAGAACCTGGAAGTAGCAATAGGGAGCAAAGAGTAATCAAGCTCCCTCCCCATGGCCAGTGAACTGGGGGTATAAGTAAAAGTGTATCCAGTTCTGGGAGGGGTGGCCTTCGAACCCGTATCATCAGGATGGAGCCAAGTTTCAGTGAGTACAAAGTGATGAAGGGAGCAAGAAAGGAAAAGTTTTTAAGATGAAAGCTAGTTGTTTTTTTTTTTTTTTAACTGATGGAACAGACATTCCAGGGAACACAGTGGAAAGGGTGGGTAGCTTTAGAATGGAAATTTGTTGAAGTTGGGTTTAGAGCAATGGTAACAAGGGACCAATTAGCGGGTGACTAAGAACTGGGTTTGAATAGTGGTAGCTAGGGTTTCTGAATCCCTGAGATGGGGACAGAATGGCAGGGTGGAGTTACGTCAGCCATCGAGAAATGAGGTTACCATTGTCCAAAGAGGTCCAAGCAGTAGTTGAGTTTTTCTAGTGTGTCAGGTGGCATGGTGCAACTTGAATGGGGGTAGGGTAAGAGGGAGGGTGGTGCCTGGGCAGGGCCAAGGCAACTGCTATGGACTTGTAGGTAGCTGAAAAGAGTTCTTTGAGTATAATCAAATAGCTGCCTTGGGGTAGCAGGTAGCTATCCCAGGTAAGTGCATGGAAGTCATCTTTTGTGGGGAGAGAGAAGGAGAAGGAGAGAAAATAAATGCATTTTAGGGTATCTTTAATAAAAAAATAACTTAGTAAGCATTTATGAAATACTAACTTCTATGTGCTGGGCAATATGCCAGGCTTTGAGGATACCAGCATATAAGCGAGAGAGTCTCTGCCTTCAGAAAATTCACATTCTATGTAAAATGTGTCTTCCATGGAGATAAAACTCATAACTTATATCCTGTAGTCTGATTTCTCAAAATAGTCTTTTTTCCTGTTAAGTTAGGTTGATTTTCTATTTTTAAGCCCTGTGGACTTCATAAGTAAATTCATCCCTCTTGAAAAAAGTAACCCCTTTTGCTTTCCAGAATCTGTCTTTGGCTAACCTTAGAGCTCTGTGTGAATTTAGAATTACATAGTCAAGAAGGGCAGAGCTTATATTTACTTATTTTAATCTATCATTTAGATTTCTCTGTCCTGTTCATTGGCATTTTAGTGGAAGCAAAGCTCTAATAAGGACACCAACTATGTACATACTGATGAGGTCAATGCTAGAGATGACTCGGGATACTTAGTGCGACAGAAATGGACTAGGGATCCATTGATTAGGAACTGTTGCCAGTCATACAATCAGTGATGCAGAGATAGGGGGCAAAAAACACCACAGTCTATTATACTCAGAGCAAAAGCTTCACTGAACAAAAAATCAGTCTTCCCCAAACATCACTTTTAAACTACATCACATGGTTTGGTTACATAAACAGGTTGGGTGCAATATAATTCAAAGAACATATAAGAGAGGATAATGATTTACAGATCAAAGAGCAGATGGCAAAAGGGGAACAATATATCTCTCAGGTAAAACAGGAAACTAGCTGGTTAACACAGGAGCTGTACTTCTTAAGATTGATTTTACAGACTAACTAACTACAGGACATGCTTTTAAGTAAATCTTAAGTAAATCAGAGTAAGAAAGTTAAGCCTGAAGTTCTCTTATTACACTAGTGATTGATTTTTAGATTAGCACAAAGAGGGTGAAATAACAAAAGAAAGGAAATAGAACACAGACTAGAGTGCTTATGAACCAATATACTTCCTTTTTCATCTCTATGGCAGTAAATGTTTGTGTGTGTGTGTGTGTGTGTGTGTGTGTGTGTGTGTGTGCGCGTGCGATATCCTTAATGAAAATAGGAGAAAAGAATGGGATGTTTCCACGTTTTCTGTAGTCCACTAAAACTTTCCCGTCACACTGCGAAGAGGTTTAGAGGATTGCTGATCCTTCTGTGTCATCCGTTTACTGATTTTTCTAAAGCTGTTGACTCAGTAGAATAAAATGCCACCTTGAAGGTTTCCCTCAAAGTAGATATCCTCTATCTTAACACAGACTTGGAAGGTTCTGAATACCAAAGTCCTGTACAGGGAAATGTGGCAGTCTCCTTTATCTGCCACTTAGATTGCCTAGAAAAAAAAAAACAAAAAGAAAAACAAACCTGAGAGTTTTGGTTTGGAACAGAGCTCCTTGTCACAGCCCAGTTTCTGGAAGAGGAGAAGGGCCCTTCCCTAGAAGCATATGGTTCCCAATTAGGCTTTTGCCTTCTGATTTACTTTAGTCAAAGAATTGGAATTTTGGTACAGCTACCTAATAGCCAGTCACAGTTTTGGGCTATAACTCATGCTACTAAGAAGCGAACTGGTATGGCTAAGAGGCACAGCACCTTAGACAAACTGAAAGCATCTAGAAAGATGCATCCAGAAAGTAGAGCAAGGATGCTTTATTGAGGAAGTTGGATGGATACACATGAGGCAATCTTCTGGGACTCTGGTTGGACATAGGTGCTCAAAATCAGGAAAGATATGTGGGTTTTATAGGGTTCTTATCTGGATCACGTAGGCCTAGGTATTGGCAGCAGGGGCCAGGGAAGGTTGGACCTGGGCATGAATCAAGGTTAAGACTGGTGCTGACACCCATACAGGAGATGCAGGGAAGGATAGGTAAGTACTTGAAATGCAGATGGAAAAAATTCCCTGCTGATGGAAAGAGGTCTTTGGGTCATTGTTGCTGCTGTTCAGTCATGTCCTACTTTTTACGATCCCATTGGAGGTTTTCTTGGCAAAGCTACTGGTATGATTTCCCATTTCCTTCTCTAACTCATTGTACAGATGAGGAAACTGAAGCAAACAGGTTATGTGACTTGCCCAGAGTCACACAGCTTAATAAGTGTCAGAGGCCCGATTTTAACTCAGGAAGAGGAATCTTCCTGCCTCCAGGCCTGGCCCTCTAGCCACTGAGCCACCTAGCTTCATGTCATTTGAGTCATTACTGCTGGTCTTATTCTGACAAAGTGATTTAGACTTTTTTTTCAGCTTTTGGAGGACTTCTTAATTTAGATATTTGAGGAGGCTTTAAAATCATTGTATTGTACTCATTATGTGTATTTTTCTTTAGTCCCTTCTTTTTTCATTCTGTATCACTTCAGAAAAATTTCCCCAGGTTTCCTTGAACTCCTCATATTCATTTTCCTTGCTTCCCAATAATAATCCATTAAATTGATATGTCAGTTTAGTTCTGACATTCATTTGTCGTTAGTCACATAGTTTCTTTCCAGATTCTTGGCATTGGAACTTTCCCACTGTTGTTTCCTCTCACAAAAGGTTTTCATTTACTTACAGGGAGTCAAGCCATTTAGCCCAGGAAATAATTCAGTGCTTCTGGTTTCTCTTCTATTGATTCTGTTGCTTCTCCTTCAGTCTTTAGTCCCATAGATTTTTTTCCTCTCTGCCCCCTGATGATTTCACACGGGTTGTACAAAATTATTTTACTCCCACATGTTTTTCAAGTAATTCAGCCCCCTTGAATTCTGAAACATTGAAAATTATGCTGTGAAAAGTCTTCCTGAAAAATATTGGCAGAGAAAAGCAGTGTTCACAGAGGTAAGAGAGCTGGCCCTCTAGTTCAAGAGTAGGGAACCTGCGGCCTCGAGGCCACATGTGGCCCTCTAGGTCCTTAAGTACAGCCCTCTGACTGAACCCAAACTTCACAGAACAAATCCCCTTAATAAAAGGATTTGTTCTGTAAAACTTGGACTCAGTCAAAAGGCCACATCCAAGGACCTAGAAGGCTACATGTGCCCTCGAGGCCAGAGGTTCTCTACCCCTGCTCTAGTTGATAGGGTTCAAGTTCCACCTTTGACACATAGAAGCCCTCTTATGTTGAGTAAGTCATTCAAATATTCAAGTCATTCACTATGAAACTCTATAAGGCTAAAAGTTAGAAACAAATCACCAATATATATTGGTAATGGATTTCCCCAAGCCCATGAAACCATATGTACAACTTACCTGTTCTTCCCAAAGTACAGAACAATATAATGTAGATATTTGTCGTATGAACGCGTGGTCAAGGAGTGATGCCATTTAGATGGCAATAGCTGCAATGCCAACTAGGAGTTTCTTTAAAAGGTGAAGGCATAATAGTCAAAAGGCTCAGAAGGGCAACATAAATCCATGATGGTCATTTTTCCAAATCCCCTGTTACCATTTCCCCTCTGTCAGTGCCTGTGAAGATTTCCTCTGCCCTTTGATCAGATGATTTGCCTTTCAAATACAGTTAGCATTCTAGTGTGAAATATCAAGGGTTCGATTTTGACAGAATGAGTTCATCTGGCAAACATTCAAAACCTAGTAGCCCTTCCACTAGTTCCTGAACCATTGTGTTTGGAACTCTGAGGCACAAGGTCTGAGGCTAACAGCACAAGGCCGGCTTGCTTTTTGGCTTTTCCTTGAAAGCGCTGCAAGTTTGTTTCCCTTTCAATAGTAATAGTGACATTTTTTTTCTGGTAACTCTCTATTCTTTGCCTAACTGTTAATGCTACAAAATACTGTTACCTATTCGTTTTTCTCCTTTTAAATTGTTGCATTTCTCCTTGTTACATGAAGCATCTAGCTGACATTGACTCTAGGCTTTATGATATGTTGCTCTCTCTGGTTTCACAAGGATAACTAAATTTCTTTCTTCCTAGGACCTCTACTATAGTTGTTAACAGATAAACTAGATTATACCTGGAAACAGCTATATAATTTCCAACAGGGAAGTGAATGGATAAAATCTTCTTTTCATTTCTTTTTTTTTAATGTTGGAAGACAACTGAGAGCCCCAAGATTTTAAAATCTCTTCTGCCCTCAACTGCTTGTATCATCATATAGGTGGCATCAAATTACTATTTTCCCTTGATCCTTTTGAAATGCACTAGACTCTCTTACTTAGCACCTTGTACTTGTAACTTGTATTTGTAATAAGTACCTTGTACTTGTTAACCTCTCAATGAGTGGAGGAATATTAGATTATTTTAATAGTTGTATTATACATACCCACATAGCTGATATTGGAAGAGGGAAGACCTGGTTTCAAATCCTGCCTTTGACAGATATTAACTCAGAAACTATAGATGAGTTACCTTCTCTGTGCAATGGGCTACTTTCTAAGACTTGGAATTACATTGGAATATTGCTGGTATCCCTTAGTGCAATGAATGTTATCTGCTAGCAATTCCTTAAGTCACTGAAATCACAAATACAAAATATGCTTAGCCCCTGCCTTCCCTACCCCAAATAAACGTTTCAGTCTAGCACGACATTTTCAAAATATATCTAGACTTGAATTCATTTCACTTAAGTGTAAGTATGGGTTGACTATCTATCAGTCTTATGACTCTGCTTAATTAACTTTATCTCTCCATTCTTATCAGCAAAATCAAGGTCAGGAGACTGGTGTTATCTATGTCATCAGGGCTATCATTAGGAAAGCCCTTGGTAACCTTACAGAGCAAAGTAAAAATGTGAGCTGGTAAATATTTTCTTGGTGTAAATGTCTCCTCTTGAGAAATTTGATGTTGAATCACTAAAGTTTTCCATATTGTTTTCTTAATGGTAACTTTTAAATGGCCACAATGTCTTACCTACATACATCAGTACAGGTTATTATGCTGGCAAAATATATGTTCCAGATGGTGCCAAATGAAGCACCCTCAAAATAAATTATGTTTATTCTAAGCACGTAAGCCAAAATTTTAGCATGATCTCCTTTACCATTTATTATTGCAGACTATCTAGCCCTTCAAGGGGAGAGAGACCCCTTTCTTTCAGAAGTCCTCCTACATTGCTGAAATGAGTTTGAACAATGTTTAATCCTCAATTTCCACATTTTAACTGGATAGGCATCATGATAAACAAGAAGCTTTGGGAGGAGATCTTCTGTGGATTTTATCTTGGACTCAGTCCTTAAAAATATACATGAGAATAGACAAATTTTGCTGTGTCTCACTCTGTCAGAACCTGCCTGGGTCTAAGTGACTCTAAGCATTTGGATGAAAATTCATGAATAAAGTTTTTTCCAGTCACATACATAAGACATCTGAGAGGTGGAGATTTTTGCTCTTCCTCCAGATGTATTGGTCTCTTGCATTATGTGGCCAAAAAAGGCATACAATTTGCAAAGGTGTCCATATGCTAGGGTGATTTTCTTCGAGTGTATACAGATGTCCTAATATATAGGCTTTACTGACAAAGTAGAGCAGTGAAACATGTGATAAACTACTCCACCTAACAGCATTATTATTCAAAGATACTTTAACCCATCACCAAAAGTGCTGGACAAATAATGTGCTGTTTTTATAACAGCAAATTCTATCCCCTCAAGGAATAATATATCTAGCTTGATTTCTCTGGCTTTGTCAGATAGGTTTATACATAAGAGAATTTTACAGAGAACTGCAGGGTTACCCTTATATGCACTTTGGGAGATATTAATTATGTATAATGTATAACCATTTTAGAGAGGAATCTTTAAAATGTATAGCACACTATTTCCCTGAATTCTTCAACTACTAAATGCTTGAGATACTGCCAGATGCAGTGCAAAGAATGCTAGAGTTAAAATAAGAAGACTCAGTCCTAGCTTTGCCATATATTATTTGTGTGACCTTGGAAAAGACATTTAACTCCTCTGATCAATGAATTAGTAGAAAGCAGAATAATCTTCATAATAAGCACCCTGCATCAGAAGCCAAAGGCAAAAGTTTTTCATAGGCTCATAATTCGAAGTTGAAATGAACCTCAGAGGTCCTGCACCTTAATTTTAGCAATGAGGAAGTTGAGGCCCAGAGAACTAAGTGACTTATCCACAGTCACTGCATTATATATGTATTATGCATGCATGTATATGCATATGTATATGTATTAAGAAGCAGAGCTGAGATTTGAAATTGGTTTTTCTTCTTTTAAATCCAATATTCTTTTTACTACATTATGCTGCCTCACAAAAATATTTAGTTTAATAAATCAGGGAAGGGGGATGTACATTTTAGAATTTTCTATTTAAAATGGTTATAATTAATTCTCCTAGTAATGTTCAGATGAAGGTTACCTTGAGATCTCTGAAAACTTCCCTTATGTCTAAGCCTATCTGACCAAGTCACAGGGATGGTGCCATTGATAGCGCAATTAATTACCATGTCCTCTTTCAAAAATGTTTAGTGTTTATTTGATTATTGTGCCCAGAGAAAGGTAAAAAGGGTTGTTATGGGATTGGTAGCTTGTTTAGTGACAGCATGAGTGGGGACAGTGGTAGGCATGGGGGCCAGCTAGATACGGTGAACTCTCACCACTCAGGACAGCAGGAGCCAAAGGCCATTCCTGAAGTCTTTGGTCATGGGAGTAAAAGAGATGTGGACGGAATATTGGCCTTGCCACTGAATGTGTCCACATTACTATAGTTTTACTGTCCTTGCCTTTGTTTCTTAGTTTTTCTGTTTCACACCATGTTATGAGCTTTCATTTCTTATTCGTGCTAGTTCACTTTCTCTCTTCTCCCCATTGTTGCTACCCCTAATCTTCTATGGGATGATAAGTCAGATAATCAAGCTTGTCAAAACTAAGCCTAAAGTAAAAATAGCTTTTAGAGTGAATTAGGATCACTTCTTTGAGTAAAGTGGATGAATTATGATATATGAACGTCATGTGGAAAGAATTAGAAGAAGAGTCACTACATGATTGTTTCCTGATTTGACACTATTGTCAAGAGTGACAGCCAATAGCGGTGGCATCAGTCAGACTGTTGATCCCACTGACAATTCCATGATGGCACAGAGTGTTAAGTACTGTTATTGATTTTCCATTTTTTCCACCCACTCAGAAGCGAAAATGAAGAACAGTTCAGTTATATACAGAATTCTACAGACTTGAGCTCCAGTGATTACAAGTATGTTCAGTTCAGGAGGAGGAGGTAGTGATAAAATCTGAACATAAACTATCTGATTGGAATTCCATGCAGTCCTGTGAGGCAGTTACTACAGACAGTATCCTCATTTTACAGATGAAGAAACTGAGGCTCGAAGAAGTGAGTGAAATGACTTGTCTCTCATCAGATAGATCGTAAGGGTCAGAGGCAAGTCTAGTACTCTATCTACTAGTCCTAGATCTAAATCTACTGTTCTTTCCACTGCACCACACTGCCTATCCAGTCTTTTTATTAGTACTCTAATTGATTTCCTTTGAATACTTATACCTTTTTTCACCTACTAGCATTTTTTGATTAACAAACTATGAATTAAAACCATGCTGTAAGATGAAAAGGTGAATTTAACCTGGGATCTTTGAGAAAAAGAAATTCAGAAAGAACACTTTTTCATATTTTTGAAAGCTTTGATCCTTAACTATGAATTTCATTATTGCTACTGACAAAAATGCCAAATGATATCTTTTAATTCCATATGAAATCTGATGATCGAATGACTTGTTCCTGCAAATAAATAAATGTAGATATATGTGTCACATATAATGCTATGCATTATATCTGTGCATATTTGTGTGTATATATATATGTATGTATGTATGTATGTATGTATGTATGTATGTATGTATGTGTTAAGGTTAGTGAAGTATGAGGGAAGTCTAGGTTTGCTTTTGCCATTATGGTTTGAGAAAGACACTGAATGCTGGTGTCATCAGTAATCAGATTTCAGAGTAGAATTTTTATGGTAATTGTTGCCTTCATCATGTATACACAAAGAAATTTATCTTTCACTTCTTTGAATTTCTCATCATTTGGAACTTGTGAGGGAAAGGATATATCCAAAGTTTCTTTATGATTTTCCCCCAACACCTTAACTTAAACTTAATTTTGTAAGTTTACCCCGCTAAGTCTTGTAGTTAATGCTAAAAACACACATCTTTTACCTTTGAAAGTAATTTTACTTTATTGGGTTTTTTGTATCACCCAAATTTTTCAGTGTACCTCCTCTCACACTCCAAGAGAGTTACCCCTTAGAACAAAGTTTTTTGAAAGAAGTGGAAAATCAGCAAAATGTTCAGCAGAGTCAACCAGCCCATCAGCTTTGTCTGTCTGAAATATACAAAGTGGGAGGGCATGGGTATGTTTTTCTCTACTTTTCTCTGGAGTCGTTGGTCATTATGATTACACAACAATGAGTTTCTTTTTTGTTCTGTTTAAACTGTTGTAGTTGTCATTCCTTTTATTTTCTCTATTCTTCTTTCTTCCTTCTGCATCAGTTCAGGTGCTTTCTCATGCTTTTCTGAATTCTTCATAGTTACCATTTTTATAGCACAGCATAAAACGTGATATTTTATTACATTCACATATCAAAGTTTGCTTAACTATTCCTCAATTCATGGGTTTCCATTTTATTTGTAGTTTTTGCTGTCACAATAACCACATCTCTTGTCTACCTCCCACCCCCAATTCTCCGGCACCCCAGAGAATGAATATTTTTAAAAGGGATCAAAACATGTATGTGTACATATTTATGTGTGTATGAATCTGTATATCTGTTCCTATGTCTTTTTCTCCAAAATGGGAACTGTGCTCTCAAAATCAACAAAAATCACTTCTGGAAAAAATAGAATTTTTATCCTACGGCCATGAATATAATCAATAGGAAAGGAAATATATGAACCTTGAAATTTTCATCAGGATTTTTTTTATAAGTCTTGACTGTATTTTCATGCTTCCATGTGTTTGAGAAGAGGTAAAGTGGTGTGTGGATAGAGAGCTAACTTGGAGGCAGGAAGATCTTAGGTCAAGTACCACCTCTAATGTACACTCTAGCTGTGTGATCATTTTTTCCCCTTTTAAAAATTAGTTAACATTTTATTTTCCCCCAATCATATGTAAAAACTGTTTTTAACATTAAAGTTTTTAAAATTTTGAGTTCCATATTCTCTCCCTGTCTCTCCTTCCCACCTCATTGAGAAGGCAAACAATTTGATATAGGCTGTACATGAGTAGTCATACAAAACATATTTCCATATTAGTCGTGTTGTGAAAGAAAACACAAAAAAAAATACAAGAAACATAAATGAAGTAAAAAGCATGTTTCAATCTGCATCCAGACTCCATCAGTTCTTTCTCTAGAGCTGGATATCATTTTTCATCATAAGTCCTTCAGAATTGTCCTGGATCATTGTATTGCTGAGAACGCTGTCCACAGCTGATCATCATACAAAATTACTGTTACTGTATGCACTGTTCTTCTGGTTCCGCTTACTGCACTTTGCATCAGTTCATGTAAGTCTTTCTAGGTTTTTTCTGAGAGCATCCTGTTAAAATATTTTTAATAATAGCACAACATTCCATCACAGTCATATACCACAACTTGTTCAGCCATTCCTCAATTGATGGGCATCCCCTCAATTTTAAATTCTTTGCCACCACTAAAAGAGCAGCTATAAATATTTTTGTACATAGAGATCCTTTTCTTTTTCTGTTTTTTTTTTTATTTCTTTGGGATACAGACCTAATAGTGGTATTTCTGGGCCAAAGGGTATGCATGATTCTATAGCCCTTTGGGCATAGTTCTGAATTGCTCTCCAGAATGGTTGAATGAGTTCACAACTACACCAATAGTGCATTAGTATCTCAGTTTTCTGACATCTCCTCCAACATATGTAATTTTCCTCTTCTGTCATATTAGTCAATCTGATAGATGAGGGTGGTACCTCAGAGTTGTTTTAATTTGCATTTCTCTTGGGTAATGGCTTTTATTTTTATGCATTTGACTTAATTCTCTACGTATTTGAGAAACGAGGCCTTTATCAGCGATAGTTGTAAAAAAATTCACAGTTATGATTACTAACTCTATTTTCTTCCATACTATTTTCCTCCATTTATCCTATTCTTTCTCTCTTTTCACCATATCCATCCTCAAAAGTGTTTTGCTTCTGACTGCCACCTCCCTCAATCTGACCTCCCTTCTATTACCTCCCTTTCTGTTATTCCCTTCCCCTCCTACTTTCCTGTAGGTAAGATAGATTTCTATCCCCAACTGAATGTGGTTGAGCCAATTCTTTGAGCCAGTTCTGATGAGAGTAAGGTTCAAGTGCCTCTTCCATCTTCTCTATTGTAAAAGTTCTTTTGTGCCTCTTTTGAGTGAGATGATTTATCCCACTCTACCTCTCCCTTTCTCCCTTCTCCCCACACATCTCTCTTTCTTGTCCCTTAATTTTTTTGGAGATCATTCAAACATAACTCACATCCATGTCCTTTGTCTATGTAAATCCTTTTAACTTTTCTAATAATGATAAAAGTTCTTAGGAGTTACATGTATTACTTTCCCATGTAGAAATGTAAATGATTAAACTTTATTGACACCCTTACATGATAACTCTATTATGTTTACCTTTTTTCTGCTTATTTGAGTCTTGTGTTTGAATGTTACATTTTCTATTAAGCTCTGGTCTTTTCATCAGGAATGCTTGAAAGTCCTCTGTTTCACTGAATGTCCATTTTTCCCCCTGAAGGATTATGCTCAGTTTTGCTGGGTGAGTGATTCTTGGTTGTAATCCTAGCTCCTTTGTCCTCTAGAATATCATATTCCAAGCCCTCCAATCCTTTACTGTAAAAGCTGCTAACTCTTGTGTTATCTTGACTGTGGTTCCATGATGTTTGAAATATTCCTTTCTGGCTACTTGTAATATTTTCTCTTTGATCTTGGATCTCTGGAATTTGGCTATAACATTCCTGGGAGTTTTCATTTTAGGATCTCTTTCAGGAGGTGATTGTTGGATTCTTTCAATTTCCATTTTACCCTCTGGTTGTAGGATGTAAAGGCCGTTTTCCTTGAAAATTTCTTTAAAGATGATGTCTAGGCTCTTTCTTTGATCATGACTTTCAGGTACTCCAATTGTTTTTCCTGTGAGGTATTTCACATTTTCTTTTATTTTTTTCATTCTTTTGACTTTTTTATTGTTTCTTGATGTCTCATGGAGTAATTAACTTCCACTTGCCCAATTCTAATTTTTAAGGAATTATTTTCTTCAATGAGTTTTTGTACCCTTTTCCATTTGGTCTGTTCTGTTTTTTTAAGTTCTTTTCTTCTGTGAATTTTTGTGCCTCTTTTATCTTTAGACTAATTCTGTTTTTTAAGATTTCATTTTCTTCAGAATATTTTTTGCCTCTTTTACCAAGCTGTTAATTCTGTTTTCATAATTTTCTTGCATCATTGTCATTTATTTTCCCAATTTTTACTGTACCACTATTCTCTCTCTCTCTCTCTCTCTCTCTCTCTCTCTCTCTCTCTCAAAACACTTCTAGGAATGGTTGTTGGGCTTGGATCCAATTAATATTTTTCTTTAATGTACAATTGAAGCTGTTTTCTCTTTGTTGTCTTCTTTTGAGTTTATATCTTAGTCTTCCCTGCCTCCATAGTAGCATTTTATGATCAATTTTTTTGTTATTTGCTCATTTTTCAGTCTGTTTCTTGACTTTGAACTTTATGTTTGGTGAAGCTTTGCTCACCTGGGAGTAGGGAGACAATTTCCTAAGCTACAGGCTTTTTATTCTGCTGTTTTGAGACCTAGTTTTGTGATTCTGTGAATTTTTGCTTCTTCTAAGGTGGTGTGATCTGAGGAGAGGAATGGTCATCGTTTTCCTGTCCTGTAGTCTGGTCTTTACCCAGTAAGGGCCTCTGCTTCCTTGCAGCAACAAGTATTATTTTCTTGGCCCTGGACCTGTGACCAGGTCCCCTGTTCTCCTTCTCCTGCAAATGTTAACTCTCCTGTCTGCCTTGGAACTTTGACCAGAGCCCCTGCTCTCTTGTGCCCAGCCACAAGTACTCCTTTCTGCCCTGTAAATGCAACCCAGAAGTGTATATGGAAAATAGAGTTTCCAGTCAGTGACACCTGCACCTAGTGCCAGCAAAGAGAACCCTGTAATCTCTTTATGACCATTTGTTCAACCTCCTTTACTGTGTCTGGGCCGAATGTTCCTGAAACTGCTGCTGTTGCTGCCACCACCCCTACCACTACCACAGAGTCTCTTCAAAGGCCCACCACTGTTGCTGCAGCCCTCTGTGCTCAGGGCTGGCCCCCATCCTGATGTCATAGACCTCTCCTGCTGACCTCCTAGGTTGTCTTAGGCTTAAAAAATGTGTCACCCTAACCTTTTGTTGGTGCTGCTGCTCCGAAATTTAATTTGAGGCATTATTTAAAAGTTATTTGGAGGAGAATTTTGGAAGAGTTTGGGTGAGTTGCTGCCTGTAATCCATCCTCTTGGCTCTTCCCTGAAGAGTTCTTTCTGTATATAAGTAAAATTATATCCCTGTTTTCATTATCCAGTATTCAGAAGGAAACTGAGGCTCACAGTAGCAAAGGAAATTTCCCATGATCAAACAGCTAGTAAGATAGGGAGATAGATGTTGGTTATTTCTCACTTATTGGTTCTACAGTTTTGTGCCGAGTTGGATTTGAAAATACGTATTTATCTGACTGACATAACTTCTTAGATTTGAAACCTTGAGCAAGGATTCATGAGTATCCATATAACTAAGTACAACCAAAGTATGTCATAAAGGGCATGTATCCAGAATTGCGAATCTGTAGTTGAGATTCAACCCTAGGTCTTCTCACTCCAAATCCACCAATATTTCTTCTAGCTGTAGCATTCAGTAATAGTGCCCTCACATGACTTTTAAAACAATTAAATTAATTACCTGCACATATCTTTTAGGTACAAGACCTTAACATGTGTTTTTGTACTGTCTTTCCATAAGAAAATTGAAGCAAAACAGTATATGTTCCAAGTACTGTATGAGAACCATGATATTATTCTTACAGAAATGTATTTCTTATACTTAAATATCTTTTTCAATCACCTAAGAATGTGTACATGTCCATTGTGATAGTTTCTTATGTGGATATTCGTACTTTCTTGTTTCTAAATCCCATAAGTGCAATGTTAATCTAAGAGTGTTCCAGGCAAGAGAACCATTGAAATACCAAGGCATTCTAGGCTTGGGGTGCCATACAATATGACAATATTGAAATCTGTCTTAGTTTTGATGATGGGCTAGAGAAAGAAATTTATTATTTATGATCTTTTCCTAGTGTAAACTTATCTTATTCTTTGTAGGCCTAAATAAATAATGACTAAAAATATGTTTGGAAAAATCACAACTCTTATATTTGCTGAAGACTGGCTTTTGGGGGAAAAAATTGATGATTTTAATATAAAAATCATTGGATCATAAATTTAGAGTTTGAAGTGACCTCCAGAGTCATCTGTTGTAGTGCTTGGATTTTACAGATGAAATTGAGTAGCAGGGAGGTTAAGGTACCATTTCTCATATAGGCAGTAAGTTGCACAGTTCCAATTTGAACTCGGGTCCTTTGGCTTGAAGTTCAAAATACCCTTCTCTCTGCCACCTTGCTTCTTTATTCAGTAATATTGCCCTTTTTTATCTCCACAAACTTTTAAAGTTAACACTGATACCAGAAGCAAAACTTACCTTGATTGAATGTATTAGCAAAGCCGTGGTATAGGTATTGAAATTTGAATCCCCATTTCTTCTTACTAATGTACAAACAGTAGATTGTTAGTATATATGTATTGAATTAGACCTGATTATATAATTTTATGATATTTAATTAATTAAGAAGATAACTTTGGATTGGCAATCAGGAGATCTATATTCTAGTTTCTCACCTTTGTCATGAACTCTGCATAACTTTAAATGAATCATTTAACTCAAAGAGTCTTAATTTCCCCATTTGTGAAGTGGAGGTGTGTGGGAATAGATAGTGGATAAGTTCCCTATTAGTTCTTATGTTCTGTCTGAGTTCTGTGATTCTACAATCTGGTGAGATATGATAGTGTCATGACAGTAAGCAGCCTCATAGAATGTTGGGACTGTGGCAGCAGTATCTTGTGAAGCAAAGAATACATACTTCCCAGTGACAGTTTCAGAGATATGAGAGATAGATATTCCTTATTTCTCATTTACTGGTTCAACAGTTTTGTTCTGAGTTGGAATTGAAAATGGGTGTTCATCTGACCAACAGGATTTCTTAGATTTGAAACCCTGGGCAAGGAGTCATGAGTAGTTCTGTAACTTAGTGCTATTCAAGTCACTCATGAAGAAGCATGGATTCAGACTTGCCAGTCTGTAGAAATAAGGACAATAATAGGTCTGCTTACCTGCCTTAGAATGCTGTGGTCAAATTGATTAAGAATCTCAGAAAAGTATGCCAAGTTCTTCTGAATAAAAAAAATGCAAAATGCAAAGTAATCTTACTTGCTAAGCTTGGAGAGAAAGGTTACAAGTTTACATTTGAGTTACTATGAAGCTATATAATTGGAAAAACATTCTACAGATTATTATCGGGTCACAAATGAGTTCATTATAATTATATTTAATTCAGCAAATGAAAAGAAATTTAATAAAGTCTAGGCCCTGTCACTTCTCTTGAATGTAGAAAGATTTTGATCAGGCTGGGTTATACACTTTTTCTTTGCTCATTCCAAGTTTCAAATAAAATAACTCAAAATTAACAGATCTGACCTGAGATATGCTGCTGCAGCTCCTGGAAGCTTCTGTATCTTGCTTAAGTTATCCAAAGTTCACTTAAAGCAGTCTAGCTGGAGGTGACATTTAAATCTCTCTTTCCTTTGTTTTAACATGCCTTATTCTCTGCGAGGAAATGAAGCAAAGGACCTTTTTAGGATGTGACAGGGTTTGATTATTTTTATGGAAAACAAACCTAAAATAGTTATTTTTAAATCATAGTTAGGCCTTTTGATTTTCTGTCTCTATGCTTTTATTCTTAGTATTTCAACTCACCCCAGTTGAAATAATTGGAAATGCCCTCCTTAGCCAAATCTCACCCATCTTTTCAAGACCTTCGTTCTTACATGAAGTCTTCCCAAATTATAGTGTTTTTCCCTACTCTTAGCTCATAACAATTACCACTGAAGTATTGAAGTCTTTTTAAAGCAGATTAACATTTTTGTTACCGTTTAGGATAGTGAAAATTTGGAAACGTATCAGTTTCAGATTTAGAAAAAAATGTTGCTGATGTTATTTATGTTCAGATTACAAATTGGGCTTTGAGAACCCTTCTAATTCTTCATTCTATGATTTTTGTGGTAAATTAGCAAGCAAGAAAGAAACATGTTAACATAATTTTATTTAGTTTCTTGTAACTGGGATAAATTTGTCTTTTCCCCCAAGTTGATGGGCCTTATATTTTTCTACAAAACTTTTTACTTTCTGTTTAAATAGATTCCATTATTCTAAATATTTTCCAAAACATCTTTCCCCGTTTCCTAATGACAGATCATTACCTTTTTGAATGATTCATTTCATACAATTTTTCAGATTCAAGGATTACATGGCCTTAAAGCTTCTATTACCACGGGATCCCTAGTTTTCAAGTAGTTATACTAAAAAAGGATATTTTACATTATTTAGATTTTATATTTTCCTCCTAATATTATGACTTTTTTCTTTCAAAGTAGAATTAGTTTATATTAGTTAAAAAATAATTCCTCCTTGACTGCTCAGTTAAATGTGTTTGTTCATAAGTTATTTCATATGTATAAGTATATATGTGTGTATATATATACATATGTGTACATATATATACATATATATGTATGTATGTATGTATGTATATTATGGGAATGCCAGAATCACTTCTTTGGAGTGGAATTGTCTAGACCAGGGGTAGGGAACCTCTGGCCTTGAGACCACCTGTGGTCCTCTAGGTCCTCAAGTACAGCCCTTTGACAGAATCCAAATTTCACCAAACAAATCATTGTATTAAGGGATTTGTTCTGTAAAGTTTGGATTTAGTCAAAAGTCTGCACTTCGGGACCTAGAAGGCCAAGCGTAGCCTCGAGGCTGCTGGTTCCCCACCCCTGGTTAAAACCTATGGTTTGCACATTCTTTTGACCATACTTTCCCATCATTTAAAAATGGTGGAATTCTTGGGCCAAGGTGCAGACCTATGGAAAGATGTATATAAAGTTAAAGGACTAGGAATCCCTGCTCTGCCATTTACTCGGGAAAATCATTTAATGATCCTGGGCTTCATTTTCTTTACATCTTAAATGGAGAGGTTACATTAGATGGTCTCCAAGGATCCTTTTAACTCTCAACTGATGATCCAATGACTTTGCCCTTTATAACGTTTGCCTAGTAAGAGTGTTCACAGCTTCAGGATACTGAAGAGTGTTCTCACCCATTGGAACCACTTTAAAAAAAAGGGCTCCTGAGTGAAGCTTCTGGGCATGAGTGTGTGCAGGTACATGTTTAAGAAATGTCACTCTGGGCGGGAAATACCTGTGCAGGACACAATTCTAAGTTTAATCTGCATTATTAACATATAATCTATAATTTTCTTATCTAAACAATCAAAACAATAGATCAATCCCTTATTTGTAGAGTTGGCCTGTTTCTGAAGTATAAATGCTCACCTCCCCAAATATCTAGCTGGCTGCAACACATACCTGCTTCAGGGTAAGAGGTCAAGGACAAAGGAATTGTGTAATAAAATGTCACTTTACAAGCAGGAGGGGCTGAGATGAAATAACTTTTTCAAGCCAGAAATATATGTGGGGTGGATGACAAGCCTGCCTACTGAAACAGCAGTGTTCGGTAGTTGGCCTCTGAAGCTGCTTATTTAATACACTAGAATGGTTTGGTTTAATATATTCTGTTTGTCACTGAGTGTTTGTAGAGGGCCAGCTCTGAGATAGACCATGGTGGGAAAGGTACATGCCAGGTTTCCTTTAAGCCTGAGCCTGTTCTTCTCTGGGCTGTGTACTCAGGATGTGGGCTCTCCAACTGCCTTCTAGCTGCCCATGAGAATGTGCAGAACAGCATGTGGAGATCCAGCTATATCCTGATTAAGCCTCCTAGGCCTCTGCAAGGCAAGGCCATTTGAGGCTAGGTCTCTGCAAGGTAAGACCATCAAAGGATAAGAGGATGTGGCAAGGAACCATCCTCGCAGCTGTTAATCGCATGGGAAAGAACAGTTATATTTCAATATGGTTAGCATCTATGGAACTAAATAACAATGTGTTCCAGGGCTACACAGGCTAGGTGGGCTACATGGCAGGATGTTTCAAGGGAACAAAGTAAGTAACAAAGCAATGCAATGCTTGGTCCACTTATCTGATTGCATAGAATATATAAACTCGCCTCCTAGGCTTAATAAACAGAGTTGTACTATACTCTCCTGCCTGGCTCTTTTCACTCTCTCCAGAAATCTTTTAGCACAGTGCCACCTCTGCAGGCGGCATGTGGTGCCCTAACATGGACCCGAAGCAGACGGGTTCAGAGGACAGGGGCTCTGAAAGAGTGAGTCTCCCAGGGAGAGGCCTTAGACATTCAACAGGAGCTCCAGTAGGACAGTCGACTGAGGAAAAGGCAGAAAGTGTTGATCTAATAAAGGCTTTAAATGGTTTCACTTTGACTAGTCTCACCATCTTAGAAAGGCTGGTTTTTATAACAATTGACATTATCCTGGCCTCATATGATATGGGACTTCTGAGGAAGAAACTTTCCATTTCCTCCCTATAATTAAACAGTGTGTTCTTTCTTATGATTCAGTAGTACAGAAAGCTCTTTCCATTTATGATAAGTCATTATTAGAATGCTCTTATGTTTCCCATTCTGGAGATCTTAGCTGTCCTAGAGCAGCACAGAATAATTTTTAAATTATTGCTATTTTCAAGAGATTTGAGTGTTGGTATAAGTTATCAGTGTAAATGATCATTTCACTGTAATATTTTTTTAAAAACTACATATGAATTAGTACCCCCCCAGTTGTCTTTCTGATGAATGGGTTAAATTTTTACTACTTTAAATAACATTTTCTAAGTATTTGAGATAAGGATCTAGTCATTTTTTTAATTCTTCCACTAGTTTGAATAAAATTGATGTCCTTTAGAGGAAATTGAAATATTTCTAACATTTTTACTCATAATGTATTATGAGAATTCTAATTATTTGTTAAATTGAATTATAAGGATGTTTACTATACATATATGCATATGTTTGTATTTAATGTGCATACGTGTGTGTGTATGTATATGTATATAGGCAGGTCAATCAGAAGGATATTTTTAGATTTTACTGCATTTGTGATCAAAATCCATTGGGATTTGTTCAGGAAGGAACAGGATATATCCCCCTATGGACATCTTGTTCATTTATGCTGGAGTATGTAATTATTTTACATCTTTGAAGGTTAAGAAAAACAAACGTAGGAAGAGGCGATGGGAATGCTCTTTCTCCACAGCATTGTTTGTATCCTTCTGCCGCTCTGAAGTTGTTAGCTTACCTGTGTCCAAAGGTTTATTAGGTCCCTTGTACTCCTTTTTTAATTATTTGCTAGCTCTAGAACTGGAAGGGACCTCAGAGATCATCTAGTTTAGCCTCTTATTTTACACATGGGGAAACTCAGAACAATGCTTGTAAGTACATGAAATTTCTCAGAATAATCTTTTTAAATTCAGAAAATATATAAGGTTACGGGATTATGAAGGAAAACAAATATATGGAAATAATTACTAAGAAACTACCCAAAAGTCCAGAGGCCCTAGTTGTTCAGTCTTCTGCAGTCATGTCCAACCCTTTGTGATCCCATTTGGGATTTTCTTGGCAAAGACGCTGGAGTTGTTTTTTTTTTCCCATTTCCTTCTCCAGCTCATTTTGCAGATTAGGAAACTGAGGCAAACAGAGTAAAGTGACTTGCCCAGAGTCACACTGCTAATAACTGTCTGAGGCCAGATTTGAACTCAGGAATTTGAGTCTTCCTCACTTCAGGCCTGGCACTCTAGCCACTGCAGCGCCACCTAGCTGTCCTATACTAAACACCCTTAACAGGGGGTGACTCAAGATAGTGAACCTATGAAACATCCTCTGAAAGAGGAGTCAGACTTGTAAGAGGAAAGTCAGGAGAGATAAGTATCACAGAAGCCAAGGAAGTAGATTGTGTCAGTCTTTCAAGGAAGCAAGCATTTCTTAAGTGGCTCAAAATTTCTGGTACTGTATTTGAGAAGAAAAGTCATCTGTAGTGTTGGGTGTTACAGAAAGGTCAGAGTATTGTGAGAAGACTGAATGAAGGATATTGAGTTGAACAATTAAGAGCAAATTATTTACCTTTGTTAGTAGAAGAATGTGATTGGGCCAAGGATCACAATGGAATGAAGAGGAATGAATGGGTAACATGGAAGTAGAGTCAGTGAAACATAGACTATTTTTTCTAGGAGTTTAACAATGAAAAGAAATACACACGTGACCATGGCTTTCTGAAACTTGGCTCACTTGTACCGAACCGTAGAGATGAAGTCTTAGTTTTATCATTCCCTGTTGCCACATTGGTGCATAGATACAATGATCCTGTGACCAGCCAATATGTGGTAGCGTCTAGGAGATACAGTGGCCAGAACTTTGCAGTCAGAAAGACCTAAATTCGAATCCTGCTTGAGACACTTAGCTAGTTGAGTGATCCTGGGCAAATTTCTTGGTCTCCCTCAGCCTCAGTTTGGTCATTTCTAAAATGAGGACAATAACAGCACTGCCTTTTCTTAAGAGAAATGCAAGAAGGGCTATGGCAGGGGTGGGCAACCTTGAGGCCATGGGTGGCCTTCTAGGTCGTTTGACTCAAAAGGCCACACTGAAGGCTGTAGAAAGCCATACGTGGCCTCGAGGCCACAGGTTCCCCACACCTGAGCTATGAGATACCAAAGTTCATTACAAGGAAACCTCCTTCTGGGGCCCAGAGGGAAGTTGAGACCCCCTTCCCCTCTGCTAATAAGGTCTGGTAATTTTTCGTAGTGATCTAAGCAAGGTCTCTAACAGAACCAAGCCTTGGGGGAAGGGAACTAGGAGCCCGGACCTGGAAGCTGGTTCTGATTCATGCTAGACTCCTGGGGAATGAGGGGCCAATTGACATTCAGCCTTTGAGAAAAGGTGCTTTGGGGCATTTCTGCAGGTTTTACTGTTGCTGAGTGATTCCGCTTGTGTGTGTGTGTGTGTGTGTGTGTGTTTGGGGAGGAGGGAAGACTTAGCTTTTCCTGGCCTTCTTCGTTTAGCCGTTCATGGAGGCTGCTGTATCCCTGACAGTGCCACACAGGGTCACTGTGAGGATCAAATGAAATCACATATGTAAAGCAGTTAGCAAACATTAAGGCACAATATGAATATTAGCTGTTATTATCTGTCACTTCAACACCTATGTCATTTACCTAATAATGTATGTGATGTGTAATAGTGATGTCCTAACTTCAGATAGCTCTTTTTTTTTGAATGAAGTATCCAAAGGAATCTATGAGTCTTAAGTGCTTATCTCACTGGACAAATACCCTTATTTCAGGAAATGAATCTTATAGCTCCAGTCATTTCTTACTTTTGCATTCATTCAACAAGAGTTGACCAAGCATCTCTTGTGTATTTGAGGGGAAAGGAAGTTCTTATTTTAAGTGTTATGTGGGGATGTGTGTGTATGTATATGTACCATTCTCCCTTATATTGCCAGGGGAAAAGAGAGGCATGGGGTTTGGGCAAGGCCCTGAGGCACAGCACTAGTGTCAGGGGCTCTGCCATTGAGGCCTGGGGTTCCTGAATGCAGCCCATGAGTTCTGAGTTCCCTAAGTCAAGATTTAGGATGGGCATGGCTGATGAAACCCAGGGGAGTCTGATGGGGTCCTGGATGGGGAGCCAGAATGAGAGAGACTCGGTAGGTTTTTATAGGGTTTTTATCTGGGTTAAACAGGATCAAGCATTGGGGGCAGGGAGCAGGAGCTCAGACCTGGGGTGTAGGTCAAGGTATGGAACTGATCCTATGTTATGTTTAGGGTGAAGGCGGTCTGGGGGATTTGCGGCTAATATCTAAACTCCACTCCAGGCCAGAAAAGGAATGTTCAGACTTTGTGATGGTCTTACTCTGACATGGCGACTCAGTGGTCTGGGGTCTTCTAGGGGCTTCATTTTACAGGATGAGGACACTACTGTATTTAGAAGTTCTACTACTTATCTCTATGTAAGGACAAGAAGTCGTCTATATGATTTTCTCAGTGGAGTCAGAGTATACTAGCCATGACGCTTGGCCAACCAAGATTTTCCCTGAAAACCTGAGAGGAGTGGAATAATTACAGAGGAAGTCGCCCCTGCATCTAACGAAGATTCAGGATGTCCTGAGCCCTTGAAATCCATCTTAGATATTCCCTCAACTTTTTGTGTACAGAATTTCCTACTTTATCTCATGTATATTACAGTGAGATGTAATGACACAATGGTCTTATGATTTTTAAACAGAACCTATGGAGATTTTTTTATAAGATTTCAGAATAATTTAAAACATTTTTGTCCTTTCCTACTCTCCTTATCTCTTCTGAAGTATTTTGAAGCTCTTTAGGGCAATTCAAGATATGGTACATAGGAGAAGATTTCTAGTAACATGGAGTTCCTTCACCTATTATACTTGTTTCAACACCTTGGGTATTCAATATAAAAGAAACAGCAATAATAATTTTTATTCACAAACACATATGTATATTACATAGAAAGAAAGATGTAACTAGTGCCACTGGGACATTGCACAAAGTTGGCTAAATAAACTGCGTGTAATGATAATATACCTTTGCAAAGTGCCTTCTAGAAAGCATTTGAGGGTGTATCCACAGAACTTTGTTTACTACAGTGTTTGATGTTGAGAAAGCATTGCCCATCGGTAGCAGTCAGACTCTTTCAAGGCTTCTATTGCTACTACAAAGGAAGAAAGAATAAGTTTAAAGGCAAACTACAGGAGCCACTTTGACCACGGGAGGGAAAGGAGTGAAAATAGAAGAAAAGAAACTTTCAGGAATGCATGTGGCATTTCCTCTCTCCTTTTCCAGTTAAGGCTATAATCCTAGCATTTAAAAGTCTCTGACACTATAGAAAAGAAGGAAACAAGCATGTATTCAGCACCAAGTGCCAGGTATTGTGCTAAGCATTGCCAGGAGGAAGGTTGGACAGCCAGGGCCTTTTTACAGAAAAGAGGCCTTAAGAAGGACTCAGTTTGGGGTGAAGGGGTGGGCCTGGAGGAGGGATATTCTAGGGTGAGGAGGGTGGAGAGCTAAGTGGATCTTGCAGGGCCAGGAGGCCCCCGGTACTGAGGGGTGTTCCAGGATGAAAGAAGAGGTGAAGTATGTTTTTGGAGACCAGGAGTCAGGTGCAGAGATGGTCTGAGGGTAATCTCTTGTTTTAAACTTTGACTTAGGTAATTGCTGCCAAAGGGAAACTCTGCAAATGACTTAGCAAAGACCTGTGCAAGAGTGATGCCCCTGAGAAATCCCCACACATATTCGCCTGGGAGCGATTCCTTTATTTGGGTCTGCCTTTATCACTTTAATCCCAGGATGGGCTTTTGGCTCTATATGACCCCTGAAAATGGAAGATGCTGGTTGGACTTGGCAGGAGGTTATATAGCAGTGTGAACAATGAGGTGAGACTAGAGATCTTGTCAAAATTAGTCAGATTATTTAAAGAGACAAGTTTAAGCAATAACTTGTGAAACTAGTGAGTCAAAATGCCCAGAGTCCAGAGGTGGAATGTCTTGTTAGTGTCACTGGATAGAAGAGTACATGGTGGGGAGGTGAATGGTGGTGTAAGGTATAAGTAAACTGGAAAGGCAGAGGAAGCGGGTTATGAAGAGCTTTGAATGCCAAATGAAAGATTTTATATTTGATTGTGGAGGTGATAGAGAATCATTGGAGTTTATTATGTAGGGGGTGGCAGGGTTAGACCTAAGGTTTAGAAGGATCACTTTGATAGCTGAGTGGACAGTGGATTAAAATGGGGAGAGGCTTGAGGCAGGGAGACCAGTTAGAAGGCATGTCCTGAATGAGGATCAAACAGTGGAGACTGAGAAGGAACAGTCAGATCAGTAAAGGAAAAACTAGGAGAAAACAGTGTCATGCAAACTTAGAGAGAAGAAGAGTGACACTCTAAAAGGAAAAGAGGGATGATTGACAGTGTCAAAGGCTGCAGAGAGGTCAAGGAGAATGACTTCTTCAGGCTGGCCAGAGTTAAGGAGAGTGAAAGAAGTGGAAGCACCTGTTACAGATTGGGTTCTCAGAGAGTTTTAGCCACAAAGGGCAGAAGAAATACGGGTCCATAGTGAGGACACGGATCAAATGAGGGTTATTTGAGGATGGCAGAGACATGAGCATTATTTTAGGCCAGGGGTGGGAAACCTGCAGCCTCAGGACCACATGTGGCTTTCTAGGACCTTGGGTGTGGCCCTTTGACTGAGTCCACAGAACAAGGCCTTTTATTAAGAGGATTTGTTCTGTGAAATTGTTCTGTGGATTCCCCACTCCTCAATAGAGAAGCAGCCAGGAGACAGGGAAAGACTGACGATAAGTGAGAGAGTGGCAGTAGGAGAGGGTAAAATATTGGAGAAGACAAGATGCAATGGGTTTTCTTGGGGCAAGTAAAAGGGTTAGCTTTGTCAAGGAGGAAGGCCAGCTCTTCATATGAGGCAGAGGTGAAGAAGAAAATAGTGGCAGAAGGCATGTGGGTGATAGAAGATGGAAGATTGGCCTACTCTGAAAATGGTACGCTTTTCCTCTTTGGAACTCTTCTAGGACAGGCTAGATGACTGCTTGTCAGGTTCTAGTGATAATCCCTTTCTAGTATTGGTTAGAGTGGATGGCCACTAAGATCCCTTTCAATTTGGAAAATTCTTTGATTTTATGAAAATCATCACCGTTTCTTTCTTTAAACTTATTATCTGAAAGCCTGCTGTTATTTCTGTTATTATTTTCATTTATCTAAGAAGCTAATTTCAAAGAGAATATAATTCAAAGAAACAATGGAGTATTACCATCTAAAAGGTTAAGTTTGACTTGTCAAGAATTGTGTTTTGAATTCTTAAAATATTTATGAGTTATATATATATTTTTTTTACAAAAGGAGTCTATCACAGAAGAAGGAAATGTTTTTGGCTCACTTCTTTTTCTTCAGTATATTTTTTTTTCAGTATTTTTTGGGTCTCCTTTAGCAAGTCATTGACTTGTTTTTCATGGTTTTCTCACATGCTTCTCATTTCTCTTCCCAATTTTTCCTCTACTTCTCTAACTTGCTTTTCCAAATCCTTTTTGAGCACTTCCATGGCCTGAGACCACTTCATGTTTTTCTTGGAGGCTTTCGTTGTAGGCTCTTTGACTTTGTTGACTTCTTCTGGCTGTA
>CM053628.1:26710783-26776705 GCA_028646595.1 Phalanger gymnotis | reverse complement strand
TCCTGGGCTGGAGCCCTGCTTTCCTCTGCTATTTTGTGGATTCTGCAGTTCTAGAATTGGTTCAGAGCCATTTTTATAGGTTTTTGGAGGGACTTGGCGGGGAGCTCATGATAGTCCCTGCTTTCCAGCTGCCATCTTGGCTCCACCCCCCTGGCTCACTTCTTTTTCTCAATGAACTCTATATATTACTCCTCCTCCTATTATCAGGTAACCCAATTATCACATAATGCATACCTTTAAGTATTATCATCTTAGGTTACCTCTGCTTGCTGCAATTTTCTATTTTGGCCAATAAATGATTAACCTCTTGAACCTCACTGAGAAAATAAATGGAACAAAATTACCTAGATTAGAATTTGGTCAGACCAGTGAGGTTAATGCCCCCTTCTTCTGAAAAAAATCTGTAGTCTAATGACTTCAAGTGATTAGAACATCTTCTATTGAGTATTTTATCGAAATAAGTAACCACATACAGAAGAGAATATTTGAGCACCGTTAACCCAGGGGGAAAAGCATGTCTTCTTGGTGTCTGACATCAATTCTATTTTTTCTTCTGTTTTATTTTGAGTCTCTTTAAGCTGTTCTCCATCTTAAAAATTAGATATCTATCTTACTTGGTAGAATATACTTTCAGTCAACCAAACTAACATATTGCAAAGTACTTTGCCCCCAAAATAGTCAATTAATTTATTACCAATAGAAAAGAAGGATATGTTCTTTAAATTTAATGATTCAGTACTGAAGTTGACCATTATATTTGACTAGAGTTCTGTTGCCTCTATTTGCTAATTCTATTTGTATTGTTGCATGCATTGTGTAAATAGTATTTTGGCTATATTTTCTTGATTTTGTAGCATTTCATATGATTTTTCCAATGTTAAAAAAGAGGAATTTCATCTTTTATAAGTACTGGCTTAACTTTGGCCATTTTAAAATATCTGTTTTGTTTTTCCTTCCCGTTGACTTTATCGAAATTGATGTTGTCGATGTATTTTGTTCTTTTGGCTCTGCTTCCTATATTCTACATCACTTTAAAATATTTTCCTGTATTTCTCTAAATTATTCATCTTTGTCTTCATTATGGCATAGCACTATTCTATTCCTTATTTTTGTTCAATCTTTAAGCAATTGTTGGACATATTTTGTTTAGAACTGAAAAAGAACACTACTATGAATGTTTTTATGTGTGTGGGTCATTTTTGCTGTTTGTATCCCTCTTGGGACATGTAGTCCCAATGGCAAACCATTTGACCTAAAGGGCATGAATAGTTTGGTGACTTACCCTGTATTATTTTGAATTGTTTCCAAGAGCAGTTGAACCAGCACATATGCTTTTCACCTACAGTTGAATTTAAATCGTATGGATTTGTAGCAGTTATGCCAGCATATTGCCCTCATTTTATCTGATAATTCTTTACCATCCAAGAGCAAGAACAGAGCAAATAGAATTCAGAAGGTGTGATCGAAGTTAGTCTTTAAGAACAAATGGACTGTGTCAGGGTGGTAGTGAAGTCATCATTTAGTAGAAAACAATGGCATCAGAAACTTAAGTGTTTTAAGAACAAATGGACTGTGTCAGGGTGGTAGTGAAGTCATCATTTAGTAGAAAACAATGGCATCAGAAACTTAAGTGTTTTAAGAGCAAATGGACTGTGTCAGGGTGGTAGTGAAGTCATCATTTAGTAGAAAACAATGGCATCAGAAACTTAAGTGTGGCCAGTAAAGGGTTTAATTGATTCAATTGGGAGTGGACCCACAAATGAAGATCTCTGTAATGCACAGGTTCTTAACAATCTCATGTCCCAGATCTCTTGGGTAGTCAGGAGAAGTCTTTGGATTCCATCTTATAATCATGTTGTTTAATTTTTTTCCAATTATATGTATGTATAAGTTCCAAATCCTCTCCTTCCTTCCCTCTTATACCTCCTCATTGAGAAGGCAAGCAATTTTTTGTAGTTTATACAAGTATAGTCATGCAAATCATATTTCAGTATTACGCTATGAAAGAAAACAGACTGAAAAATAAAGTTTTAAGAAGCATGTCTCAGTCTGCATTTAGACTCCATTGGTTCTTTCTCTGGAGGTGGATAGCATTTTTCCTGAGTCTATGAATCCTTTGCAATTGTTTAGATCAATGTTGTTCTGAGAATCTTAGCTTCTAAGAGAGGTATGATCACTGCTCTCCTGGACTGTGCTCTGGTCTGTGAGCAACCAGAAACACTTTTTTCCTCCTTGGAGCCAAGACCAAGATCCCACTACTGCTAGCAGTACCTGAGACTGCACCTTGAGACTGCAACCTGAAACGAAGTGTGGGCAATGCAACAGAGCCCTACTCCCTGTGTCAGCAACTGGTCTTTCTGACCAGTTGTCCGACCCCCTTACCATGTCTAGGCTGAGACCTCCCCAAGCTGCTACTACTGATTTAGTCACCCCCACAGCTTGCCAGGGCAGCCTTTAGTGGACTGCACTCCACTCTTACCCCATTGGAACAGATCTTTCCTGCTCATTTTCCATGTTGTCTTGGGCTGAAAAATTGTTTCACTCCATCCTTGTTGTTTGTTCCGCCACTCCAGAATTTCTCTCGAGCCATTATTTTCACATTGTTTAGAGGGGAATTGGGGAGAGTTTAGGTGATTCCCTGCCTCTACCATGCCATCTTGGCTTTACCCCAGAATCATATTTTTAAATGCATGAAATAAAGCACCTAGGATTACAAAGGTTAGTTTTTAGTTGACAATGCTGGCTCAGGATTATTAAAATGAGTGAGAGTGACTCAACATAGTAGAAAACATTATACTAGGAATCCAAAGAATTAGCTTCAAATCATAGTTTGGGCTCTAAATTCAATATGGATTATAATGTACTGTAATTACACAAATATGATATACACCATATAGCAATTTTATAAAGAGTAAAACATGCAACTTATGACTTCAGGAAACCACTGCTCCATAGAATGTATTACTCACAATATTACAAGAATAAGTCTTCTTTTCTGTCTATCTCTCATGTGATTGTCTGGGAGTTATCACACTGCTCATATCCTTGGAAAACGAGAAGACTGCTTTTATTGTTTTGTCTTTTTCCTGGGAGAGAGGGAGTGCAGTTCAAAAAGTACTGAGTTAGGCACCTTAAGACCTGGGTTCCTACTTTGACTCTGGCATTAATGAACTTATAAGTCGCTTGCTCAACTATAAAGCGAAGGGAGTTAATTAGGTGATTTCTGAGGCCCCTCCTTCTAGTTTCAGTCATTTAAGGCTCTGTACCAAGCACATACCTTCAGCTTTTCTTAGGCCCTATAGAGTAGTATTGCTAATTTTGAGCGGCCTATGCAAGTATATTCCTCTAAGAAGGTTTGTAATAGCTAGCTCCCTCTTTGATCCACTGTGTTTACTCTTCTCATCTCATGACGACACTGAGAAAATGCATACCCAGAAATAGTAGCATTAGGATAGAAATACTCTGAAATCAGGCAGTTAGATAATTTCCTGAACCCCTACTACAAACAGAACACTATGGCAGGCACGACAGATGTCAAAGAACAAGAGGATCTTTGCCTTTTGTTTTTGTGTTTTGAGCTCATAATCCATTTGGGGAAAAAGGAAAGAAGGGTAACCAATTTTCTTGAAAATAGATTAGTTATTACTGTGTTATTAAATATCGATATGTATAAAGTAAAGTTAAAGTTAATGCCTGAAAAGATTACTTATCTTCATTTGAAAAAAGTGAATGCTTGAGTTGAGTGTTGTGTTCAGTTTTACTACTTAGCAATATAGATTTTTGACTAAAATAATTTGTCCTTATTTGTCAGAAAGCAGGACCAAGGAAAGGAAAATATATTTTCTCTTGTAGCATTTGTTGTTGTTGAATTGTTTTAGTCATGTCTGACTCTTGCGACTCCATTTGGGGTTTTCTTAGCAAAGATACTGGAATGCTTTGCCATTTTCTTCTCCAGCTCATTTTACAGATGAGGAAACTGAGGCAAACAGGGTTAAGTGATTTTCACAGGGTCACACAGCTAGTAAGTGTCTGAGGCCAGATTTGAACTCATCCAGAGAAGTCTTCTTGATTCCAAGCCTGGGGCTCTATCCACTCTGCCACCTAGATGCTGTAATTATTATGACAATGCTGTAGCATTATTCTCTGATAATAGCTTTGCTTTAGAGCAAGTGACCACTTTCTACTGCATGGCTTTATTGTTGTTTTCAGTGACTTGGTAAAAGAAGACCCCCATTATTTTGCAAGATCCGTAAAGCTGCTGAAAAACAAAATGAGGAAAATGTAAACAGTAGTAATGCCTCAGGTAATCCACCATCCAAGCCTGTATTTTTCTCATAAATTAATATTCATAAATAAACTAGATGGTTTCTCGAGGCTTAGGTGAAATGGAAACTCAAGTCCATGCAAGAGAGATCTTTTAACACAATGAAAAAGAAAATGCATTGTGAATTCTTTATCCCTTGCAATGCCCAAAGATATTTTCTTATCCCTAAATACACTGTGGCCTACTGGAAGCTGTAATATTGACCTTGTGGAAATGTACAACTCTGAAGATGAAACTTCCTGCTTCCAACATAAGATAGTAATGAGCAGTACTATATTATGATATGACTATGCACTAAGTCGATTTCCTTGTGAAAGACAGTCATTACTTGTGGATGATTTTATTATTATTAAACTTTTTTGACCTCATTAAATCTCAACTAGATAAGAATGATATAAAATATTTTGGGGGGTTTCTATACCAAGATTACATCTCTATGCCTTAGAGAATCCAGGTGGATTTGCAGACTTTTTTGGCCGTTTCAAACAATGGGTTCGACTCTTTAAGTTGTCTGCAAATTGGGAGTCTTAGCCAGCATAACTAACTAGCAATTCACAACTGATGTTCTTTTGATAAACCAAAATCATTTTTCCATCTCACAGAGATCATAAATAACTTGATGAGTAATATGTTATAAAAGGAAACACAGGGATCGTTACTTGTCTGGAAAATTAAGTTCAAATATGTGTTCCTTCAAATCAGAACATCTTTTTTTCTCCTCCAAGATTAAAAACTCACTTATAGAGCCAGTTTTTGCACTTAGATTTAATTCAAAGGGAAAATGTGCCTCATGTCACGTTATGGGGGGGGGGATACTATAAGTACTGATTAAGCATCATCTGATACTTTTCTTAGCAAACGAAAAGGCAGAACACTCAAAAAAGATGACATAAATCTTGGCTGGTTTATGAGTATCAAAGCTGTGCTTAGTAGCAGCCAGTTCAAAAGTATTTATTAAAGAGACAGAGGATACAAAGCCTTGTTACTAGGCATTTAAATTTTTCATTAAAATATAGATATAGTTCTGGTTCTGAAAGTATTGTATAACTTTATATCTTTATATGTATATCTGATAACTTTGTAGGTTATCAAGGCAGCTCTGGCTTAGTAGAAAAGATACTGTATTCAGAAGATGTGCTGCTTTCTGTATGATCTTGGATAGAACAACCTCTGTAGGCTTAAGTTTTATCATTTAGATAATGGGGAAGGAATAACGTTGTACTCATCTCTAAGCTCTAAGGTCATGATGATGAAATGAGATACCATCCATAAGATGCTTGGTTAAAACACAAAACGTGTGTGTGTGTGTGTGTGTGTGTGTGTGTGTGTGTGTGTGTAGTTCTCTACTACTACTGTTATTTTATTCAGGAAGGTTTTAATATTTGCTATTATGGAGCTAAGAATTCCTCAAACCCAAACCCAAAAGTATCCTGGAAAAGGGTCAAGGAACAATAATACAGGAATCATAATGATACCTGAAAGCTTCAACCATGAAAAAGGCTAGATTTCAGAACTTTTAGAACCAGAGGAGAAACTGAAAATACAAAAAAAAAATCTACCAATAATGCCTGGAAAGAAACATCAAAATGAAAACTCTCATTAATATATTATAACCAAAAATACAAAACTTGTCAGTTAAAAGAATATTGCAAATAGTTAAAGAGTATTAAGGATTACAGAAGACCTCCACTATGTAAAGGAGAGAAGAGCTTGGAATACGTTATTCAGACAGTCAAATGATAAAGTTTGGATTTCTATTCACTATGCGATTACTCTCTCATAAAATGAAGGGAAAAAATGGTGGACTGTCTAATAGGAAAGAGGGTAACTACTGGCTGAAAAGTTGAGAAAATGGCCTTCCTGAACTGTGTCTATAAGGTTGTGATACTCTCACAGCATGACTCAAAGGGTCTGCTATTGTGTGTTGAGAAATGAGAGGTTTAAGCTTTTAAAATGTAGGTGTTACTTTTTCAGAAACTTTTCATAGGTACTTTTCATCTCTGAGGTCATAACGATATCATTAACACAAAATATTCCTTGAGTTGATGGTTGGTATTCATACAATGCTGAAGAAATATTTACTACTCTAGTCTATTGGTGATTCCATTTTAAATTTTGCTGATAGGGTGCATAATGAAAAAGATGAAAGCATGCTCTTTCTTTCTTTCTTTTTTTCCCTACTTGTACTAAATGGAAATTTTGTGAAGGGAGCTGAGCTAGGAAGAGTAATTTTTTTCAAAGTGGATCAGGAATAGCTTATAACGTTGAAATATATGTCTTTCTAGCTCAGGTACCATATTAGTCCTTTTTAGATCACATATGACAATACTAAATAAAGTATACTGTTTTTATTCCATTTCATGTTTTTCTCTGATGTTGGCACCATATGGTTTTTGTTTACAAGTGTCTCTATTTATTGATGTGATTAAATAATGTATTATTCAGAAAGGTGGCATATATAATAGATGGACAAAGTAAACATTTCCTTAAAGCTGAAAAATATATCTGTGAAGTGTTTCATTTTTTAATCTCTAAGTGATACATGTTTCTTAAAATTTATTTTAACATTTCTATCTCATATGTATATTATATATATATGCATATATATATATATATTTTTTTTTTTACAAAAATCACTACCATTAATAGCTTAAAAGAAATGTTGTTGCACATAGGTCCCCACCTAGTGTAACAAAATGGAAAAACAAAAGTGTGATTTTTCAGAAACTATTATTTAGGTGCTTTCTGCATTATTACAATTATGTTAAGTAAACTGAGATTTAATATATTCAATAATACTAATAGATAACTAACGGTTATGTGATTGGTAATTAGTTATACCATATACAGGTACAGAAGTACTAGAAACACTTGATTAGATATAAACTGAACTGAATTGAAGAATGTTCTGAATACACAGTACTGACTAATATTGATTTATCAGGCAACTTGAGGAACTGCTTTAGACATGTAAATGTGTTTCAATAAAAACACACTATAAAAGGCCCTCTTTTCAAATGTTTTTGTACTGGCTTGTCTTTTTCTTGCCAGGAATTTTTTTTTCTGATACCAGGGGGACTTCATAGAAATAGGAAATGAGAATGAAGGGGCATGGCAGTCTTCTTGGTAATGAAAAAATGCTATTTTCATAATTTTTTAAACTTTAAAGACCCATGTCAGTTTCCTAATTTTTCCCATGTAGAGTTTTAGTTTTTAGGTAGAACCTCCATCCAGTTTTCACATATCAATTCTTAGCCCATTTGGTTCCTCCTTAGAATGAAAGGAGAGAAAGAGGATGGCTGAGTAGTCCTGATGATTCATGGGAGAAGATGGATTGAAAGGCATATTCTAATGGAAAAGGTCAGCTTAAGGAGTAATTTGTTCTCTTCCTCCTTTTCCTTTTTCAGGTATCCCTAATGTGACTACCCTCGTAAATTCGAGAGGGACCTGAAACAGGTAAGTCACTATTTTCAAGTCTTTCAAGGGTGTTGATTGAAAGGATCAGAAAAATTAATTTTATGAATTTGTGTACTACTTTATAATGTTCCCTCTTCAGGATTTTGCTACTTGTAAACCAAGTGGTTTTAAAACAACACTTTAACTTAGTTTTCAGAGATAGCCATTAGTCTATGCAAATGTAAAACTCAGTTCATTGGAGAGCTTCAATTACCTTGACTTGGCTAACAAAGTGTTGTGGTCAAATTAGCCAAAAGTTGAATACAGTTATGTCATGTGACCAGCCATGGTCATAGTGAGTATTTTCATATTCATTCTCTTCAGTCTACCTATGTCTTATCTTTGTGTCCATTTTCTAATCTGGAGTATCTTCTACCATTTGTTTGGACACTTAAACCAAAGTGACTCTGAAAAATAGCTAGTTTGTGTACCATTATGCTGATTGAGCAGAAATTAGTCTAAGAATTATTTTCCGTTTTTTATTAGGTGAGTAGATTGTTATTCCTATTTAAAGGGAATAATTGTTTTTTTTCTTTTAGAACATTTTGTGTTATCTGAACTGAAATGAAACATACTACTATATCTTAGAATTTGAATGCAATTGAAAAATCAGATTATTAGTGATGTAATGAAGGTCTCTAGGAAAAGCAGGGTGACTTCGAGAAGAACGGTTGAGTAAGCTTCAGGAAATCACTGATACAGATGCTGAGGAAGAGAAGTCAGCAAATGGATACTGGTGAGCAGAGAAAAGCTGGAGGACATTGTGGAAGCATAAAGTGCTAAGGCTAAGAGTGATTCGTTAAGTGGAATTTCTGGGAACTGCTTTTTGGGGAAAACATTTGGTTAAGCTATTTAAGATTGCCACTTCGGGAAAGTGCCCAGTTCCCATTTATTTGGGAAGATGATTCACATAGCTCGAAAAAGGGGAGAATAGCATGAGAGATGTGTGTCTAAAGGAAGTCAGGCGAGAGTTAATGTGTTCCTCGGTTAATTCTGTCCATAGTTTCATCCAAGGTCACTGGAGAGGTAAGGCAGTGGCAAACTTACTGAGAATCAATTGCTAAGAAAACCTTTGTAAACTTCTATAACAAGAGAAGAGCAACAAATAATACGTTCCCATTTATGAGCAGATACAGAGAGTAAGTGGGAGACATATTGATAGTTCCCTTATGACAAATTGTGGAGCAATTTAGATTCTGCACTTGAAGTAGTATGGCACAAGTGAAGTGAGTTAGATGCACTCAGTGACCTAAGGCCCCACCCTGATGGTTCTCCATCCTAGAAGCAGAGTGGAAAGATACGTTAGTACCATGAGACTATATTGGTATTTTGAAATCATCTTCATAATATTTCTTTTCTTTTAAAAATGAACATTTATTGATACTTTTTTCATTGCTGTCTCTCCTTCATAACCCTTCCATCTAAACAAAGAATGTAGGTGAACAAAACTAATTGAAATATATTTCATATCTTCCAATGTATACTTTTCTCTGTCCCTGCAGTCTGCCAACTCTTTGCTGAGAGGAGAGTTGTTTCACTGTTATTTCTCTGAACTCAAGATGGATTGCTGCAATTAGAAGAGTTCCAATGTGTTTCAGTGTCATTTTGTTTTCTATTTTTTGTGGTCATTATATAAATTGTTCCATTGGTTCTATTTACTCCACCCTGTGTTTCTTCACACAAGTCTCAAGTTTCTCAGAATTCTTCAAATACATGCTTTTTTATAGCACGATAAGCACTTTGTATAGCACATTATATTCATTTGCTACATTATGTTCAGCCATTTCCCAGCAAATAGATACCCACTTTATTTTCTAGTTTTTAGTACCATAAGAACTACTGCTATAAATATCCTTGTATATATGTGTATGTAAATATATTATCAAGTGTATCCAAAAGCTCTAAAAACCGGACCTTGGTAGTTTGATTTATATGATAGTAAATCTGTAAACTAATATGACTTGTACTGTCATGTTTACTATATTAGCAAGGACCAGCCATGAACAGGGAAGATTATTAAAGTAATTTTTAATCTCTGTGAAGAGTGTTTCATAGCAATATTCAAATAAGACTTGCCTAAGTTTGGGGAGGTGAAATCTCAGATATTTTATATATTTTGTAGTTTTTTGAGTGAACTTTTTTTCTATTTTGAGACATATATATACATACATACATATGTATATATGTACATACTAAGCTACAGTGTTTCTTTTACTCAGTAAAAGACTATCATTTGGTTTCCTATATAAATACTAGAGCTAGAATTCTATATTTCAGGAAAGACATGTAGCTTTAATTGAGTTAAAACAGTATGGCGTAGTGCCAAGGTGTCAAACATTCTACATGCCGAGAGCAGGCAGCCCGCTACACCCCCCATGAGCCAAATCAGATTGAATTTTAATTCAAAAATATTTAACAAAATACATAATACAGTAGAATATAGATAATGCCAATATGCAGTTATTCAAGTAAGCATGTGATGTGAAGAGATCTTTATGTACAATTTAGTGGCTCCTAGTTTCCCATTGAATTTGATACCGCTCGTATAGTGGATAGAATTCCAGCCTTTGAGTTAAGACCTGAGTTGACATTATTAGATCTTGGATCTCTGGACTTCGCAACCTGGCTCCAATCTACTTTTCCAGACACATTATATATTATTCCCCTTCACTATACTGTGGTCTAGCCAAACTGGTATTTTTGCTCTTCCTCACATATACCATTCCATCTCCCATCCCCATGCATTTGCACTGGATGTCCCCCAAGCCTGGAATGTACACCCTCCTCACCTTCCATGCCCCACCTTGTAGAAGTTCTCATTTCTTTCAAAGCTCAGGTCATAGGCTCATAGAAGTAGAGCTGGAAGAGCCCACAGAGGGCACCTAATCCAGCCTACTCATTTTATAGATGAAAAAGTGAGGCTTAAGGAAGTTGCTTTTTGCCCAAGGTCACACAGAGAGGTAGAGGAGAGAACAAGCATTTATTAAGTGCCTACTGAGTACCTTCTAAGCACTTTACAAATATCTCATTTGATCTTCACAAGGATCCTGAGGTAGGTGCCCTTATTATCCCATTTTACAGTTGAAGGAACTGAAGCAGGCACAGGTTAAGTGACTTGTCCAGGGTCATCACAGCCATTAAGTGTCTGAAGTTAGATCTGAATTCAGTTCTTCCGGGCTCCAAGACCAGCATCGTCTCCACTGAACTATCTAGCTGCCTAAACACAGGTATGTGATTTTAACTAGTGTACCACATATTCTATACCATACTGCCTCCTCAAGCACCACATTTGAAATTAAGACCTGCTCTGATCTCCATAGGTGTTACTACCTTCATAGAAAAATTATCAGTGTATGTGTTTTGCATTTATATTGTTTCCCTGCTAGAGTATAAGCTCTTTGAGGACAGGGACTCTTTCACTTTTTTCTCTGTACAACCATAACCTGACATAACATCTGGTGTAGGGGAGGCACTTAATAAATGCTTGTTAACTGATTGGAGAATCAGATATCAGAGTGTGACTTAGGGAGTTGTACATAAGGCATTTCTAGTTTAGACTAAGGACAGAAGCCACAGTGGAGAGCAACTGAGGCAAGTAAAGGACTGAGAGAAGCAGGAAGCCAGGCCTAGGACTGAGTTGAGACTAAATGGAGATGAATGCAGAAGAAAAGCCAGCTGATAAGACGGCTTAAGCTGTTAAGATTTAATTACTTGGATAAGCTCATTTTGGGCTTCTTTTCTGTTTCTTTACATTGTAGTAGTCATTGTGTGCACTGTTTTCTTGTTTCTGCTTAGTTCACTTTGTATCAGTTCATGCAAGTCTAAAATACATCATGTTTGTCATTTCTTTAAAAAATACCTGAGTTCGTATTCCATACGTAACGCTCTGTAATGATGACATGCTTCAAGTAAATCCCTAGAATTTAGCTGCTAAGTCATTCACTGGTTGGGATCCCATCTGTGCTGGTGGAGGGAATTCCCAAGCTAAAACATTCCAGTGCTGATGAAATCCTATCAATTCTTCTGTTGTGATGTAGTAGAAAGAATACTGAATTACAAACACTACCACCAAATACATTGTTTGACCTCAGGTAGATCAGTAAGTTTAAAATGTACATGTGTAGACAACAAGCGTTCCTGAAAATTTCGGCCGTGAATTTTCATACTTTTTCCCATTCATTTCAGGTAAACTTCAAGTCATACACTACTTATGCCATAATTATAGTGTACCAATAGTTTGGAGTAATCATATCATCGGTAATATTTATTACAGCATTGAATACTGTCTGATGAAATTGACATGAACAGAATAAAAAGTATGACAAGCCTCATGTTTACTCTCTGATGCTTAGTACCTTGTATCACTTTGGGCAAGTCGTTTAACATCCTTGGGCCTCATCTCTGAAATGTGAGAGTTGAACCAGATGACATGTGAGATCTCTTCCAGCTCAAAAACTATAATTTTTTCAGTAACCGAATCATAAATCTGTTTGAATCAAAACATTACCTTGTTGTAACAAACCAGCTTCTTATTAGAAGCTAATACTCATAGATACCAAAATGAAGCTGTGTTTTAAAAGTAGATATTCCTATTTAGTAGGACATGTTTAATTTAGATGATGCCTTTCTCTGGAGAATCATTGAACACATGAAGTTGGTGTCCCAAGCAAGTGTCAGAGCTTTATTTGATTAAAGCTCTGAGGTCGCTTTTCACTAAATCAAATGTCACTTGAATTACCAACAGATGGATAGCATCACAAGCTAATCATGTTAGTTTGTTCTAGGAAAAACAAAGTGTTATGGTTTTGTTTCAGACCCTGGATTCCTAGTAATAGTGTGTTACCACGATCTACTGAATCCCCAGTGAGTGAAAACTGGGCTAAGTACCAACATAGAGATTCAAAGTACTTTGTGGTCTAGTAGGGAACACGGGAGAAACACAAATGAACCTTTTAAAAAGTCAAGAGACTAGAACTTTAAGGGAAAAAGAAACATTAAGTGCTAGCTAATAAGGCCTATTAAAATCTGTAGAGATTGTAGGGTAGGGTAGGGTAATTAGAATGACTTTGGGGGGTCATCCCAAAAGAGTTGGAGGCTGTGTTTTCTTTTGAAATTGGATTTTTTTTGGTCAAATGGAGTAGGATATAAGGAAGGGCTACTACTGTTTCTGAGGGGCAGTGTGAGGCATGTAATGTATGGAGAATGGTAAGAAGGTAAGAAAAGCTAGAAGGCCATGAGGGAATTCTCTATCATGGGATTTCAAAGTCTTTGAACTGGAATGTTATGCCTGTAGTAATGGGGAGTCACTGTAATGTTCTGAACGGGATATGCCATAGCTGTAATTAAGCTTAGGAGTAGTAGCTGTCATTCCTATATTGGATGGAATGGAGTCAGAGGTCCTCAAGAAAGTGCGTATACTAGATCAGGTCAGCATCTTTCTATGCTCTTCTGCTATGTTTGACTTTCTCGTATGCAGAATGATGTTTCATGAGCATATGCTTTCATTGTTTAGAGCTCAGTAAAAGTTAGGATGCAATTCAAAGAAAACTGAGCATGGAGTTAGAAGATTCGGGTTTTATTCCTGACTTTATGACTGAATGACCTTGGACAAGTCTCCTTATCTCTCTTGGTTTCCTTGTCTGTAAAATGGAAACAATGATTCCGATCCTACCTACTTCACAGGATTGTTGTGAGGATTCAATGAGCTATCTTATGTGAAAGTGCTTTGTAAATTGTAAGGTACTAATAATAAAATATACTTCTTAAGCCAATTGTTTGGACCAGGACTAAGTGAATGAGGAACACCATCACAGAACATCTTAATAACATAACATCCTTGTCACAGTATTGACTTTGCTTTTAATATTTTACAGTGAACAGAAAATTAGTGATTTGGCTAATTTCTTGCCTGGCATTTAAGTACTATTGCTAATATTGCTTGAAAAATGAATTTTGTGACTAGGCAGTATAGGGCTGGCCTAAGTTAACTCATTGGCAGTAGTTAGATATATACGTTTTTTGTCTTATTTCTCAGAAATCTGTAGGTATTCTAAATGGTGCTTAGCATCATTTAGGTACTGAATTCTAACTATGAGAAATGTAGTTGCAACATCTATAAGACTTCCTTTTTTCAAGGTCATTTTCCTATTGCTTTTAAGTCTTATCATATTATTTCCAAATAAGTGGCTTTGCTTCCAAAGAAGGCTACCAAAGTGATCTTATAATTATCTCATACCTAGGGGCTATAATTGCTGGATAACTGTTCCCTAATAACGTCTCCCTCACTCTGTCATGCTACACACAATCTCTTCAACCTGCAGAAAACTTGGAGAAAAGAGAGACGCAAAGAAGAGATAGAATATTTCCATAAGGTGGATTGGACAATGATGAGTGACAACATAAAGAAGGGAGAGCTTTCTAATTCTTATTTTGTTTCCATTTCTCTAAAACAGAAAATAGCCATTACCATGAAAATTACAGAATAAAAATGTTTAATTGAACAATATCCTTGGGTCATGAAAGAACTGACAGATGTGACCGTTGAATCACTGTCAAAAAGGGGAGAGGTACCATAAGACCGAGGAAGGGCAAATTCTGTAGTATTTTTTTAAAGCTAGGGAAGTAAGAAGAGAATAGAGTCTTTAAACTATAGGCCAATGGCTTTAACTTCAATTACAGGGGATATTCTAGGAGGGATGACTTAAAGAAATGGCTGGTGAATATCCAAAAGGGGAAACACTGATTGGAAACTGCCATCATGGTTTCCTGAAAACAAATCAAAACTAACATTATTTCCTCATCTGAATATTTCTAAAGTAGTAGATGAAGGTAATGCTGTCGTTAAAGTTTGCCTAGCTTTAGCGAAGCTTTTCAAAAAGTAGCTGATACTATTCTTGTGCAGAAGATGAAGAGCCGTGGATCATTTGCATAGATTAAGAATTTGTTGGATGGCCAGACTCGAAGAGTAGTTAGCTATTGATTGGTTAAGTGTCCTTGAGGCAGTGTGGTCCCCAGAAGATTAACCCAGGGATTTGTACTTGCCCCTATAGTGCTTAACAGCTTTTTATCAAATTTTCAGATGGCACACATCTGGAAATGATAGTTAAATTTTCTTGAAGACAGAGTCAGGATACAAAAGTATCTGGAGAAGCCAGAATCATTGGGCAGAATCTGAGATGCAGTAGGGAAAATTGTAAGGTCTTATACTTTGGGTATAAGAATCAGTTCAACAGATATAAAATGGAGGTGGTACAGATAGCATTTGTTTTGAAAAGCATTTGAGAGGCTTTAGTGGACTACAAGCTCCATGTGAGTCAACATTGGGATGTGGCAGACAACTAGCTAATGTTCATTTCTCGGTACCATGATTTAATGTGATATTGATAAGCTGGAGAATGTCCAGAGGAGGACAGCCAGGATGATGAATGACCATTCAAGGACCATTGAGAACTGGTTGAATTTAGACTGGATAAAAAAAGACTCAGAGTTGACATGACAACTGTGTTGAAGTATTTGAAGGACCGTCATGTGAAAGAGGGATTAAACTTGTTCTGTTTTGCCCCAGATGGACAAACTCAGAGCAGTGGCTGAGAGGTGCAGAGGAAAATTTAGAATTGATGTCAGTCACATCCTCCTAATAATTACATTTGTCCCCAAATGGAATGGTTTGCCTTGAGAAGTGGCATACTCCCTCCCCACCCCACGCCCAAGTTCTTCATACAGAAGGTGGATAACCACTTGTCTAGACTAATTTGTCCATGGTCAAACAGGTAGCGAGTACCTGAACTGACAATCAAAACAAGTATTTCACTTTATCAGAAGAGGAAATTGAGGTTCAGAGATAAATGATTTCACGTTTTACAGCAACCAGTAGCAGAGGTATGTATGTGGCTATCTGTTCCTTCTTGTTCCTAGTAGGTTGTAACTTCTTCAGAGGCAAAGACTGCACCATTCTTGACTTTTGCTGAATATTTGGTAAGTGCTTTTTGAATTAAATAAAGCCCAGAGAGGGCAAGTGAGGGCAAGTATGAGACCACACAATTAGAAAACGAAGTCTTTTTGTGCCTCGTCATTCCATAGTTTGATGATGTAGTGGTGACAACCTGTGGGACTAGTGTAAGAAGGCCTGGTTATTGAATGCTTTCTATGTTCTTGCAGTTTTTGTATGACCTCAGCCAAATCTGTTATTCTTTCTGGATATCACTTTGTTCTTCTGTAGAGTAAGGGCAATGAACTAGGTTGTTTGGAAAGAGCATTTGCTCTATAGTCCAAATACATGGTTCTAAATTCTGTTTCTGATAATTACTGCTTATGGGATCTTAGACAAGTCACTGTGTTAAAAGGAAAATTTTATGTTCAGGCCTTTGCCCTGATAAAAGAGGCAAAATTCAGGATGAGAAAATTAAAAGGAATTTATTATAAAACACCAAGGCTGAAACACATCCGTGGGATGCCCAGGAGGAAACCAACAATGGGGATTCAAACAGTGAGTGCTTTTAAAGACAACTTTTCATAACAAAGAGTAAGATAATTGTGATAGATACACATCTGTAGAAGGGGAGGAGCCCCTGTGCCTCAGCTCCTCCCCATTGCCACATTATAGGGAAGTGGGATTAGAGATAAGGAACATGGGATGAAAGTCCTTGTGACTATGACAGTGAATAGCAGGTAATACAAAGGACAGGGAAATGGGATCTAAGTACCTGCAAACTGGCTAAATATGAAGTATGTACTATATATACCAGAAAACAAGCCAGACTGGAAACAGGGTCATTTAGGGCACAAATTTCAGTAATTCCCCCATGTAGTGCTAACCATACATGTGGTACAGCACCACAGTGAGGCCTCTTTGGGTCCTCTATCCTCAACTACAAGATCCCAACCTCCATTGCTTGGCGATCAGTTCTTTGCAAGAAAGGAGGCACTGCAAACATAAACAACACATAAGGATACCCAAAAACCCTATAAGCAGATGAATGAAAAGTTCTGTACCCTAAAATATATCTGTAGCCCATAGACTTTTGGAAGTTCAGTATATAGTCACTCCGCAGTTATTTAAATGGCAAGGTACCCACTTTCACCCCCCTTTTATCAGTGTCCTTCCACTAGGAATTAGAAGGACTCTTGTTAAAAAAAAAAGGCAGCTAGAGACCTCAAGAAGGGCCTCTACATAAACACTGTGGGCTATGAGAATTACAAAATCATAATCCCAAGTCAGAAAGGGTGAACAAGCTTAGATAAACAGGGTCATGATCTCATATATCCCTTAAGGAAATAAACCATATAAATAGGCTATGTAGGTAGACTAAGTCACATTACAGATTAAATCACTTAGAGGGCTCGCTATGTATTAATTTGAGAGGTAAGATTTACACATCATCAAGGTCACCAAGAAAACTCAGTAAATATATAAACACTATGAAAAAAATGGCCAAATGATAACGTCAGGTCTCCTTGTAACCTGGAAATCCACTCCAAATACTCAATCAGCATATTTTATCTTGAGTCTCAGATGTCCCATGTAGTCATCTGGTTCCCGGAAGCATCTCCCCTTGGACATTCTGGAATAGGCCATGTCCTAAGGGCAGGTCTAAAGGGGACTTCTCTCAGCAGATCTGCTTCTCTAGTTCCAAGTTACTTGGAGATTCCTAGGTAATTCTTCCAAGTCTTGATTGTGATAAGGCATTGCATAATTCAGTAAACCCTGACAAAATCTAATCACATTGGCTTTCCAGTAATTATTTTATATGGCAAGAACTTACTCAAACTGTATGGTTCTAGCCCTATTAACCACAGAGCTATAACAACAACAACAAATTAAGAATCCATAATTCACCTAAAACTTCAGAGAATTCCAGAATTACATACTGCTTGCTCTTTCCATCTTTACCCAAACTCTGTGTCTGATGTAAACAGTATCATCTATCTATAGGTGCCAGGGAGAGGGCCTCACTTAGAAAATAAGCCCTTCTGTTCCATAATATTATCAGATAGAGACTTCAAAATGAAGAAACAGTGACTTAGAATATCTTTACATGTATTATTGCAATTCTCTATGTAAAATCCTTAACTCAGCACCCTAGAATTTATTACTAAAACAAATCTGTATTTCTCATGAGACACATTTCTAAGTCTATCTGTCTACCTTTCTGTCTTTCTATATGTCTCTCTTCTTCTACCCCTTTCCCCCTCCCCCCTTCTCTCATATATATATATATATATATATATATATACACATATATACATACACACATATATCCTAGTTCTTAGATTTCTAATGGTCTAATCTTGTTGCTTTCTCATCGTTTCCTACTACATTAGATTTAAATATATATATATATGTATATACACATATATGTGTGTGTGTGTATATAAATATATGTGTATATATATATATATGTCTTCTCCCTTCCTTTGTGAAGGATATGCATATTATCTTCATATCATTTTAAAACAATGAGGTACATTGAGGACCTAATTCTTTGTATAAATATATAACTAGTAGCAAGGGAATGGCAAGCCTAAGAACTCATTTACCTAGTTAAATAGGATATGGAGTTGACCACAGATACAGATTAACAATAGTAAGATATTTCATACTTGCCTCCTATTATAGTGATTCAGATGTTTTGGTATTTATCTATTTATTAATAGATTTAGTATTGCAATAACAAATTTCTACTGTTTACCTGGCCTGTTTATAGAAATTTGCAGTGAAAGGGTAAAAAAAGGAGGGACACATTTATAACAACATCGGTACTGTCCCCTCAAGGGCATGGATTGATATGATGTAAGCCATAACAGGGGGAAAAACTCCCTTAACTCTGTTTGATTCCAGGTAAGAGTCATATTTAATGGGCAATCGTGTCCCAAAGTTCCACATTTATTCACAGGATATTAAAAACCAGGCTCAGAATTAACCAGGTGGAGAAATTCTCACTTTAGAAAGGACATAGCACAGTGGAGAAACTGAGTTAAGAGGCTCTTACCTTCACCTATGCAAAGTCACCCTTCAGTTTTCCCAGATACAGACATCCATCTGTAGCACTTATCAGATTTTACTCCCTTTGGGCAACACGTGCCATTCCCCTTGAATGGTGAACTATTGGCTTAATAGCAATCCAGACAATAAGACCTGAAATCAAAACTGAGAATAATATCAAATTACACTTTCAAGAGATTTTGCCTCAAATAACAAAATTTCACTAATCATAACTTAGTGCTATTATAATATCAGTTTTCTCATGTTTCCCTAATAGTTAACAATGAGCAAATATAAGGATATTTCATTTAAGTAAAAATAATCACATTCTGGAGTTTCACATATACAGTGAACACATCATAGTTGGCTTAGAACCCCCAGAAATTTCTGGCTACTGAGTCCCCAGACTAACAGATATCTGCATTTTTTATTTACTCCTAAAGCGAAAATAAATCTTTGAATCTAAAGTCTATCGTTATTAAATTGGTTCAAAGATATAACATATATATATATATATATATAAATATATATATATATATATGTCACCTGAAATGATGAGGAATAGACATGTGGGTACTATTGTCCTGAAAGAATTCACTCAGGACAGTCTCCAAGTTAAAGAATGGCACTTATTGGGATGATGCACCCAAGTAGGCCTGCTTCCGTGTGGGAGAGACAGAGCATAGGTGGCAGGCCCAGCTTACTATAGGAGGCAAAAGCCATTATTAGGGTTAGGTGTCTGATTTAAATACAATTTTATGGAATGGGGGAAAAGGGACAAGAGAATGGGAGGAACAAGCAGGGCTCCAAAATGCCTGGGCTATCAGGTGGTTGGAGTGCCTTTATCATACGGATAAACAAAGATAATAGGAAAGGGGAGGAGAAGAGTTGTTCTGGAATTGGGGGTGCTTTGTGAAAACACACAGGTAAGTCCACAGGACTTCAATGTATACTCTTCTTTGATCACTTTTCTGAATGGTCACACCCTGCATCTTATCTCATATGTCACATCCTGCATCCTGCTTGCTCCATCTGCCTGGAACACTCCTTTCTACCTCATCACTATGGTCATTCATTCATTCCTTTATTTTCTTTCTTAGGCTCTAGGTTTTCCTTCAAGTTTGATTTTCAACATGTGCAGTTAAACAAAACATGCAATTAATCAGTTAATGAAAAGTTCAGAGGGGGTGCTATGTGCTGTTGCTCGTTGGTTTGATTAAGTTTTTCATTGCATAAATCCAGTATTTTTCAATGAAGAGTAAAAGCTTTTTTCAGGCATCTGAGTCTGAAACATGGATAGCTTTATTGTTTAGCTAAAACAATGCTTCCATTTAGCTCAAAGAGAATATTCTCTGAAATGGATTGAGAAGATTTTACCAGTCACTTTCAGTTGAATAATAGCTAGTTTTACACCTCGAAACTAATCTCTTAAATGAAGTGCTTCCTCAAGTTTCCATTGAAAGAACACTTTAGGTTTTCTTAGCTACCTAGCTAATTAAGCATTAGAAATATTAGCAATCTAATACTTCTTAACGTTTTAAAGAATTGAACATCTTCCTTTACAAATGGCTTAGTAATTTATCATTGTATTGCGTGACGTTTTTTGTGGGTCTGGAATTGTAATTTCATCCTTAGAAGAAACTCCTAGTTTGTAAATCACATCTATCAAAGCAGATTGAAGGATCCTTTGAATGTTAAAGTTACCCCTTTCCTACATTTTTGTTATAGTTTACTCCCCTCCCCAATTCTGATTTTCTTGCTGTTCCTTTCAGGGAACTTCACATCTCCCTACTTCCTGTTTTTTGTTTTCATATTTTGTTTCTTTAATTTTTATTTTTAGTTCCAAATTCTCTGCCTCTCTGCCACCCTTCCCTCACCTATTGAGGAGGCAAGCAATACAGTATTTATATGTGCAAAACATATTTCCATATTAACCATATTGCAAAAAAATGCAAGGAAAATAAAGTGAGAAAAATATGCTTCAATCTGCACCCATAGTTCATTTCTCTCTCTGGATGTGGATAGTATTTTTTCATCTTGAGTCCTTTGCAACTGTCATAGATCATGCTGTTGATCAAAGTAGCTAAGTTTTTCACTCTTATCCTTTTAACACTGTTGTTACTGTGTACAACGTTTTGCTTACTTCACTTTTCATCAGTTTGTACGTCTTGCCAGATTTTTCTGAAACCATCCCCCTTGTCATTTTTTATGGCATAATAGTATTCCATCACAATCATATATGTTCAGCCATTTCCCAATTGATGGCCTCTCCTCAGTTTCCTAATCTTTGCTACCACAAAAAGAGCTGCTAAAATATTTTCCTTCATATAGGTCTTTCTCCTTTTTCTTTAATCTCTTTGGAATACATTCCTAGTAGTGGAATTGCCAGGTCAAAGGATAGGCACAGTTTTATACCTCTTAGAGCATGGTTCCAAATCATTCTCTGAAATGGTTAGACCACTTTAGAGCTCCACCAACAATGTATTAGTGTCCCAATTTTCCCATATCCCCACCAGCGTTAATCCTTTTCTTTTTCTATCATGTTAGCCAATCTTATAGGTGTGAGGGAATTAAGGTTGCTAAGGAAAATGTCTACAATCTCAGATATACAGATGATACCACTCTCTTGGCAGAAATTGAAGAGGAATTGAAGCTTAATAAATAAAAAACCCAAGAACCAAAAACCTATGATGGAAGTGTTGAGGTTTAGGGGTCCTGGGACCCAGAAATAGCAACATGTGGGTCCTGCCCGAAGGAATTCGACCTAAACCTTCTTTCAGCCAAATAAAATCAAAGTTTATTAACGATCTGCCATATTGGGTAGATTCTGGAGGAATCTGAGCATTTGTATAGCTAATATAAGCAGGCCAGGTAGTTTCTAATCTCTCCTTCCCTAGGATTTTGTTTTATTTTTTTTTAGAAACCAAGGATTCATGAAGGTCCACTTTATTACACATTTACATAGTAAAACTTTATGAGTTCCTATTTACTTAAGTTGGTATATAGAAGAAATCCAATGTGTACTGCAGCCATTCTATAATTGTGATTTTGCCCCACTCTTAAAATCCTAACCCATTTTGGTAACCCTCTTTCCTTTATGATTTAGATCTGTAGCTTTCTGACTTTAGATATCTTTATCAAATACATTTTAGTATTCCTCCATTTCTCCCATTCACCCTCCCCACCTTACATTGGTCCCCATTAGATGTGAGAATAGGAACATGAGAGTATTAATTTTACAACTAGCTTCAATTTCTATGGCCTGGTATCCATACACATAAACTCCTCTTGCTCCCTGTTTAGTTTCAAGATAATTCCTTTACGATGGCCAAGTGTAGCAGCTCGTGGTGGTCCCCTTTAGAATTCATATTCCTTAGCATTGACACCTCCAAATGAATTATACATTGGTAGTTCTTAAGATAATGGTATATGGAAAATTGTGAGATGTATTGCAATAGGGATTCTTTTCTGGATGTGGGCTGGACTAGATAACTCCCAAAGTCTCTCTTTACTCCGAGATTCTTTTATTCTGTATATTTAGAAGTGGCCTGAGAAATTGAGGATTAGCCAGCTTGCCCTCTAGATTGAGCCCTCAAAAATCACTAATAAGAAAATGGAACCTAGTGAACTTACTCATCTCCTCCTAAGATTACTGATTCTCACAGTCACCATTTTGTCCTATCCGTGGTATTACTTGGCCTGAAACTAGCTAAGTCACTAAGACTTAACTCGAAGGCCTTGCCTAAAAGTACTATAAATAGGAATCCATGCTGTGCCTACTATGGAGATTTTGATGAAGTGGTCAAGCCAAACTAATTTTCAGTATGCCTTTTCACTGTTAGAATACACTGGCATTTCATTTACGTTTTAATGGCTACCCTCAATGGCTGTGGCTTAGAAAATAATTCAAACCTTTTCATGTTTCAAATAAGATGGTATATTCATTTTATATTGCCTATATACAGAAGCTTTCCTAATGATGTGTCTATTTTTCTTTGGAATTCAATTATACCTTAGCTTTTACAACAATGGAAAATTAATACATTTAACTCTCAGGCCATCTGCTCATCAGGGCCCCATTTCCAATCTGGCACTCCTCATTTTCTTCTATGGTAGAATTCAGATTTCATTATATTTGTTTCAAGTAGTGGGGATAAGGGATAGGTCATATTTCAGAGGGTTTCTCTTACTATGTATGTATTCATTATTTTGGGGACAATTATAATTCTTAATTTGTAAACGCATATGGCATTTTTAATATAAATTCCCTGTACACAGGAAAACAACTTTTTAGTGAGAAAGGAATTGTAGGTATTTTGTATAGAAACAAAGAGATGCTTCAGGAAGTAATTAGGACCTTATTAGGATTTCACCCTCTCCCCCAAGAACCTTGTATTTATTTATTGGGTTGCTTTAGGGCCTTTGATTTGATTGGTGTAAGGAAAAAAGACTCCCAATGAGTAAATTCCCTCTACTAATACTGATAGACTATTTAGCCACTTAAAGTATTTATTGTGGATTCTGAGAAGCTAAGTGACTTGCCCTCGGTTACATACCCAGTTGTGTGTCGAAGTCAATACTTGAACTCATGTCTTCCTGAATCTAAAGCCAAGCTTCTATCTGCTATGTAACACTGCTTTTCATTTTCTCAATGTAGACAAATCACTAAATTGGAAGGATATTCATTGTCATCTTCCTTTCGAATGTAAACACAAGTAATCATGGTATATTGATTTTTCTCTTGCGTAGAGCCATTTAAAATAAATATCCAGAAATTCCAAAGATAACCTGAGACTGATAATTGTGACAGTTTTGATTTCTGTGGCTAACACTTGGGGAAAAGGTCAGTAACTGATTGTTTTTTCATTTAGATTTTTCATTGGTGATTATAGATGGATGCAACAGGCCCTATATGATTGAAGTCAAGTAGGCACTAAAATGCTAGTCTTCTAACGTTTACCCTCCTGAGATACTTCGTGTTTTATTGTTATTTTTGTAACCAAAATAACATAATTTTTGTGGTTAGATCTCTACAGTTTAGCAAATTGCCAGTTAATTATTTTGCATATGTTACCACTTCTGAGACCACATGTTTAATTCAGAGTTTCTGTTTTGATCACAAATGAGACCTTTTGAAAGTTACAGAATCATCAAATTCCAGAGTTGGAAGGAACCTCACAGGCATCTAGTACAGCCTATAACTTTGTAAGAATTCCCTCTGAAACATAACAAAGATTTTGTCCTCAAGCCTTTGCTTGAATACCTCTAATGAGGGATCATCACCACATCTTGAGTCACTTCATTCCACTTTAGGTTATCTTTCATTATGAGAAAGGTTTTATTCATATCTACCCTACATTTGGCCCCTCAAGGATTTTGCCATTGTGCTGCCCTTCAGGCCTAAGCCCAACAATTTTTAATTTTAATTATATTTGATAATGCTTTATGTACTAGAGTACACTTATCACTTGCCCCATATTTCTTCTCTTTTCTAGGCTAAACACCCCCAATTCTTTTAACCAAGCTTCATTTGCATCATTTTAAGGTTTTCACTATTTGCCTTTTTCTGGACACTGCCTAGTTATTATTTCTGTCATTCCTACAATGTAGTGTGGAGAACTAAATCAACCAAGTATTAAGGGCCTACTATGTACCGGGCACTTTGTTAGTCTTTGGAGAGATACAAGTGCAGAGAAAAAGCAATCCTTACTAAAAAAGGAGATTACATTATAATGGAGGAGACAATAAGTACATATAAAAATATATAAGGCCTGGGTATAAAATTGGTAAATTCAAATGTATACAAAGTACTTTGACAATGTCATTTAAGAGTCAGGATTTGGAGGAATTGGGCAAAACTTCATGAAGAAGGTGGCACTTAAGTTATACCTTGAAGGAAGAGATGGACTTGAGGTGGAGGCAAACAGGGAGTCCATTCCAGGCATATGGACTGGCTAGTGTAAAGATAATATATGGAGTGTCATGTATGAAAAAGAGACTGATAAAAGACCACTTTGGCTGGATTACAGAGGATGGGAGGGAAAGTAACATCCAGCAAGACTACATAAATAGGTAGGGGCCAGATTGTACATGACTTTAAAAAGAAAAAAAAATGTAATTACACACAATGCTGCAGATGAGGCCTGACCAGGGCAGAATACAGTGGGACTGTGAACTCTTTAGTTCTTGAAGAGATGAATCTTAGTGTAAGTTAATATGACATTTACTTTTTTTAACTACTACAATATACTGCTGATTCATATCGATCCTTTACTATACTAGAAACCTCCCCCATTTTGTCTTTCTACTGATCTATACCTCCCCCATCTTATAGTTATGAAGGTGATTTTTGTAACACAAGTAAAGGAATAAACATTTATCCCTATTTGATTCATCCTCACATTAGCCTGTAAAGATCTTTTCTGATTCTGATTCTCATTCCATGTGTTGATTATTACTACAAGCTCTCAGGCATTTGCACATTTCATAAATATGCTAGATATGCTTCTATCCACATTGTTTATTAAAATATTAAACAGCATAAGGCCAAACACAGAGCTCTGTGTTATACCGTTAGAGCTCTCTTTTGCATTTGATATTGTAGCATTAATGACCACATTTTGGGACCAGCCATTTGACCAGGGCCAAATCAATCTGATGACAATATCTAACTTATACCTTTCCTCCTTTTCCATAAGAGTAGTATGGGAAACTTTTTCAAACACACTGCAAAAATACAGATAAACTCCCTTTCTAGCATTTTTCAGATGTCTCTAAGTTTTCTAGAAGTTACCCTCTGCTGGTTCTCGTCCTAGCTATCTGACTGCTCCTTCTCAAGCCTGCTTTGGTAGATCTTCAGGTCACAAGCACTAATTATCGGTGTCCACTGGGCTCTGTCTAGAACCCTCTTCTCTCCTTTTATACTATTTATTTTAGTGATCTTACCAGCTCCTATGGATTGAATGATCATTTCCATGCTTGGAATTCTCAAATCTACTTTGTGTAAAATGTAGCCCTAATTTCTCTGCTGTCTTCCAGTCTCATATTTACGAGTGTCTTTTGAATACCTCAAAGTGGACATCCAGTAGACATTTTAAACTCGTGTCCAAAACATGTCAACATGTTTGGTTGGGGCATGTCTGCCCCTTACAAACTTCTCCCCTTCAATATCTTTAGTTTTGAGCTTTTTTCCTAGTTGTTGTTTATAATGGACTTGGGATCAGGTCCTTATAATGTCCTGAAACTGCCTTTTTTTTAGTATATCTGGTTAGGGTAGATGGTTCCTACTCCAATCATTCTGATGATGTGGTCAGTGGAGGTTAGAGTTGGGGAGGAAATTGACATTCCCTGTGCTCATTCCCCCTTCACATTCCTTGCTGCCCTCTATTCACAGGCACTGGAGTCTGGCTCTTCAAGTACTGCTAAAGCTTGACTCTCAATGCAGTATGTCTAAAGCTCTGGCTGGAGTCTCCTTCTCTAATATAGTCCTTACTTTTTGAAGTGTGTATAGTTCTTTCAACCATATACCGGTACATTTCACCTTTAGATTTCATCCAGTGGCCTGAAGTACTTTATTCCTTCCAAATTGCTTTAACTCAGTTGTTTGTGCCTTTAACTGATTGTTTCAATAAAGTTTGGAGGAATTTTTTCCCACTTACTTTATGCTTTTGATTTCTATAGCTCAGTTGAAGAAGTGTTTTCACCTTATAAAAAAGTATCAAGGCATAGAACAAGGGTGGGGAACCTGTGGCCTCGAGGCATCTGTGGGAGATGTGGAACATTTCTTTTACACAAGTATGATGATGAATCATAAGGAAAATCGCCATGAACCTCATGGCTTTCTAGACATAATTTCTCTTCTTTGATATTTTTAATTTGCTTTTGGATTTGAATGACTATGGTTATTCTGTGAATTACTGAGCTTCCTATTTTATAAGGTACCATTAAATATTTTGTCATCAAATTTGCCAAGATTGGCTGTTATTCAAAATGTAGGCATTCTGTACTTTGCATCTTCTTTGACCTCTTTTTTTTCTCTAGATAATGCTGTGAAAAGGGCAGGTGAACAGCACAAAAGTGTCTTTGTTAATAACATTTTTTCCTCTTCCATCTGTTAGTCATATGCTCCATAATCCTTTACTTTTAGGGACGTCAGTCCCTTGTGAAGGGATAGCGGTGCCAATCAAACTGGCTTTTGTATCAGGAACTCGTTGCTTCTATTCAGTCTCTAAAATTGGATTGAATCTGTTTATGTAAATAAGTATACAACTGAGGTCGAAATACTTGAAAAATATTCTCAATCCAGAGCTCTTGGAGACGCTTGCTATCACTGTTACAGGGATGCAGTAATCACTAACACCCCTTCCACTAACCACTACCACAAACTTTGCCACGTTTGTGCATTGGAATGGAGAGGAGTGGGGAGATGGGAATTTGTAACTCTCTATTGTCTGTGTAAAAACCTTTCAGACTAATTTTGAAGCATATCAAGGAAATCATATGACTTGGTATTTTAGAAATGTCAAGGATTTCACCAAGTGGGTGCACTACAGTGATTCACTGAGGTTTTGTATTTTTCTCTTCTTTTCTTTAGGTATGACTATAAAATCTGACTTTTTTTTAACAAGCCAGAACAGAGATCCACATGAATCCTTCAGAGTAGTCACTTTAGTGATATAGTGAGATATTTTTTTTTAAAATGAAGATGTCTCTGCTCAAAACCTGCATGGAGCTTTTCATTTAGGAATGCTTTCTGAGCCTGGAAACTTAGCCTGAGTCTTGAAACTCTGCATTGATAACGATTCTTTTGTTCTTGAAGGTCAATTTCACTTTGGAAAAGTCAAAAGTCTTTTAGAGCCAAGTCTGGTAAATATGAAGAGTCAGCCGAAGGAAGTTATATTTGGGTACAAGTGAGATATGACTTTGAAGAGCAGTGTTCTTTTGTGAGGCAGAAACTGGGAGGGCGAACCCTCTCAAGGTGACATCTTTGAGCCCATTCTCATTTGAAGGTACCACCAAGGTTCATAACCTTGCAAACATCCTTTCCTCCTCTCTCATCCCACATATCCTCTCATTAACTGAGTCTTATTTGTTTGCCTCTACAACATTTCTCATATCTCTCCTTTTCTCTGTACTCTCATGGCTACCACACTAATCCAGACTCTCTTCATTTTTTGTCTAGAGAACTTTTTTTTTTGTTCTGGTTAAGTTGTGTAGTGGTATCTGACTCTTTGTGACCCCATTTATGGGCTTTTCTTGACAAAGATACCGGAGTGCTTTGCAATTTCCTTCTCCAGGGTCCCCATTTTATAGTTGAGAAAACTGAGGCAAACAGAGATTAATTGATTTGCCCAAGATTGCACAGCTAATAAGTGTCTGAGACTGAATTTGAATTCAGGTCCTGCTGACTTCAGCTCCAGCACTCAACCCACTGTTCCACCTAGCTGCCCAAATGTATACTTTACTCTTGCATAATACTTATATAGCAGTTTCAATCCAATTTCAATGAAAGAGGCACTTTTCAAACCCTAAAGAACCATTTGGCTGTAAGCAGCTATTATTACTGTTATTATTAACATCATTATTATTGTTATAATATCTAGTCATTTTATATTACTTGGCTCTGTGGAGTGAAATGTATGAACACATATCTGATTTCTCACTAACCTTACATATTAGAGCAGTTCTTGGTAGCAATTTTACAACAAAGCTCTGCACATCTTTGTAAATTAATAATATACTGGTTGTCTTTCAGCTGTCTAAGCTCCGGTGTTTATGCATAAGAAAAAGTTCAAACTTTCAGATATCTATGTATGGGGTTTTGCTTAATTTCCCAACATCCTCCTTCTCTCCACACAGGAGATGGGTAGCTCAATTTTCATGCATATTTCTTCATTCACCAGGACAATTACTGCACTCATTTCACACATGAAAATTGATGCGCCTTAAAATTAGCAAAGCTATTTGAAAATGTGCTCCTTTCTGTTTATCCTCCTGGCAGTCAGACATAAAATACTGGGTAATATCTTGATGAGACTGGAAGAACGTTTAGATGACATTTTGGTTCCCCTTCAATTGGATCCCTAATTACAGGGATTCATCTTGAAAAACAGCAGGGTTGATGTATCTTGTGTATCTTGTTTTTTCAAGGGGAGATGAGCAAATCGATATCTCAACACAGCAAACAAAATCTGTGGGGACGATTGCCTTTTTCAAATAAATGATGCTGATGTCATTTTCAGATTCAGTCATTCAGTTTTATTTATATAACTATAAGAATAGAAAAAAATATCATCCTTAGATTTGTCGTATTTGAATTGGTATGGTAATTATATTTTAAAGCAAAACCTCTGGCAGATAACTAAGTTGAGTGAGTCTCCTATCTTGCTGCTTTTGCACATGTTATCTGTTTACCATGTTCTAAAAGTATTCCTTCTTCACTGTGTACCTCTTTGAATCTTTGGCTTCATTCAAGATTCCACCAAGGTATCACCTCTTGTTGGAAGCTTTTTGAGATGCCCCCTAGTTGACATCCATCCTCACTGTATTACTTCTTAATTTATTTTCATGTTTTTCCTCTGGGAGAATCTAAGCTTCTCATTACAAAGGCTATCTTTTTTGCATTTGTTTCCTTGGTACAATGTTTTATATGTATATGGATGGATTAATAAATATTTCTTGAATTAAATTAGAAAGGGCTTCTATTTTACAACAAAAGCTATTTCTATACTTTGCCATATGCCAAGCCTTATTCTAGTCACTCCATAGATGGGTGGGTTGGACTTTTTGGTAGGCAGTGGTTTCTTTCTTTTATTTGTTAGGGCAGATCATACTTTAAAAAACACTGCAGAGTGAGACCTGAGGGAAGGAACACCACAGGGACACTTCTGCAATGTTCACCACTCAGCAGAGAAGCAAGTGGAACCAATGAATCACAAAAGTTACGAGGATGTCAGAAGTCATTTACTGTAGCTTATAGTTCAATAGGAACTCTCTAAAGTTTTCTGACTAGTGGGCATTCAGATATTGCTTGAAGACTTTAGCGAGAGGGTCCCACTAACTCCCAAGGCAGACTTTTCCATTTCGGGGTAACCGACTAAAGTCTATTCCTTTGTAATTTTTTTCCTTGCTCTGAATTCTGCACACTTGGAACCAAAAGGAGCAAATAATAATTCACCTTTCTTGTTACAGCCATTGAAATACCCAAAGACAACTACGGTGGGCTCGTTTTGGCTTTCATTCTCCAGGCCACATGTATCCTTAACTCATTTAACCCGAGCCTGGGAGCCTAAATTCCAGAAATTGTTTTTTAGTATCTATCCCCAGGTTTTTGGAATTTAAGGATAAGGTTTTTTTTAGTGACGTACTTAATAAGTTTTACCTTTTTTGATTTGGTTCTATACAGATTTTTTTTCTTGATTCCTAACTGTCATCCTATGTGTTAGCTTTGGAGGACTGGGAGGGTTCTCCTTCAACACCTCATAGGATGCTATCCCTACCACTTCGGTACTACCTTTTTCAAGTATGAGTATCCCTGGGTGAGTTCATAGCTAAAGCTTTTAACAACACCATAATCACACAATTATAGCTAATATTTTCAGTTACGTTAGCTAATGGCCAAGTCACTGATGTTTGAGTGGGAGAAAGGAGAGCAACAAGAGGTCTGAAAAAGCACTGAGCTGCCAAGGGATGCTACAGACTCCAAAGCGATGTTTTACCTCCTTGACCATTGTATCAATGGGTGGTTCTGATTGTGCTACTAAGAATTATTGCATGCTATTAGTGGCTGAGCCTAATGCCAAAGCAGGTTTCTTTTAAAGATAATTCGGGCAAACAACTCTTTTAAAAAAAATCAGTACAGAAGGACTGCCTTGGTATAGTGTAAAAAGCAATAGATTTCGAGTCACAAGACCTAAGTTTGGGTCCCAGTTGTTCTACTTATCGAATTTCCGATTGGGCTTTGGTACATCACTTCACTTCACTGGTCCGTGATTTTCTCATCTAAAAATTGATAGGGCAAATCTAAATGATCTCTAAATAACACCCCTTGTCCTTCTAACCCTCTTCCCTTATAATCGAACAAAAGCACGTCCCTAGCTTGAAAAAACTTGGGGTCAGATTCTCATACCTCTCCTCAGTAACTCTAAGACACAGAGTAATTCACTTATAAATCCCTTTAGACTTCAAGCTCTTCATCGATAAAATGAACACATTGGACTCGTTGAGATTCTAACTATTCTTCCAGCTGTAGAGTCTGATAATCCTCTCAAAGTTGATCCTTTCCAGATATTGACTATTCTAGGGACATAACTGCCTTGTCAGTTCAGTTATTTCTGACAATAGATGTTGGGAGAGAAAGTATGTCTGAAATCATTTGAAGTGAATACTAAATTATGATTCCGCATTCTTTAAAGCGATATCTGAAACTTTTTCTTAGATAGTTAAAGCCTATAATCCGATGAGATGAAAAGATTTAATTTGCACAAGTTATTCAGTTTGTATAGTTCAGTGTCACTTCTTAAGTTATTTATTTCAACTCCAGTAGGAGAAGGGGCATCATATTACTGATGTACTTTTTCAATCAATAAATTGTCAGGGTTAGGCTTAAATTCATCTAGTCCTTAATTGTGTAGATCAGTAAGTGTATGTCCACTGACTGTACAACAGAGATGAGGTATCTTATTCGGGATCAAGTACATAATTAATGGCAGACACAAGACTTGAATCCATGTTCCTTTATGCCTTGTCTAATGCTCATTCCACTCAACCGTATTACCTGCTCAAGAAATGGGATGATTGCTTGTTTTCTTTTATGTTTATAAACAGTAAATTGAATTGAATAGAATAAAGCGATGCAGTTAACATTTTTATTTCCCTAATTACCCCCAAAATATTGACTTTTAGAATCAATTTTTTTAATTTCTTGGCTTAATTACTATTGTAAAATATTCTTATTTTATCTCATCTAATGTTACTGGTTGGGAATTTAAACTCTGAGGTTGCAGCAGTACAACAAATATTTAATATCTAATTCAGTAAAATAGACAAATATTTTAAGAGTAAACTATTTTCCACTAACTGGAGTAATAATAATGACAAAATGCTTCATAAGCATAATTTTGTTTTATTTTGACAAGGGCTCTAGGATACAAAAACTTAGGTATAAAGATTCCCATTAGAATGGAAGCTTCTTGGGGCAGGAACTATTTTTCTTTTTGCTTGCATTTGTTTCCCCAGCACTTAGCACAGTGCTTGGCACATAGGAAATGAACTGATAAATGCTTGTTGCCTTCCCATTTTACAGATGAGGAAACCAAAATTTTAACAGGTTAAATGACTTGCTGATGGTCACAAAAATAGTAATTATGGAAGGCAGGGATCAGACCAAAATCACTGCTTATTCTAAGACCATCTTGCTTTTCATTACCATGCCTTGTTGCTAGTAGGATTTTAATTAAAAACAAATATTCCAGGGTCGAAGGAATCATTTAATGAAACTTTGGGGTTTTTTTTTATTTTTTAGGACCGCATAGTTTGAATATCATTCGTGTGCATCAGTTGTTTTGGTTAGACTCCCTTTTTAAGATAATGGATTTACAACAAAGCAGAACTCCAATGACCCTTGAACTTTCTCCCTGAAAAATACCACCTGTTTGATCAGTTGTTCTTCACATTTTTGTGTTGGCCATATGTTTTAAATAGAGAACTGTTTTCCATGTAGATCTCGAATATTCTGACATTCTTGCTCTACTTGGTTCTGTATATCTGACGTGAAAAAGTCAAGAGTATGGAGCTGAGTAAAAGATTTTGCAATAAGCAATAAAGTCAGTGTAGTTTGTTACAGCCACTTTGGCTTGTTCGATAATTAGTAAATCAATAGTAAGATGGAGAGACCACTGTGTGTCTCACTATATGCTAGTAGATATTGATACCTTCTCTAGAAAAAATTGGATAAGGCTTGTGCCCAGGGGAAACTGATAAAGTGCTTTTCTAATAATTTCTGAGCCGCTGGGAAGTTTTTGAGACAGCAATTATGGCTCTTATCTGGCCTGCCACTTTACAGTTTAACAAAGAGTTTCAGACACCCCCGTGAAGGTTCATAGTCTGTTTCATCACTAGTCCTTGAGAGTTGTGATCAGTCTTTGTGTTTACCAGAATTCCTAAGTCTTTTAAAATGTTGATTATATTTGCAATGTTGCTGTTACTGTAGCAGTTTTCTCTGCTCACTTCACTTTGCACCAATTCATATAAGTTTTCTCAGGTTTTTCTGAAACCATCCCCTTCATAATCACAATAGTTGCTACCCATAAAAAAGAGCAGCTGTAAATATTTTCATACATATAGGTCCCTTTTCTCTTTCTTTGATGTCTTTGAGGTTATATAACCTAGTGGCTATATTGCTAGGTCAAAGAGGATATGCAGTTTAATCATTTTGGGGTGTAATTTCAGAATAGTTGATCTAGTTTGAATCACCTGTCTATCTTAAAAATGAGACCTTTATCAGGTTTATTTATGCTCCAAAGATTGTTTTCCAGTTTCTTGCTTTCCTTTTAATTTTAGCTGCATGAGTTTTTGTTTGCTCAAAACATTTTAATTTTATGTAATCAAAATTACCCATTTTACCTTTTGTGGACCTCTTCATTTCTTGCTTGGTCATGAAATCTTCCTCGGTCCATAGATCTGACAGGTAGTTTCTTGCGTGTTACACTAATTAGCTTATGGTGATCGTGAATAATTCATATTTCTCTGTTTATTCAGATTTGTCATTATTTGTTTGAAAAGTGTTTTATACTTGTGTTCTACTTCCTGCAGATTTCTTGGTGGGTAGACTCCCAAGCATTTTATACTTTGCTTAGTTATTTTAAAGGGAATTTCTCTTTCCATCTTTTCCTGTTGGATTTTGTTGGTAATATATAGAAATGTTGATGATTTATGTACCTCATCCTCCTTCTTCAGGGGCTCTCTCTTTGTTCTCATTTCTTTACTTCACAAGCATATATGTAGTAAAACTTTTGATTGATGTCTATTCTCTGTGTTACTTTGACTTCATGTTTCACCTTTTCCTTTTGCTTTAATTAGGTGATTAATCAAATCTAGATTTTCTTATATCACTTTCTGTATAATATTCTGCATATGGTTAATCAGATCTCATTGGGTGATTTGTAATTTTCTCCTGCACATAACAGCTAGATATCAGTGTAAGTTGCCAAAAACCTTTCAGCAAATCTTCAATAGTGTAGCTCTTTTAGTCTGCACCTGTTAAGATGGTGTTTGCACCTGGCTTTAGTATTTTCCTTAGTAGCTCTGCTTTTAATTCTGTGGTTTTTACTGTAGTCATTGCTGCCATATATACTGCTGTCTACAATTCAGAAATGTCTTTACGCTTTCTGTATAAACTAGGAGAGAGTGTGTTAATTAATGGCTATAGCCAATTCCAGCTTTTCTGACTTCTCTTTTGATATACTTGCTTTGCTAGTTGGTCTTGTGCCACTGAACCAGAAAGAAAGATTCTTGCAAACCTAGTCCGAGTATGTTCATCTCCCTTTCAAAATAATATCAGATATAAGTACAGTTTTTGTCGTCCATTTCATTTTGTGGTACAATTTCTGCGTTTGTAATAAGTGAGTATTTTTCAACAGCCTCAGGTTCTGTAGGTCAGGTTTTTAGTAACTACTCGATTTCATTTTTTCTTTCATCTAATACAGACTTAAGGTTAAAGTTATTTCTTCTAATTGCTCTGTATTGGTGAGCATTATATTGTATGACTTGGAGCTGACAAAAAAGAGTGTGGACCCCTTTCTTATAATTGATAAAATCTCCTTCCAATTTTACTATGATATAATATTGGCACATAATGAAAATATTGATGACTCCATTCCATTGCATGTACACTTATGCTTTGGTGGTCATTGTCGTTGGACCTGAAGCATTTCTATCATCTAAGGGATTAGCATTTATGATTTATTAAAATTCATCTTGCCTTTTTAATGAGCATTACTCCCTCTGCTGTTTTCCATGTCAAGTTGATCGTTAGGATGGTTTCTAGCAAAGGTAGCCTATAATCTTGTTCTACCCTGGCTATCTCTTTTGACTCTTGGGATTTGTTGTATCACTTTAGGGTGCTAATCTAGTTGATGGTCTTGTCAAAGCCCAGTATGCCAGTTTTTCAAGGTTTTTGACAGCTCTTCACAGGTACTTTAATGGTCTCAGGGGATATAAAGTCCCCATTTTATTTACCTGGTTGCCATCGACCTACTTTCCTGTTGCCTCCATGGACAGTAGATTGGACCTTGAAGGGTAATGGTAGTGGTGATGCTGCTGCTCTGCTGAAAAATAATCCATGTTCTTTAATAGCACAGTTTAAAAATCATTAGGACATTAATGGCACAGCTAGGTGGTTCAGTAGACAAGCGTGCTAGACCTAAGAGTACAAAAGACCAGAGTTCAAATCCTATCTCATACTCTAGCTGCCTGTGTGAACCAGGAAAAGTCACTTAACCTCTCTCGGACTCATTTTCCTCTTCTGCAAAATGAGGATATTAATAGCACTTATGGGGAATCAACTGAGTTGATGTGTAGAGTAGCACTTTGCAAACCTTAAAGCATTATATAAATGGTAAGTAATAGTAGAAGTAGTAGTAGTAGTAGCAGCACTACTACTACTACTGTTATTTAATCTCAAGCCTTTGTGGTGGTGGGCATCCTTTTGTCTTTTATTCACTTCCCCTTGATGACATTATTTCTTGAGCTACTTCAACAACGTTGACAAAATACCTTCAGGGAAGCAAAAATTCACATTTATTAGAACCAGCAAGGGATCTTAGACACTCCTTTCTAAGTGATATTTATATTTTACTTCAATACTTAGAAATGCACAATAGTTATCTGTTGGAATTTTCTCTCTTTTGTAGAATAATAAATTTCATTATTGTCATATCAAACATTTACCACACTAAGTGTTCACTGTCATCTATAACATTTAGTATTCTAAATGATATTTTCCCCTCTTAATTGTTATAGTTGTCTTTTATTATTCATTCCTTTCTATCTTGCAAAACTTAATTGATTTTTTAAACTTAAATATGATTAAATAAAATTGATCCTCCTCTAACTCGCCACTTTTCCAAAGGTTCAGCATTCACAAAGTTTAAAATAGAAAGCATTCTCATTTAGGCATTATTTTAATTATCTCATCATTTACTTCCTGGTACATTCTATCTGTTCAAGCTGTGATATTGTGTTTTAACAAAAATCAGTTTGGACTGATACTGAATCAAGCCATTCTTTAGTTTAATTCCAGGTTTTTTTTTTTTTATCAAATTGGTTCAGTTGTTCCAAAGACATATTCCAAAAAAAGAGTACCTTGAGATATTTATCCATAGATGACCTCTTCATCAGAGATCTTGAATAGGGAAGAAGAAATAGAATTGAACTTTATCACAGTTAGTTATTAAGAGCCTTCTTCAGCCTCACTTAGTGGGTCTACAAAAGTTGTAACCTCTTGGGAAGCTTGGGGATTATCTCTGGATTTTACTTATCCATAGTGTCCCTGGTCTTCATTACCTCATAACCTCCAGTTAAGTATAATTCTAGGAACAGCTTTTTTTAGCTTGTTTATTTTCTGGTTTGGCTATGCCTTTATTTTCCTCATCTGAAAATGAGGGTGTTGGACTCAGCAGCTTCTAAGATCCCCTCCAGCATTAACCAAAGATCCTTTGATTCCCCTCATCCAAAATAATTCATCGTTAATCAGCTGTATTAATTTTGAATCTTCTGTTTTAGTAAATCAGCTTTCGTATGTTGGTGCTTTTTTAAGAATAAGAAGATAATTTCAACAGGTAAGAATGCATATGTTTGAATTATGGGAGATAAGTAAATCAGTAAAAATAAGTCAGTCATTCCAGCCAAAGTGAAATCCTCCAACCCACCATAGTGGCAATGTCCAAAAGGAGTCTTCCCATTTGTAAGAAATGTTACTCCCCATAAGTGAGCCCTTTTATAATACTTTCTTGGTTTTGATTGCGATAGCTCAAAATTATAGCCTATGCTATAAGACTTTCTATACAAGTTTATAGGCCTCCTGAGACCTATTCCTGGATCCCAGACTTAAGAACCCTGGCATTAGTGGGAAAAGAAGCAGCAGACCCCCACTACTGTATGTCACATGCATTAGAGAATCGTAAAGCAGTATGCCATACAAGATATGAGGATAAGATCATTAACAGGGAGGTAACAGGTGTCTAAATGGAGACGGGACAAACCCAGATAGATACAAATTTGGGCTACATTAAAATATTGGCCAGAGTTGGCATTTTGTTAAAGAAAGGGGAAAGAAACTTTTCTGGTCTCTCTTCTTTTTTCTCCTATTCTAAATCCACGCTCCCAAACTGGTGTGGTGAAAACGAGCATACACCATAGAAAGCGATGCGCTATCAGTTGCAATCATTCTTCTAGGTATTTTTGTTTAATTATTTTGGAAGAATGCATTTTAGAGGGGTGCGTGTTTGGATGTTTCTACTGTGTTAAATGAAAAAAATAAAAAACCTTTAAAAAAACCAACCAAACATATGTTACTTTATACTTCAGTTCCATTAAAACATGGCGTTAGATGAAGCAGCCTTATGAGTTATCAGCTAATTTCATAGAAACAGTATCAGAAATAAATGATTGCTTAAAGGACATTTCATTTGACTTTTAATGTGTTTGTTGGTTATGTATTGGTGATGTTATCATTAAACAACTATTGGTCAAGACACCCCGCTTTGTGGTATGCAAGTAATGTTAGCTTTTGTAGGCTGGCATTAGGCTTCTAGCCAGACATGGCATTGTTTCTGTGGGGAAATGAGTTGCAAGTTCCAAACAAGTGATTAAAAAATCACTTTTGAAACAAGATCAGCTTGTAAGTAGAGGAGAGCTTTGAAGGAAGAAACTGTGTCATAAAATAAATAAAAAATATATTACAGTTTTCAATTTGGAGTTTATTGCTCTAGAATAACAGATTATTTTTGTTTTATCTTTGCAGTTCTGTTTCCTCCTCTTTCTCCCCCACCCCAGTATAAATGAATCAACAGTTAAGTATGATAACATCAGGAGGAATAAAAAAATAACAGTAACAACTGAAATATATTTGTCTTTGTATGAAGGTGTTCTTGTTCTCTACCCACCTGAATTCTGCATAATGATCATTGCTTCAAGAGCTGTTAACTAAAGATTATGGTTTTATAACCATATTTAAATTAAAGTCATTTTATTCTTGCTTTGATCGTTTCTTAAAGGTATGGGGATGTTTCCAGCTGAGCATCCTTTGGCCGAATGTGTGTAGATGCCTACATTGAATAACTCCTATCTATTTTTTCTTGGCCTTGACAAATTGTCTTTTCCTGTGTTGATTTCTTTATTTCATATTTTCATTCCTCTTAGCCCAGATATATTGAATAATTTTCCTTAGAACTAATTAAAATGTTTGAGGATGAATCTTCTTAATACAATGTGGGACTGAGATAAAAGCAAAGTAGTATCTGAAAAACTAGAAGTGATGCAGGAGGCCAGAGAATTGGGTTTGGAGTCAGAAGACAAATCCTTTAGTTCCATCTCTCTTGTCATATGTGTGAGCATGGATAGCTCACTTAAACTCCCTAAGCCTTTTTCCTTACCTGTAACATGGCAATAACAGTTCTTGCTTCTGTTGCCTTATAGAATTAGTGTGAAAATCAAAGAAAAGGTTATGGTCGCAAAGCACTTTGTGAACATAAAATGAATTAAACAAATGTAAGCAAGTACTTGGCTCTTTTGGTAGTTATCCTAACAACTATCTGGAAAGTGATTTCTGGCATAATAGATACTTTAATTTTTTTCAACAAAGTATAAGCTATTGGAGTGATACAATCCCTTGAAATTAAGCATAAGACTGCTGATTGAGATTTTCTTTGGATTGCACTGCACATTTATGCTATAAACCTTTATAGTACAGGAGATTTGATTGGGAGATTTCTTCTACCCCTCCCTTTATAGCAACCAATTTCCTATCAGCCCAGTTAATGAAATTAAAGAGTGCAATAGGCAGGTATCTGAGGCAGTGAGGTCTTACATGAAGTCCAAAGAAGTGCCTACACTTTATTATCCCTTTATGAGGTCTGAAGAAGTTCTTCACTTAAGCTTGAAGGGAAGCTAGGGTGGCCATAGGGCTTTGGCTTCCTCAAGAATTAGCCACATCCCCTGGTGGCTCTTTACAGGTAAGACATGCTGTAGGGAGTCACTTGAGGCTGGAGAGAACTCTGAGTTATATGACCTCTAAAAGCAGAGAAAAATTCTTTGGAAGAAGCTAAGTCTTAATAGGGAATCATTCCTCACTTAGGGGAGTAAGCAGTGTATATTTGGCTTTCCTTTCCCTGTCTGTCCCGTCATCTATGATGTCTTACCACAGAGCTACTCACTCAGTAGGAGCTACCATATCTAACAGAGAGCCAATGGACATTGTAATTTGAGAGGGAATTAACTCTAGCTACCTAGGCACTGTGCCAAGAGCTAAGGATACAAATAAAAACAGAGTCCCTGCTCTCAAGGAGCTTGCAATCTAGTGGGGAAGACAACACAAAGAAGTTGAAAAATGAGGTGGGGGGGGTCGGTGGAAAGAAGATACCTGGAATTGGGGAGCATGATGGAGAAATCCAAAAGCAGTGTATCTTGTGGTAAATATGGAAAAGGCTGTGGTGAGCTCCTTTCTTAAAATATAGTCCCTGAAGCCCATAGCCCTGTCCTGCAGTCAGAGGATCCAGTCAATCAGAGGGGCAGAGGGTACAGATAAAATATGAGTATAGAAGCAGGTTCAGTCTTGCAGGATAATGACATTTCTTTGTGATGAGTTACCTAGAGAAGGAAGGCATACTGAGACCCAGAGAAGCTCAAAAGCAGTGTAACTGGTAATAAACGAGGAGACGAAAAGGACCAATTCTTGAGTGTGGAACTGTGACTAGACCAGCCTTGATGGATTGCAGTGTGGGAAGGGGAGGAATACATGAGAATATTGAGAAAGTAGAGAAGAGCCAGGTTGTAGAGAAATTTAGATGCTGAACACAGAAGTTCACATTTGATTCTAGTGATAATTTATAATAGTCTCTTTGAAGAATGTGGAACAACCTAAAGAGTTAAAGCAATACTCGCTGTTCATGCCTAGGCCATGCCACTATTATAAAAATGACAATAGTGCCAAAGTTAACTTACAGTTCTTAGTGCCATTACAAACCTGCCCCATTTCACATCCCTCATTAATAGAATCAGGACTCTGATTCACGTATCTCTCGCTCCCTGTCTTTCTGCTCTGTCGTTGTTTGGACTTGGTTTTATTCCAAGTTATTCCTACATTGAGTGTTGCCATAGTTCCGATTTTCCCAAAATAGACTAGCTGTGTTATTCCAAAGTTGATAAGAGCTTGGTTAGGTGATCGGATTTCTTGCCATTATCTAACTTATGAAAACAGCATATGCTTAGGGAAAGTACCAGAGTACTAATGTAGGGAGAGGTAATGAAGTACAAAAATTTGAGTAATTCATTATTTTCATCTAACTAACCTCTTTCTTCCATAACTGATTTCCTCTTCTATCTATTCTATTTGTCAGTTATACAATAACTTAGACTTCCCAACCTAGAAACCTTGGAATCTTTCGCTTGTTTATGTATGTAATCCCTTTTCGACAGTTAGTGGACATTTCCTGTCAATTCTTCCTTTGATTTGTTCAGGTTCAATGTTTCATCTTCGTTTATATTGCTACAACCTTGCTCCGGACGATCATTACTTGGCACACGGATTACTCAGCCTCCTATCTTCCTGCTACAATATTTCTGCCTCTAATTTATTCTGTATGTTCCCACCAAATTATTAAAGCACCACCTTGAGGATTATTGTCCTCTGTTAATGAACCTGTAGTGACTCCATATTTCCAATAGTACCAGTTTCAGGCTTTTCTGCTTGGCTTTCAAGGGCTTCTAGTATCTCACCCTGCCCTACTAGAAAGCTCAGAATCTAATGAAGTAGAGGGATCCCAGAATGCAAAACAAGATTGATAGATCTCCTTATATTTCTATTTTGTCTTCTGTCTCATAATGACTTTGCCAGTATAGTCAGCCAATAGAGTTTACAGCCAAGAAAGCTAACCAAAAAGAAGATAAACCAGTCTCTATCTTAGAGGAAAAACTGGAAGGGAACACTTTTCAACTCTTAACTCTGTTACTTGAAAAAATGGAAGTCTTAAATAAGGAACCAAGAAAGTAAAAGGATCTTTAGGGTGTAGAAGGGAGTTGTAACAGGGTGTACAATGCAGGAATGAAACCTAGAAAAGGATAGAAGGCAGAAGGATCCAGACAAATGAATACTTAAAGGTATATAATAGATATATACAAGAAGCAGCTGGACTTTCTCCAAAGGAGGCAAGATCTTGTCCCTTAAGTGGTGATGATGTAAATACATGTATCCTCAGAAAACTTCAGATGAGAAGTCACACAATAATGACCACAGTAAATAGAGAAGAATAGTGCTGACTCTTGCTTGAAGTGAAACTGATCACCCATTTGCTATCCTACCTTAAACCCTAGAACACATATCTAGGACCTGAAAGAGACCACATTCTCAAGAATTGGCAAGGTTGATGATCCCTTTATGGGCACAAATGATACCACCAAAGAAGCTCAGAGTATTGCTAAGGATTTTGAAGTCCTAGGAAAAAAAATAAAAATAAATGGAAGACTAAAATGGAGTAAAATTGTACAGCGATCTTTTTTCCTTCTTTCTTACTTTCTTATAACCTTCCTTTTTCCATAATGCCTAATCTGGAAACAATGACATATTTTACCAATACTGTTATGAAAAAAAATCAAAGTTTAAAATCCAATTCAACAGCTATTTAAAAATTCTATTAAGTGCAAGGTCTTGCATTCAGTGAAAGACTTTAAATACAGTTTAAAATTTGCTGCAGTTGAAAGAAAACTTTATTTTAAAATATGCAAAGAATTGAATAGTCTTTCAATTTTACCTTGGTAATATAATAGCTGGTCATCTGTCATATTTTCTTGAATATTTTTGATGTGATAATACTGAAGAACCCGTAGGTGAGTCAGGTTAAAATATAACCCAAGTAAACATGCCAGCAAAGAGCAATTTGAAGTAAAACAACAAGATATCTTGGGTGGAAGGGTTATGCATAATGATACGCATGTGGCCCATGTTGAATTGCTTGACTTCTTTAGGGAGGGTGGATGGGAAACCCAGTTTTGCAACAGATGACTTAAAACATCCCCATTTTGGATAGACCATCAGATAATTAGGTAATAATGAAAGGGAGCTTTCTAATTGCTTTCAAAAAGAGAGTGTAAGATTTGGCTTTTTGAAATGGGATTTCATGAGTAACACATGTTTATAACCCTCTATGGTAGAAAACGTAAGGCCTGGACTTGTGATTTTATTACTGCGTAGGAGATTCTCGGCTGAGGAAATTCTTTCTATGCTTGTTATGACCTTCCCTGCAACTTATAGTCTTAGAGAGAGTTTCATAGTGCCTGAGAGGTGAAGTGGCTTGCCTAGGGTCACCCAGGCAGCACATGTCAGAAATAAGATTTTAGCTCCAGTCTTCCTGGGCCTTTATCCACCATACCAGACTGCCTCTCACCTAGAAAACATACTATGTGGAAACTTTGTCCATTATATTATGTCTAGAACAAATGAATGATGTTGATAATTCTTTTCAAAGGTAGAAAACAAGAATCTTGTATTATGCAAGTCTCTGGACTGCCATTATCCAGTAGAGGGAAATAAAATGCTGCCTAATCCTTTGAACAAAGCAATGATGGGAGAAACTGGTTCATTTTTTTTCTGGAATTATAAATGACTTTATAGGCATAGATGAAATATCATTTCCTTTCACTTTGAAGACTGAAAGACAAACTTGTCTCAAGGTCATTTTTGTCTTTAATGAAATCTAAATGGGGTATGCCTCCACTGTCTTATTTTATTAAAGTGCCTCTCCCCCCACCAGGCATACTTTTTAAATCAAATAGGATCCTTAGAAATGCACAGCTGTTTTAAAACAATCTGTATGGTCTTTAGATTTTCCCTGCCCTCCTAGCCCCCATTTGCTTTTGGCATACCAGCCACAATAATGCAAAATTTGGAGTCTAAATAGACTTATCCAGGAAAACAGAGTTTGCCAGCTGTGAAGTCAGCAACAAACTCCAGCTTTATTTGCTGTCTCTAAATTGAAAGAAGAGGCAGCATGGCTGTTGCCAACCATGGTTTGGAAGGCAGACTGTAAGTTTGGGGCTTGACATCTGTGGAATATGAAAGACTTGCAAGTCATAATTCAGAGCCTAGGGAATAATTTAATTGAATTTGGAGATAGATTTATGGGAACCTTATAAATCAGTCATTTATTAAAATAACTTGCCATATCACATTTATCAAGTTGGATCCTTTCTCTAGTGAGCAGGTTTCCTGCTCTACCAATACTTGTGACACATTTGTGCTCCATGAATGTGGCTCAAGTAAGGACAGTGATTGTAGGAATGGAGAGAAGGATGAGAAATAAATAAATAAAGACCTGTGAAAGGGAGTGATTGTGGGAAGGTTGTTATCAGTGGGAAAAATGACAAAATCTGACTACCTTGAGGCAGTATGCTATAGAATACTGTGTACTGTGACTTGGAATTTAAAAAAAACCAGGGTTTGAGGCCCAGTCCGTAGTATTGTGCCTTTTTGGCTTTGTTCTGCTCTTCTGTAAGATCTCTGATCCTTATGTTTCATCTTCAGAGTTAGGCACTTTGGCCTTTGTAGAACCAACATTTCTTCTACTAAATTCTGTCATTCTTACGTAGCTCCTTACACTTTGGAGAGATTCTCCATAATATATTCATTTTTACCTGTTTTGTTAGTAGTGTCATTTCATTCTGTGATGAAATCTCTAATTTCTGACCTAGGTTCATTTCTAGTTTCTTTCTTTATTAATTTTATTTCTCTTTTGACCCATTCTGGAATTTTCTGATAGTATTCCATGATCTCTGGGAGAGTGTACAGGGTTCTCTATTTTATCTGGCTCTATTGGTTTACTTCCCCTTATACTATAACTTTTGTTTAAATATCTTGGATTCTCCTCAAGTTGTACTCATTCTTTCTGTTTTTAGAATATTCACTATTAGTCTATCTGCTTATGCACTAAGCTCTGTCAGCTTCAGTATTCACTACCCACCTGACAGGAGCTGCTGATGGGGTCATAAAAAAATAATTGAGCTTGTATTAAAATATATGTGCCTGAGTTCCCAACTTCTCATTTTAAATTCATTATAGTTTGTCCTCAATGTTTTGACCAAACTGATCTGTAGGGTGAATTGGGGATTTTGATTAGCTTTTAGATTTATATTTATTATCTTGTTTATTGTTCATTCGTTTCTTTAATGATACGATTTCCAAATTTTGCAGAGGGGTGAAACTGTAAGAATCACATTAGGTTTATAGTGACTTCCAGTGTATCATGTCTGTGTTTTGTCATGATGAGCCAGGAATCACGCTATAGTGTTTTCTTTTTCTACCATGAAATTAGGTAAGCTGGGAAGCTAATTCTTTCTCTAACTGAACGTTATAGTAGGCATTTTTGACACTCTCCTTTTAAATCCTTTGCATTAAGAACCAAAATTTTAAACTTGTTTTCAAGATGTCAGCAGGTGTAGATTAAGATAAAGAAACATGAGTAATAATGAGTGCAATCTGTTTCCAGTAGAAAGTTATCAAATACCAAAAAATTATTCACTACCCAATTTTTGCAACCTACTGTGGTGGTCACTTTGGGAGATATAAAACTGAGCAAAATCTCAGTCCTTAAACTCAGGCAACACACATTTACTTACTGCTTGCTGCCTGGATTTAAAGACTTTACTTTTCTCAGTCTCACAGACATGCTTAAGAAACACTGCTTGAAGCAATTTGAAGTGGGGAAAAATAAATGCATTGTAGCTGGCCTTTTAATACTGAATCTTGATTCAAAGGCAGTGAGCAGCATTTCAGGCACATAAAGTTTGTGATTTGTGGCAGATGGTAGGCCTGATAACTTATTCTTGGCCTCAGTTTCTTCATCTCTTAAATGAGATATTGGACTAGATAGATGGTCTTTAGCTAGTGTCTATTTCACTTCTAAATTGAAGTGGTTCATTTTTTGGGTTGTCTGGTGCTGCTCAGGAGAATCTGTAAAGCTTTTCCAGAAGTAAAATGGGTTTTCCTCGTTAAATTTTATCTGGAGACAAGTGATTGATTATAAATTAACAGGGGATAATTATTCAGCAACTAAAAGGTTTCTTATGGGCCTTGGGCTATTTCAACCTTGTCACGTGACTAGGTCTTAGTAGCAGTGGTCCCAAATATATCTGCTACGTTGGGGCACATCAGATAAAACATATGCAGGAAAAGAGATAAAGTTTACTTTGGTTTTCATAATAATATTATTTACATCCTTAAATACATTTGGAAAATAGAAAGGGCAGAAATCAAAGAGGAAAAGTAAAATGATAAGTGTTATTTTAGGAACTAATGTTCATAATGTTATCGTAACTATATTTCTTTATTATTTATATAAAACAACATGACCTTGTGAATTATATATTTCAAGTATTGTTGTCACTTTGTCAATGGGTAAACTGAGGCTTATCAAGGTTAAGGGACTTGCCTGTGGTGACACAGCTAAAAGAAATTAAACCTAGGTATCAGTGCTTTTCCCATGACATTCTAATGTCACTAGAGTAACAAAGACAACTGTGTTATTCAGAAAATGAAGACAAGTGCATGTTTTTTTTTAAATTTGTCATATCTCATTTATCTAAGCCCCAAACTTTTCTTTTTTCAAATTTAAATTTCTAACTTCTATTGAATATCTCCCCATAGTCTTACAATACAACATACAGAATATAATTCGAACATTTTCATAACTCAATTTTGTCATATGATTGCCCTCAGTTGTGTTAGCCTAGCTTTCTAGATTTATTGTATGTCATTCTCCTTCATTCGCCTGCCCCTCATAGACTCTCAAGCTTCCTTCAAAGCTCACCTCCTAGAGTGAGCATGTTGTGATGCTCCCGGTTGCCAGTACCTTTTCTTTCCCCCTTCCCTCTGGTAATTTCTTTGTAAATTTTTGTATTTCATTTTTAAAACATATGTTCCTTTATCCCAACAGAATGTAAGCTCTCCAAGGGCAAACTGATTTTATCTTTGTATCCTCAGCACATAGAAGGTGCTTGATAAATTGCCTGTTGACTTAAATGTTGAAGGAAGATTTTTCTGAGCATATAAAAAGCTCTTTTTTAGATATGATGTGTGATTTGAATTATTATGTGTTATAAGGTAGATCAATCTTTTTCTATTATAAGAGAAATAAAGGAATAGGTGGAAGACCATTTATGGTTAATTTTGTGATAATCACTTCACTTTTAGGTGGGGCCTCCTTGATGTTTGATTTACCTTGGAAAAATATTAATGTCACCAGGTATTGTATTAGAATGATGTTAGGTGGTTTATAGCACAGAAAGTAAATCGTGGTGTTAGTTGTACTCATTAGCATCTTATTAATGGGTTTGAAAATAACTGGAGATGGGAAAATCTGAATTCCCTCTGTCTCCATGATGATAATAAAATAGATTCAAAAGTTCTTAAAAATAACATATTTCCGTGTGCATTAAGGCAAAGAACTTGCTTTACTCTTTAAAAAATGAATTATCATATTAACTTGCAGTGAAAAAACTTCCCTCTCCATTAGAATGTGAGCTTGGTTAGGGTAAGGACTGTCTTATTTTTCTGTTGAATCTCCAGTGCTTAGAACAGAGTTTTGCACAAAGTAACTGCTTAATAAATGATTCATTCAAAGTATATGAACAAAAACTTCTCAAAAGAAGTGCAAACTGTTGACAGCCACATGAAAGAAAACTCTAAATCTCTAACGGTAAGAGAAATCTAAATCAAACCAAGCCTGAGGTTTCAACTCGTACCCTTCAAAATGGCAAACGTGACAAAAGAGATTAGGGAAGCATAGGCACTATAATACACTGTGGATGGGACTGTGAAATGGTACAACATTTTGGAAAGCAATTTGTAATTATGCAGATAAATAAAATACCCATGCCCTTTGGCCCAGAGATTCCACTACTTTTCCTATAACCCAAGGAGGTCATTGATAAAGAAGAAAGTATGCACATATGCCAAATATTTATGGCCATAGGTTTTTAATAGCAAAAAAAGAAACAAAGTAGATGCCTATAGATTGGGAAGTGGCTATGTAAATTTTGGTACGTTATTTTGATGGAACATTCTTGTGCTAAAGAAATGATGAGTTCAATAAAGACAAAGAAATGTAGGAAGATCTACATGAACTGATAGAGAATGAAGTAAGCAGAGCCAAGAAAACAATATACAGAATAAGTATAGCGATATAAATAGAAAAGACGGTCACAAAAAAAGAAAAGAAAGTGAATGTTGCAAAATTACAAAGAACAGGCATGGTTCCCAAAGAGAGATATGAGAAGTGCCCCTAATCTGCTTCTTTGCAGTGGTAGGAGGTACAAAAGTATACAGATTTTTTTTCTGATGCATTGACGAGTTTTGCTAAGGTTTTGTCTTTTTCGTCTTTAAAATATTATTTGTTATATGGTGTGGCTATCTGGGGGGAAGAGGGGGAATACTCAGGAAATTATGGTAATATTTTGAAAAATCAATAACATCATTTTTAAAGGTCCTATATAAAAAAATATTTATAACAGCTTTTTTTGTGGCAAAGAATTAGAAACTGTGGGAATGCCCACCAGTTGGGGGATGACCTAACAAGTTGTGATATATTGTGATGGAATACTGTTGTGCTATAAGAAATGATGAGCAGGATGATTTCAGAGAAAGCTGGAAGGACTTACAAGAACTGATGCAAAGTGAAGTGAGTAGAACCAGTAGAACATGGTACACAGGTACAACACTATTTTATGATGATCAACTGTCAATGACTTAGCTATTCTGAGCAATACAGTGATCTAAGACAATTCTTAAGGACTTATAATGAAAAAGGCTATCCACATCCAGAGAAAGAGCTCATGGAGTCTGAATGTAGATCGAGGCATACTGTTTTTTTTTAAGTTTTTAACATTCGTTTTTATAAGATTTTGAGTTCCAAATTTTTCCCCCTCTCTCCCCCCTCCCCAAGACAAGAAGCAATCTGATATAGGTTATGCATGCACAAGTATGATGAACATTTCCACATTAATCATGTTATGAAAGAAGAATCAGAACAAAATGGAAAACGCATGAGAAAAAAAAACAAAAAGAAAGTGAAAATAGTAGAAGCACACTTTTTTTTTCAATTTTACTTTTCTTGGTTTTTTCTAAGTCTGTGTTTTGTTTCACACCATGTCTAATACGGAAATACATTTTGTCTGAGTGCAGATGTATAATCTATACCAAATTGCTTGACTTCTCAATGAGGGAAGAGGGGAAGGAGGGAGGGAATTTGTAACTGATAATCTATTTTAAAAAGAATGTAAAAAATGTTCTTCCATGTAATGGGTAAAAAATAAAATATCAAAAATTAATTAAAAATAAAACGACAGATATGACCAAAGAATTTGCATCTGAATAAGGATGGACATATGAAGCTAGATCATTTCAGTGAAAACAAGCTAGCTAGCTAAGAGATGAGAAATAGTATACTAAATAGAATCTGATGCTATCTGGTCCGATTTATGGAGGCATATAGTAATTGGTAAGTTTTGGTGAGATAGAAGAAAGACTTTATTTTAAGTGGATGATTAAGCTTTAATAGGTACTGTTCAGTTAAACAATTATCTTTGGATGATATTGCAAATAAATAATCTGAGACTGAATAAAAAAAAAGACAAAAATATAAGTTGGGACCCTATAAGCCCATAAAATCTAGGTTTCTGCTTGGGCCATTTTTCTTTTCCCCTAGTATTCTTACAGGGTGGGACAAGAGGTAGGAAAAGGAAAATAGGTACTGCTAAAGTGGCACCATATGACAATTCATTTGTTCAAGGAGAATTTTAAAATTGAAATCAATGATTACCCAAAAAGAAATATAACTCTTAGGAAAAAATCTCTGGTTCAGCTACTGTAGGCCATAGTTCTAAAGGGCTGATATAGAGGTCATACTAGGGTAACCAAAGATAAAATCTTGGCCCTAGAGAACAAATTTGAAAATTTTATGTAACAGCCTGAGAAATAGGCCATAATAAGTTCCTTTTTTCTTTTTGTACATGAATCTTCTCATGTCGAAATAAAAGAAGAGCTAAAATCGAAGGGATAATGGTTTAGAAAAAAATAGTGAAAATAATTGCTTAGTATTGTAAAGGTAGTCCCAAGAAATGATTATCTAGCAGTTTGAGGTTTCTTAGGGGCTTATTCCTCTATATTGTATGAGTGCTCTTAATGGCTCTTGGCCTAAAACATTATAGCATAGCATGCAAAAATTATGTTACCACGATGAAAAGACTTACATTAATAGTTATACCTGTCTAGCTTTCCAGGATGCCTAGATATAATTAGGGTGGAAATATGAAAGAAAGAATTAACTCTTCAGGATCATTACCATCAAATAATATTTAATAGTACTCCTAATAGACTGTGTTACATACTATAAAATTTTCCTCCAAAATACTAGCCATTTTCCTTGAAGGATTTTGTCTTCTAAAACTTCTAAACTTTCTAACTTCTAAAACAACTCTAATAACATTTGAAGAAATTTTATTAGTACTGGTTTTCTCTATTTTACACTTATTCTTATATTTTTTCAGAGAATAAGAGCACATCCACATTTTTCTCCTTTTAAACAAGAAATGTTTTTGGAAGATATAAGTTTTCCAGAAATTTTTAGGAGTCAGGGAAAATGCATCAGGAATAGGGAGGAGAATATTTGACTGACAAAGAATGGTGTGGGATGTTGCCCAGAGATAATGGCAAAAGAAGGGAAGGAAGAGTTAGAGATTCTTTTTAGGCTTAATTTAGGAAATTGAGTATTAGAATCTGATAGAGTGAGTTTAAGTGGTACCTTGTAGAATCACAACATTTTGTAGAATATAACTATCAATCAATATGAATTTAATTAACATTCATTTTATCCTCAAGGAACTTAGATTTTACTGGCAGATATATCATGTTCACATATACATATAGGATAAGCAATAATCAAATGCAAAGGTATTGAAATTAGGAAATAGAGAGAGGACACAGAAAGAACTGGAGTAATTAGGAAAATTCTCTTGAAGGAGGTGGGCCTTACATAAAATGTAATCCATGGCCTAAGGTAGCATTTAGTCCAAGCATAAAGATAAGTCTCATGCACAAGTATCTATAATAAAAAGCAGTACATATATGCCATATGAGTGGTACTGACTGCAGGCAGACATCACTTTTGGCTTTTCAGTTATCAGGGAAGGATTCATGGAGAAAATTGCATTAGATATTGACGATAAAAGAGCATCAGAATTAGTTAGAGATCAGGATGAGGAGTCAGAGTATCTCGGAGTTGAAAAGGAACTTAAAAGCTCATCTGACCAGTACCTGAATAAGAATCTCCATGATAATACAAATAACATTTCCAACAATTAGTCATACATCCTCTGCTTGACAATCTCTAATGAGGAGGAAGACTCTTTCTTCCAAGGTACCAGATTAGTTTTAGATCATCCTAATAGTCAGACACATTTCCTTAAAGCAAACCTAAATCTCCTTCTATGTAATTTCCATACATTGTGTAGCCATCCAGGCTCCCTTCCATATGACAGGACTTCAAATACTTGACGATGACTGTCATAGGATACCTAATTTTTAACTTCTCCAGGCTACACAGTCCCAACTCTTTCAGTTGTTTCTCACATGCCTTGATCTGGCAGTCTTTCATCCATTTGCATGCTTTTATCTGAACAATATACATACTTCTTTCACTTTCTGATATAAATATTTTCCCACAATGGGTCTTTTTATTCTTTCTTTGTTTTCTTTGGGGTATAGCCCTAGTAGCAGTATCAAAAGGTCAAAGAGGATACACAGTTTTGGGGGCATAGTTCCAAATTGCTTTCCACAAAAGTTGGTCTCCTATACAACTCCACCAACAATGCATTTGTATAGCTGTTTTCCCAAAGCCCTTCTAGTATTTTGTCATTTTCCTTTTTTTGATACCTTATCCAGTCTATTGCATGTAAAATGGTACCTCAGAGTTATTTTAACTCACATTTCTCCAACTATTAGTGATTTAGAGCATTTTTCATATGGCTTTTGATACCTTGAATTTCTTCCTCTGAAAACCGCCAATTCACCATTTGTCAGTTGGGGAATGGCTCTTTTTCTTGTAAATTTGGCCCAGTTCCCTATATATTTTGGAAATGAGACTTTTATCAGAGAAACTTGCTGCAAAATTTTCCCCATTTTTCTGCTTTTTTTCTAATTTTAGCTGTATTGTTTTTGTTTGTGTGAAACTTTTTAATTTCATGTAATCAAAATTATCCTTTTTACCTTCTGTGAAGGAAAGATACCACACATGCACTCTGAACAGGAATAAAATGTTTCCACATTTGATCTATACTTGCTTCTACACACACACACAACACACACACCAAATGAAGACAATATAGCCCCCCAATACATTAGCTTTATATCGGTTCTGTCACATGTGGTTTTATAGAAAACATGTAGTCAGCCAAAACTCCTTAGTCTTTTTTTTCACATAAACTGCTGCTAAATGATGGTATGTTCATTCTGTACTCATTTAGGTGATTTGTTGAAGCAAAATTCAGGATTTTACTTGTTTCCTTATTTAATTTCATTTTTGTTTCATCTTCATGTTGTGAATATAGAATTTAGTGAGGAGAAGAAAATTAATGGGAAAGAGAATTTACTTTCTTTGAAATTACTTCCTGGTTAGGCCTAATACTTTATTTTGGTATAGTTTCCATTTCTTTCTGTTTTGATCCTGTCCTTGTCACTCCTTCAGAAAACCTTCGGGCTTAGATTTTTTTTTTCTATTTTAGCTCATTTTGACGTATCTCTTTTGATATTTAATAATTGGTCCTATTAAGTGGTCTTTAGAAAATTATAGTTCTTCCTAATTGACATGTAATTTTAGGTTGTGACATTTCTAGATAGTGATTGAAATTCTCATGCTACATTTTGGGGGCAAACATTTAAAAAAATGCAGTGATAACCCCTAATATTAAACCGAGTCTTGAAGGACTTCCACTTCCATATTCAAATGTAGATTTTAAACATCTTTAACAGCAGCTGAAGCGTACCCTCAAACTTGAGCTATATTAGCTACATCAAGAAGTTGAATGGATAGAAATAGACGGTGGCACCTGAAATCAAGAAAAACCTGAGTTCAAATCCAGCCTCAGATACTTACTACGTGTGTGACCTTCAGCAAATTACTTAATCTCAGACTATTTGGTTTTCTTATCCCTAAAATGGGGATACATTCTACCGACTTAGGTATGCTGTGAGGTTCAAATGAAGTAATATTTATAAAATACTTTATAAATCTTAAAGTACATTATGAATGCTAGTTATTATTGTTATCATTACAATTATTATTATTATTAATATTAGGAGTCTACAAAATAACTATGAAACTGCTAACTAGAAAGTTAACTGCACGTTATATCAAATGTCACCATAATTTGAACTATGATTTTTGCATATAAATTCTCTTTTATAGTAGCCATTAAAGAGGAGTTGTCATCTTAGTGCCTGGACCCATAACATTAAATTAAACTGTGTGGTCTCTTCCCTTGAAAGACAGTGAATGCTGGTGGAATGTCTTATGAAGAAAATATTCTTTTGCTACTCTCTCTCACCTGAAGACCTTGCCTCAGTGAACTCTTTGAATTATCACATAGTACTGGAAAAAGTAGGACATAGGTGGTAGAGCTGGAAGGGCTCTCAGAATCCAACCACTCTGTTTACACGGGAGATAACAGGCCTAGGTTCTTAAGTGCCCAGGATCACACAAATAGTAAGCATCAGATGTGGGATTATTGGACGTAAGGTCAAAAGATATGGATATGAGGCCAACTTCCATAACTTATTAGAAAGTCTTGTCCCTCTTTTGACCTATTCACTCAACTAATGTGGTTGATTAGAACCCTAGATCAGAGGTTCTTAACCATTTTCGGGTCATGGACCAAGTTTACAATTTGAACCTTATGGATAGAGCACTTCTCAGAATGACGTTTTTAAATACATTTAAAAACTACATAAGATCGCAAAGAAAGCTGATTGTATTAAAACGTTCATGCCAGGCATGGTGGTGCATGTCTCTAAACCCTGCTACTTGAGAAGGCTAGTAATTGATTGCTTGAGTTTGGGAATTTGAGGCTAATAGTAGTGCTAAATCTCATCAAGTGTCTGTATTAAGGAACAAAGATGGTGAGCCCCTAGAAGCAGAGGGCCACCAGTTGCCTAAGAAAGGGTGAAGTAGCTTTGGTAGTATCATAGAAAAGGTTAAAGCTCCTGTGCCAATCCATATTGGGATTGGGCCTTTGAATGACTATTAGAGTTCCAGTCTGCACAAAATCAAGAGATCTAGTCATTAGAGGAGGCCAAAAACCCTTTTTTAAAAAGTAATAAGAAACATGTGAAAGAATGCTCCAAATCACCAACAATAAGAGAAATACATATCTCGACTATTCTGAGGTTTTACCTCACACTCTGCAAAGTGGCTAAAATAACAAAAGATGAATATAATTAATGTTGGAAAGGTTATTAAAAGAAAGGCACACTACTGCATCATTGGTGGAACTGTGCATCAGTACAAGCATTTTGGAAAGCAAACTTGAAGTATGTAAATAAGGTAATTAAGATGCCCGTACCCTTTGATGCCCAATCAATTGGGGAATGGCTATATAAATTATGGTATGCTAATGTAATGCAGTTTCATTATGCTGTAATAAATGATGACCATGATGAATGCAGAGAAGCATGGAAAGATCTACACAAATGGGAAACCGAGTCAAGAAAACAATATACTCAATGAGTTCAGCAATGGAAGTGTAAAGACAACCACAAATGCAAAATCATAAGTAAATGTTGCAAAATTGCAAAGAAGAAGCATGACTTGAAAGAAGGGATATGAGAAGATACTCCTACCCCTTTGCAAAGGTACAAGGTCTACACGCGTTAGACATTGCATGTACTTTCAAACTTTTTTGACGTATTGATCGGTTATTCTAATTTTTCCTCTTTTTCTTTAAAAAATACTATTTATTATAAGATGATTCTTTGGTAGTGTAGGAAGAAGGCCATGAGGGAAAATGTAATGAGATTTTTAAGAAATAAAATATATAACTAAAAACTTATTTTGAAATATCAATAGTAAGCACCCTTGAAAGCCCCAACACATATCATAAGGAGGAAATAAATCTCCCTTTGATGGTGTTTGGGGTGCTGGGAACCCTGAAATGTAAGGGTATAGAGTGAGTCTGCCAGGAAAGAATTCCAGCACTCAAGCCTTCTTTTAATCAAAGTAGCCAGGTTTATTGTAGCCAGTAGAGTAGGCTAGATTCTGAGTGAATCTGCAGCTTGATGGGGGTGATATTAATACTGATATACAAAAAAGGACTATGAGAATTCAGATGAGATTAAGGAGTGGTAATGGCCTGGGGTGGCCCAGGTGTGACAGTGAAAGGAATTAAGTGGTCTGGGGTAGGTCAGAGAGCTGCAGTGAATGGACTTTTCAAAGAACTATTGAGTATCTAGGTGAACTGGGCTGGGCCAGATGCCTCCAACTGGGTTGTGTGGGGAAAAACCAGGAACAGCATTGCTGAAATATATGGGAAAATTCAGGTTCCTTGTTCCATCACCCTGTCACCTTGACTACTGGACTGCTCTTTGAGTTTGTGGTGACTTTTTGCTTTTTTCCTGGCCTTGCCATTTGCTCTTTGGGCTTTTTAAAGAAGAGGTAAATATTGAGAGCTGATGGAAATCACGGAGGTCATCTAGTGTAGCCTCACTCCCCTCATTTTATAAGTGGAAGAAAGAAGACCCTGAGGGTGAAGGGCTTTTCCCCAGACCTTCAGGTGACAAGCAGCAGGTAAGCCTTCTATTCTAAGTATACACCTCTGAACATGTTCTAATAGTATATTCTGGGAAAGAAAATACATTACAGAATTTCTTCTGTGCTTTCTTCTTGACTCATAGATTTACACAAGAATCTTTTTTTTTTCCAATTTTTCAACTTTGAGTCCATGACTTAAGTTTGCTTTTTTTTTTGTTTTCTGTCAATGCTCCTAGTACCTAGTCCATCTCATTTAAGATGGCTGATGAGTCAGGAGTAAACTGTGCAGGAGAGCAGGCATGCTGCTGTGGAGTTAATGACATGTAGACACCCACTTTGTTTTTGCCATCTTGTAGAGAAGACTGATTATATTTAAAGAAGGGGAGTAGATGAATCCTGAAGGAAAGGGGAAAAAATTCAATTCAGAATGTCTCTAAGGAAGAACGTAAATGTGAAAAATAAATATTCATTCAGGGTTCCTAGCCCTCAGAGAACATATGGAAGTTATTTTAACACAGGCTGTTAATCCCAAAGATACCAATTCCATGATGATACTGAGACAGTAGGTCCAAATTGATAAGGACCTATTGAAATGACTTTAAAACCAAACAATGCAAATGTATTCTGACTGTGGAATGAAAGAAGGAAGTGAATTTGAAAGGAGGCTGGAAAACACCCAGGATACCAATCTCTGGAAGGCTAAATGGCTAGACTAAAGACAGGCAGTGAAAAGAACTAATACTTAACTGCAGACTGGCAACACTTTACTCTTTTCTCCCTAAGGTCTCCAAATGAGATTTTATAGATGAGAGCTACAAAGATGATTAAAGAATTAGAAGAGCAGACCTATAAGAAAGACAGATGGTAGTTATTCAGCCCAGAGAGCAGCAGAATGAGGGATGATGAATAATGGACTGTGCCTATATTAGAAAAACTCCTATTGGAAGGCCAATGACTGTTTTCCATTTCGACTAGGGACAAAACCACTTAAATTAAAGAAGTTGAGTTAATTTAGAAAGGATGCATTGGTTATTAATGTGGCCTTTGAGGGCCTTGCTCTGAGGGTGTGGGGAATCTCCTTCCCTGGGAATTTTGAAAGAGAGGAACTTTTGCTAAATCAAAAATGGTTACTATATCTTCCCTGAAAGAACATTCTAAAAAATAGTTGTCTTTCTACTTGCTCTGATCCTACTTATGCTCTGTATGCACTTTATATTCACTAGTAGAGTGAATGATTAGTATTCCCTCTGATCACCATCATTTTAATTATAGCTTTGTTCACAGATAAGAAATACACATTTTACAAGTGTAGGCAAATGAATTTTGTGGGCTTACATTTAGTCTACTGTGGCTGAAACGGAAGGAAGGAAGGAAGAGCCTATACAATTCCTTGGTCCTCACTTTGTGAGAGACCTATGATCAAAATAAATAAAGAATGTTTGTAGGTTCCTCTTTCTTTTTTCCTTACGTGTCAACCAATTGCACAAACTTTATAAGTTTATTTGTTTATTTTTAATTAGATTTTTTTCTAATTTTTAGTTTACAACACTGAGTTTTACATATTCTTGAGTTTCAAATTTTCTTCCTTTCCTTCCCCTCCCTCCTTACCAAGATGGCATGCAGTCCAATATAAGTTCTACATAAACCTTCACATTAAAATTATTTACACAATAGGCAGGTTGCAAAGAAGAAGTATGAACAATGGAATGAATCGCGAGAGAGAAGAAACAAAACAAAAAAAGAGGAAAAAAAAAGAGAGCAAATAGTTTGTCTCAATCTGCCTTCAGACTCCACAGTTCCTTCTCTGAATGTAGCTAGCTTTTTTCCATCATGAGTCCTTTGGAGGTGTCTTTGAGCCTTGTATTGCTCAGGAGAGCCAAGTCTATCAAAGTTTGTCATCACAGAATCAATATGTCTGTGGTTGTGTATAATGTTCTCCTGGTTCTGCTCCTCTCATTCAGAATCAGATCATGTAGGTCTTTCCGGGTTATTATGAAGTCTTTATCTTCCCCATTTCTTATAGCACAATAGTATGCCATTATATTCATATAACACAACTTGTTCAGCCATTCCCCAATTGGGGAATCCCCTTGGGGCGTCCCCTTGATTTCCAATTCTTTGCCACCACAAAAAGAGCAGCTATAAAAATTTTTGTACATACAGGTCCCTTCCCCACTTGTGTGATCTTTTTGGGATATAACCCTAGGAGTGGTATTGCTGGGCATAGATCCAAATTGCTCTCCAGAATGGCTGGATCTGTTCACAACTCCACCAACAATGTATTAATGTTCCCATTTTCCCATATCCTCTCCAGCATTTATCATTTTCTTGTTTTGTCATGTTAGCCAATCTGATGTGGTACCTAAGAGTTGATTTGATTTGCATTTCTCTAATCAATAGTGATTTAGAGCATTTTTTCATATGCCTATAAATATCTTTAATCTCTTCCTCTGAAAACTGCCTATTCATATCCTTTGACCATTTCTCAATTGGGGAATGACTTGTATTCCTATAAGTTGGGCTCAGAGCGTTCCCTGTATATTTTAGATATGAGACCTTTATCAGAGACATTGGTTGTAAAGATTTTCTCCCAATTTTCTTCTTCCCTCCTAATCTTTGTTGCATTGGCTTTGTTTATACAAAAACTTTTTTAGTTTAGCGTAATCAAAATTATACATTTTGCATTTTATAATGCTCTCTATCTCTCATTGTGTCATGAATTCTTCCCTTTCCCATAAATCTGACAGGCAAACTATTGCTTGCTCTCCTATATTGCTTATACTATCAGCCTTTATTCCTAAATCACATACCCATTTTGACCTTATTTTGGTATATGGTGTAAGATATAGGTCTATGCCCAGTTTCTGCCATAGTATTTTCCAATTTTCCCAGCAGTTTTTGTGAAATAGTGAATTCTTAACCCAGAAGCTGAATTCTTTGGGTTTATCAAAGAGTAGATTGCTATAGTCAGTGACTTCTGCATCTTGTGTACCTAACCTATTCCACTGATCTACCACTCTGTTTCTTAGCCAGTACCAGGTAGTTTTGCAGACTGCTGCTTCATAATACATTTTGATATCTGGTATGGCTAAGGCGCTTTCCCTAGCATTTCTTTTCATTAATTCCCTTGATATTCTGGATGTTTTGTTCTTCCAGATGAATTTTGTTATTATTTTATCCAGCTCTGTAAAATAATTTTTGATAGTTTGATTGGTACGGCACTGAATAAGTAAATTAATATAGGTAAAATTGTCATTTTTATTATATTAGCTTGCCCTAACCACAAGCAACTGATGTAATTCCATTTGTAATTGCGTTCATCGAGGCCCTGGGTTTGTCTTGGCAGGTAGACTACAAAATATTTTATAGTGTCTATGGTAACTTTAAATGGAATATTTCTTTCTATCTCTTGCTGTTGGGCTTTGTTAGTAATATATAGGAATGCCGAGGATTTATATGGGTTTATTATATATCCTGCAATTTTGTAAAAGTTGTTTATTATTTCAAGTAGTTTTTTTACTTGAATTTCTAGAACTCTCTAAGTAAAACATCATATCATCTGCAAAAAGTGATAATTTAGTTTCTTCTTTGCCTATTCTAATTCCTTCAATTTATTTTTCTTCTCTTAATGCTAAAGCTAACATTTCTAGTACCAAATTGAATAATAGGGGTGATAATGGACATCCTTGTTTCACCTCTGATCTTATTTGGAATGCATCTAGCTTATCCCCATTACATATAATGCTTGCTGATGGTTTTAGGACAAGTTTGATTTCTATACTTTTCAGAGTATATTATTCTCTTCTTGAACCAAATCTGATGAGAGTAAAGCTCACATACTACTCTTCTCCCTCCTATCTTTCCCTCTACTATAATGTATTTTTGTGCCTCTTCATTTAATGTAATTTACCCTTTTCAACTACCTCCTTAGAGGTAGAGTAGTTTTCTACTACCTCCCAGAACCCTCCTTTTACATCTCTTAATTATGTTTTTTATCATTATATCAGTTATTTTATACTGACACCCACAGTCTATATGTATCCCTTTCAATTGTCCTAATAACTGTACTATTCTCAAGATTTATATACATAGCATATATAAAACAATATAATCCTATATAAGGATGTAAAAAATTTGCCCTTATTGATTACCAAGGTTTGTGGGGTTTTTCTCTCGTTTATCTTTTTATGTCTCTCTTGAGTTTTATATTTGAAGATCAAATTTTCCATTGAGTTCTGGCCTTTTCATCAGGAAGGTCTGGAATTCCCTTATTTCATTGAATGTCCATTTCCTTGCCTGAAAAATTATGCTCAGTTTTGCTGGGTAGTTGATCCTTGGTTGTAGTCCAAGCTCTTTTGCCATTTGGATTATTATATTCCAATTTCTCCTGTCATTTAATGTAGAAGCTGAGAGATCCTGCATGATCCTGATTATTGTTCCATGATGTTTGAATTGTTTCTTTTTGGCTGCTTGCAGTATTTTCTCCTTGACTTTGTAATTCTGGAATTTGGCTAAACCTTATAAATTTAAACATGTCAGGCATAACATTGTCATTTTTGTTCTTGTTGACTTGTTTCAATCATGTCTGACTCTTCATGACCCCTTTTGAGGGTTTTCTTGGCAAGGATACTGAAATAATTTGCCATTTCCTTCTCCAGATCATTTTACAGATGAAAAACTGAGGCAGACAGGGTTAAGTGACTTGCTCAGGGTCACAAAGCTAAGAAGTGTCTGAGTCCAGATTTGAACTCAGGAAGATGAGTCTTCCTGATTCCGAGCCCAGTCTCTATTCACTGCACCACCTAGCTGCATTTTACATCATATCTGAAGGTAACAAATAGCAGTGCAGATTCCATATAGAAATAAAGACCAAGGTATCATATAAATAAATTTCCTTTTAAAAACACACACACACACACACACACACACACACACACACACATGCACACGCACATGCACACACACAGAAAAATATTTGAACATATTACAATAAGCTTTTCTGAATTCTACCTCTGTGAGTTCAGATAATCAGAGTTTTGTTGTTTTTGTTCAGTTGTTTCAGTCATGTCTAGATCTTTCTGGCCCCGTTTGGGGTTTTCTTGGCAAAGATACTTGAGTGGTTTGCCATTTCCTTCCCAGCTCATTTTATAGATAAGGAAACTGAGGCAAACTGGATGAAATGACTTGCACAGGGTCACACAGCTAATGTCTGAAGTTGAATTTGAACTCGGGTCTTCCTGACTCCAGGTGCTGTGCTTTGTCCACTCTGCCACCTAGCTGCCTCAATCTGAGTTTAGGCTTACTTTAACAAAAAAGAGAAGAAAAAATATTTCTATAAAGGCTGAACACTTGATAAGCATAGTGACAATAAATAAAGAATAATCCTTGCTTTCATAGAATTTATAGTCAGGAAGGGTATGGCACAATATAATGTTACTACTTCCAGTTGCTTAAGAATGGTAAAGAGAAAATGTTCTGTGTGGTCTTAGGAACAAAAGGTCCAACTAGGGTATTTAGGGAAGTCTTATGGACTTCCCTTCAGTAGGGCCTTAAGAAAATGAGTGGAGATTCTGTACATACAGAAAGGCATTCCAGCTATAGAAAACATTATGAATAAAGATTTGGTGTCAAGATAAGGCAAGTTGTATTTGCAAGGCCATGTAGTCCATTTGTTTTGAAAGTTTAGTACATGGGAGATAGTGGTTGGAAATAAGGCAGTAAAAGTAAAGTGTTACCAGATTATAGAGATGCTTAAATGTGGTCCTAAGGAGATTGATCTGACATTAACAATAGCAAGATCTGTTACTTTCATTGTTCATACATCTAGAATGTGACAAGAAGCCTCTCAACACTTTTATCTACCACCTACTTCTGTTGAAGTGAGAAAAATGATACTCCTAGAAGTGATTTAGAAACTCTTGGGCAAGAAACAGAGGATGTTATGGGTACATGTTGCATTTTCATCACCAAAACCAATCAAATACGAATACTTAGAAAAAGGAGAAAATTGGTGAAATTAGTAGGTGAGAAATGTGATAATGAGGTGGAAATACTGGTGATCTAGCCCCAGGCCTCTCAGTCCAGAGCTATGGGGAGGCATCAGCACAGAGCCTGTGGCTGTGGGAGCAGCTAGCCCCGAGGCCTCCAGCAAATAGTCTAAAGGTTTACAACTCACCTTCTTGAACTTCCGGGAGCCATGATGGCCAGGTAAAATGGCTCTAATCCCTCCCTTGAATCAACATAGAGGATACTATCTCAGGAGAAACAAAGGAGCCAGAAGTGGGGCTTCAGTAGCCAGAGAAGTAGGGGAGAGGGCCCTTCTTGTGGTGGCGAAAGGAGACTAGTGCAGGAAGAGAGGTGTCCCTGTAGGCCCAACCTCAGCATAACGAGAGTAACTGAGCCCCAGGGGGGTGGAACTAACAAACATCAACACCAGGGCCCCAGATGTGCCTTTGCTCAGCCAGCAGGAGTGGCAGATACTAGCAAGGACAACAGCCGAGGCCATCCGTGCTGTAGAGCACCCCCAGGGGAAGAGGAGACTTCTGGAAGCCATATGACCCCTCCCCCACACCTCATGAAACCAGAGGCCAGAGTACACAAAGCCAGTAAACAGGCCCACAGATCCAAACACAATCAGCTTGGGACATAGCCCCATGAACCCCAGAAGCAGAGATCCACTTTAGAAGCCAGGAGGGAAAAAAAACCACTATGAAAAAGCACACTAAAAAGCTTTCAAATACCATTGATTCCTATTGTGGAAAAAGGGAAGATCAAAATAGCAATTCAGAAGAGGACAGTATGGACACTATGCCTACATATAAAACCTCAAAATGGAAGGGGAACTGGTCTCCAGCCCAAAAAATATTCCTGGAAGAACTCAAGGAGGATTTTATAAACCAAATTAGAGAGGTCAGAGAAATGAGATCATGAGATAATGGTGTCTGAGAGTTTGATTTGGATTTCTGGATCATAGCTTAAAATCAATTTTGAATAACAAATTTCTAATTTTAATTTTAACAAGATGAAGTACCCTGTTATGTGTTACATATGTGTTACTATGTTATTATGTATTACATGTGCAACAGTTTTTGGATGACACGTTTTCAAACTGATGGATGAGTAGAACAAATAGAGCTATGAATAGCAAAAAAAGTTGGTCATGTGGAACTTCAATAAAATATAGGCTAGCTATAGTAATAAGAGAAGAAAAAGAAATTAAAGGAATTATAATAGGCAATGAGGAAATAAAACTATCACTCTGCTGATGATATGATGGTAAACTTAGAGAATCGACTAAAAAAGCTAATTGAAATAGCTAACACCTTCAGCAAAGTTACAGGATATAAAATAAGCCCATATAAATCATCAGCATTTCTACACATTATCAACAAAGTCCAGTCCAAAGAGATGGAAATAGAAGTTCCATTTAAAATAACTGCAATCAATATAAAACACTTGGGAATCTACCTGCCAAGACAACCCAGAAACTGTATGAACACAATTACAGAACACTTTTTTTGTACAAATAAACAATTGGAGAAATATTAATTGTTCATGGGTAGGTTGAGCCAATATAATAAACGTAGCAGTTCTACCTAAGTTAATTTACTTATTTAGTGCCATACCAAACTGCCAAAAATAATTTTATAGAACCAGAAAAACAATAACGAAATTCATCTGGAAGAACAAAAGATCAGGAATATTGAGGGAATCAATTAAAAAAGTGAAGGAAGGTGGCCCATCAGTATCAGATCTCAAATTGTATTTCTAAGTTGTAGTCATAAAAACAATCTGGTACTGGCTAAGAAATAAGAGTGGTGGATCAGTGGAAACAGATTAGGTATACAGTACATAGTAGCAGAAGATCATAGTAACCTAGTGTTTGATAAACCCAAAGATTCAAGCTTTGGGTGCAAGATCTTACTATATAAACAAAACTGCTAGGAAAACTGGACAGGAGTTTGGCTGAAACTAGGTATAGATCAACATCTGAAATTTGAAATGGGTACATGATTTTAGACATAAAGAGTGATGATATAATAAGCAAATTAGGGAAGCATGGGATATTTTACCTGTCAGATCTATGGATAAGGGAAGATTTTATGACAGAATAAGAGATACAGAGCATTACAGCAAGTAAGATGGAGAGTTTTAACTGCAATAAATTAAAAGGTTTTTGCACAAACAAATCCAATGCAGCCAAGATTAGAAGGAAAACAAAAAAAAACTGGAAGGGAGAAATTACAGTAAGTTTCTCTGATAAAAGTCTCATTTCTCAAATATACAGGGAATTGAGACAAATTTATAAGAATAGGAGTCATTCTCCAAATGGTGGAAGGACAGGAATAGGCAGCTTTCAGAAGAAAAAAATCAACTCTATCTATAGCCATATGAATAACTATTGATTAGAGTAAAGCAAATTAAAACATCATTTTCCACCTATCAGATTGGCTAATATGACAAAAAGGGAAAATGACAAATGTTAGAAGGAACATGGAAAAATTGGGACACTAATGTGCTGTTGGTGGAGTTGTGAACTAATCCATCTATTTTGGAGATCAAATTGGAACTATGCCCAAAGGACTATAAAATTGTGCATACTTACTGACCTAGAAATACCAGTACTAGGTCTGTATCCCAAAGAGATCATAAAAAAGGGAAATAGACCCACACATACAAATACATTTATAGCATCTCTTTTTGTGGTGGCAAGGAATTGGAAATTGAGGGGATGCCCATCAATTGCAAGTTGTGATATATGAATGTAATGGAATATTTTTGTTCTATAAGAAATGATGAGCAGGCAGATTTCAGGAAATCCTAGCAAGGCTTACATGAACTTGTGCTGAGTAAAGTGAGCAGAACCTTGTACACAATAACAGCAACATTGTGTGATGACCAATTCTGACAGACTTAGCTCTTCTCAGCAACACAGTATCCTAAGACAATTTAAAAATATTCGTGATGAAAAATGCTATCCCTATCCAGAGAAAGAACTGTGGAGTCTGAGTACAGATTTAAGCATGCTATTTTCATTTTTATTCTTTTTCATGGTTTTTCCCTTTTCTTCTGATTATTCTTTCACAACGTGACTAATGTGGAAATATGTTTAATATGATTGTACATGTATAGCCTATATCAGATTGGGGAGAAGGGGGGAGGGAGGGAGAAAAGAATGGAGCTCCAAATCTGATACTGATAAGCCACCTTCCTTCACTTTTTTAAATCGATTCCCTTGATATTCTTGACCTTTTGTTCTTCCAGGTGAATTTTGTTATTATTTTTCTGGTTCTATAAAATAACTTCAGTTATGAATGTTGTAAACTATCTTTACATGTAATTGGAAAAAAACACTATTAAGTTAAAACATGTTTTTACATGTAACTGGAAAAAGAAAAAGCATCATACATTGTACATAAAATAATCAGCTTATCTTTTCTGTATTTCGTCAGATGTGTGCAGTCGATCTCATTTTTTCCCCAATGACTCTGGTGTGAAGAGTCTGTATAACATCTAGTGGCCACACTTTGTCTAAACTTGGCTTAAATTACAGTAACCATAGCCCAGTCTTATGTCTGAAAACCAACTGTATTCTTTCAAGGTTCAGCTGCTCCTAATAAGAAACATGCCTATTCCTCCCCTCATCTGTAGTGTTTATTTTCCTCGATATCATAAATGTATAAAAAACAAACATGACTTTCAAGTGATTTTTAAATGAAAAAGACATACCAGACTTAAAATTTTAAATAGTCTTTCAAATATTATAGCATATATACTACCTCAATTATTAAAATTTAAGATTTCACTAATATTTTGGGGATTGAGAAGGAGGTTGGTGGAAGATAACTACCAGTTCATATTATCCAAGTTAGATACCATATCCTATAATACAACTAAGGCCTATGAAGACTAGCAGGGGAGATACCATAAGTGACAGGAGACAAAATCCTGGAAAGTAACTAGCAAAAAATAAAAGTCTGTTTGTGGATGTCCCTACAAAAATCACATTGTATGTTGGACTAGAAAAGTTAACTAAAGCTCCTAATGTGAGGAACAAATTTATCCTTCTAGTTATCTATGTGAAACTTAGAAGATATCTTATTTTAAAAGAATAGGGTAGTTAAAAGAGAGTAGGGTGAGTATCTGGTGTAACATTTTATATCAGAGAGAGCTACTCAATTGAGGAATTCCAAAAAATGGTTGGAGGATAGGCATTAAGATTGATAGGGAGAACATTTTTTCTAAGGTCACTGAAGAGGAAAATAGAAGTGATATTATTGGTGTATATATACTCTTGGCCACATTGCCAGTAGGAGAGAGATGAGAACAGGGAGCTCAGAAATATATGCAAGACAGCAGTGTTAAGATCTCTCTTTTCTCCATGAACAAAATATTGACCAGATAAGTCTGCAAAACCAACTCTGTGAGTCAGCTTTCTAGTGTTTGTGTGTTGGGGTACCAGAGATCACAGGGATGCCATGAACTCTGGTTTTCTGTCTGTTGATGAAAAGTTGATTGTCCAACTATTTTCCATGTACAAGGTAATCCAGAAAATATTTCCAGTTACTATGAGGAAATTAACATTATTCTGTATCATTTAAAAGTTGATTCTATTCTGTCATTGACCTTTTTCTTTATTACTGCCTCCTTTTGTCAACCCATTTTTATGTTCTTGAGTTAAGCTCAGGAATGCAGATTTCCCTCCAAGCTAGTTTAAACATGTGATTGAAAGAAAAAAAAATGTTATCATTCATGCTATTAGCTCTTGGGACATCTTATTATATATAAACCCCAACCAGCCTAACCTGGTGCCATCACCCCAAAAGACATGTCATGTGTCCTTGCCTGTTCTTGTTCAGTCAGGGGAGGTTTAATCTCCACAGAAGGGATAGCAAACCTGGTGCTACTGATCTCTCTTTTTTCTTTTTTAATTTTTTTTGTCATTTAATATATTTATTTTTCAGCATTGATTTTCATGACAGTTTGAATTACAACTTTTCTCCCCATTTCTACCCTCCCCCCCACTCCAAGATGGCATATATTCTGGTTGCCCTGTTCCCCAGTCAGCCCTCCCTTCTGTCACCTCACTCCCCTCCCAT
>CM053628.1:26665746-26710283 GCA_028646595.1 Phalanger gymnotis | reverse complement strand
CAATAATTTTTAAATTCTCTCTCCTGGATCTATTTTCCAGGTCAGTTATTTTTTCATTCCTTTGGTTCTGTTTTGTAATATCTTGATTTCTCATCAAGTCACTAGCTTCTACTTGCTCCAATCTAATATTTCAGGTAGTATTTTCTGCAGTGGTCTTTTGGACCTCCTTTTCCATTTGGGTAATTCTGCCTTTTAAGGCATTCTTCTCCTCATTAAGCTTTTTGAAGCTCTTTTGCCATTTGAGTTAGTCTATTTTTTAAGGTATTGTTTTCTTCAGTATATTTTTCCAAATTTTTTTGTGTCTCCTTTAGCAAGTCATTGGCTTGTTTTTCATGGTTTTTTCTCATCCTTCTCATTTCTCTTCCCAATTTTTCCTCTACTTCTCTAACTTGCTTTTCTAAATCCTTTTTGAGCTCTTCCATGGCCTGAGACCAGTTCATGTTTTTCTTGGAGGCTTTTGTTGTAGACTCTTTGACTTTGTTGACTTCTTCTGGCTGTATGTTTTGGTCTTCTTTGTCACCAAAGAAAGCTTCCAAAGCCTGAAACTGAATCTGGGTGGGTTTTCCCTGCCTGGTCATGTTCCCAGCCAACTTACTTGACCCTTGATTTTTCAGCGGATTTTGACTGCTTGCAAAGAGTTCTATGTTCCAAGCTTGGGGGGATGCGCCAGTTCTGCCACACCAGCACTCCTCCTTCTCCAAGAACCCCCAACCTGGACTGGACTTAGATCATCAGCAGGCTCTGCACTCCTCTGATCCACCACTTAATTCCTCCCACCAGGTGGGCCTGGGACCAGAAGCAACTGCAGCTGTAGTTCTGTAGCTGCCCCACCTCCACTGCCCCCTGGGGTGGTGGCTGAACTGCAAACTCCTTCTTTCACTCTGTCCCCAGCAGCTTTTCTCACTAACCTTCTCCGTTGTCTTTGGTGTCTGTGGGTTGAGAAGTCTGGTAATTGCTGCAGCTCACTGATTCAGGGTGCTAGGGCATGCTCTGCCTGGCTCTTGGTTTGGTTGGTCCACGCTGCCCATGCTGGGCTCTGCTCTGCTCCCAGCTCCATGTGCAAAAGACCTCACCCAGCAACCATCCAGGCTGTCCTGGGCTAGAGCCCTGCTTCCCTCTGCTATTTTGTGGGTTCTGCAGTTCTAGAATTGGTTCAGAGCCATTTTTATAGGGGTTCGAAGGGACTTGGTGGGGACCTCATGCTAGTCCCTGCTTTCCAGCTGCCATCTTGGCTCCTCCCCCACCCCTCCCCCTCTACTGATGTCTTAGCCAAGATATCATTGCTTTATTGTCAGGAAGGGGTGTGATTAGCTGCACCAGAATGCTAAACTACTTTATTTAGTATAGCCAATTATAATGTTTCTCCACTACTCAGACCCCCCTCCTTCCTGCAGTGGGGTCACTGGCCTTACTGAGGTGGCCAGTCTGACCCATTTTGATAACAATTATATGTGTCACTTTAATAAACTCATTTTGCTCAGAGTATCTGTTTACCTTTATTTAATTTACTCAAGACAATAAGAAGTCTTAAGTTCAGCCTATATGAATCAAGTCAAACACTACAAATTATTAAATCCATTTTGTTTGCCTTGAGTAGTCCTCTATTAATTGGAATGTTCTGTTCAGCTGTGTAGAATTTGACCTTCTTTTCCCCCATTCTTTTTTGACAGTCCATTGTGTATTTTATCAGGCTGTGTAGCTCATTCAAAAGAAAAACCTTCTTTCTGATAATACCAATATTTTTGAGCTGTTTACTCTGCCTGCTGGTTAGGTGGGCGGAACAAAGGACTGCGTGAGGGGAAGGGGGAGGGGACAGGACAAAGAGATATATTGGCCATATTCTGAGTTTTGCGTTTTACCTTAAAATGTTCGATTATAAGTCCTATAGACAACAGTCTGGAATGTACCAGAAACTCTGCCCCCTCTTGCCCACTCACTATTGTATATCAAACAGGACCTGCATGATGCATGACCTCTTAGGACCATGACAGAAAGATTACTTCATTAGCCAGCTATTAAGATAAGGAAGGGCTTTGATTCTAAAGTTTCATATTTCAATATTTTAACTTGAATAGTAGCAGAGCATAAGAAACATTCTGGGACAATAAGAGTGTAAATTCTGTTAATGAGCTCCTTTTCCTGTCTTAACTTCAAAAGAGATGAGATTAGATCAAATTATTTGATTTATTTTTTAGTCATGTATATATATATATATATTATATGTATATAGCATATATATACATACATACACACAAATATAAACTCAGGTTCTTGTCTAGTCTTTCAAATGGCTAAAGTGATGCTATATTTTTATAATTTTGAGAGTCATTATCCACATAACTCCTTTCTATATAAGTAACTGTCCAGCTTTGTGAGATGATAGCTGACATACAGTGACCTAGTTTCAGGTAGCATTTGTAGACAGTGGTCCCAAAATAGGTATACTGTTTTGTCATTGCACAACTCCAAATGGTTTCCTCCAAACAGCTATCTGACAGGAGGTCTCTGATGTATCACTTCCATTCTGTTCAAACTGATCCACTTGCCCTGAGTTACAGGTGGAATGGCTTTGGGTTTAACAAACAGTTATATTTGTGTTTTCCTGTAAAATGTTCCTCTATTGTGAAAAGATTTGACAGTACAAGAAACCAAGGAAACACAGTGGAACTGTACCGCCCCCCTCAAATTAGGGTATACTGTAACTATTGAATTTACACCAAACTATGTGTACATCTTCTGTAGTGGTGGGGTTTTGGTTTTGGTTGTGCTTTGTACTCCATTCTTTCTCCAACCTCATACCATTGTAATTCTGTCCTATATGCCATGCCAAATCCCTTGACATGTGTGGGCCTCAGGAGATGGCAGTGTGTGTCACCACCCAAGTGTTTGCAACTCCTCAAACGCATCTCTTTACATTGAGTCATCTGCCTGCCTAAAATCCTCAAAATATATCCAGATTTCTTCCCCTACTCTTGGCAAATTAAATCTACAAAAACTGTCTGTCAATCATTTGCAACTAGATACATCGAGAGATAGCTAGTTTATAATGCACCCATTCTGCATACAGAGGCTATTTATATTGGTACCATGTTCAGATGTAAGTAATTGATATATTGGAAAATGGCCATGGGCATTCTGAGGAAGTGAAATCATACTTTGACTCAGATTCTGATCTTGCCAACTTTAATTTATTCTATGTGGGAGCTGAGGGACCATGTTCTCAATTCTGAATGTGTGGTCTCAGAACCAAAGATTTTATCCTATGGTATATTTTTTCTAAGTGTTTTTTCCACTTGCTACAAGGAGTTATTTACTGCTATTTTACGCTAATAGAAATGTCCCCTCCAAGCTATTTTGTCATTCTGTTTCAGGTGGAAGAGTATAGAATTGCAAGGAAAACAGAGAGGTAATCTGTTTTCTTCCATTGACAATTCTTCGTATTAGTCATTTGTAAAGCATTTAGTTTCTGTTTTGTTTCTCTTAACTATATTATTATAGTCAATATGCATATTTTCCTGGTTCTGCTAGCTTTGCCTTCCGTTCTTGCCATGTTTATTTGTATTCACCATATTCATTATTTCTTACAGTGAAATACTGTTCCATTTCATTAACTTTCCACATTTTGTTTAGCCATTCACCAATCACAAGTGGACACTTACTTTGTTTTGATTTCTTTGCTACCACAAAAAATGTGTCTATGGGTGTTTTGATATATATAGGATCTTTCTTTTGTCTTCAATCCCATAGTATAAGTGTACCAATGGGATCTAGGTCAAAAGGTTTGGGCATTTTAGTCACTTGCTTAGCATAATTCCAAATTGCCTTTCTGAATAGTTAATAATTCTGCTAACAGTGTCTTAGTATCTTAGTGTCTTTCTTCAAATTTTCCCAAAATTAATAATTTCCATCTTTTTTCATCTTTGATAATTTCTGCATGTGAGGGTATAACAATATATCACTGCTGATCCAGGAGGGTTGAGGAAGGCTCTAGGCCCACAAGTGCTGGGATCAGTCCTAGGGAAATCTGGCCTTCAAAGCAAGTGGTCAGATCCTTTACTGCTGTATCTCCACCCTGAAAGCTGAATGAAATAATTTATAGAAAACTGAAATTTAGCTTATGTATAGGGTCTGCCAAAAAGGGTTTGTAAAGAAAGTACTCGATGTCAAAAAGGTAGTTCGACAACAATCTTTACTCAATACAAAAGAAACTCTTAAAACCGAAACACTCAAAAACATTCGTTGATAAAGATTTGAAATATGTTACAAATATAGTACACTGTCCTCAGAGACTAATATTTAAGACATCAAAACATGAAACATTGTGGGACAGTTATTGTTATTGTTTCCTTATTTCAATCATATTTGACTTTTTGTGATGCCATTTGGGGCTTTCTTGGCAGAGATCCCAGATTGGTTTGATATTTCCTTCTCCAGCTCATTTTACAGATGAGGAAACTGAGGCAAATAAGGTTAAGTGACTTGCCCAGGATCTCATAGCTAGTCGAGGCTGGATTTGAACTCACGAAGGTGAGTCTTCCTGATTCCAAGCCCAGTGCTTTATCTACTGCACCCCTTACCTGGTTAGCAAATATTGTTTATTGCTCTTCATTGACCCTTATAGCTCTCTCAAAATACATTTCTACTGACCAGCCATAACTAGAAGTTGAGTTCATGCTTCTATCTCTGGTTTTCTGTGTGAAAGGTATTATTTCAGAAAAGTACTGTTGATACCAGTCAGATAAAACTGAAAATCCCAGGAGCTCCCAACCACTCAAAGTAATCTGGTTGCCTCACATGCTAGAAATGCCCACCTCAGTGTCACCATTCAGTCACCTATGCTTAGGGGAGAAAACACAAAGCAGAAGAGGCAGCCAAGGCCTTAAGATCCAGTCTTAGACTCTTTTAGCCATCACATGTGCTCTATACTGTATGCAGTCACCGCTGTTCACAGGGCTTTGCAGTGGCAACTTGTCCTCCCCTTGGGAAGTCCCAAAGTGGGTTCTAAACCACAAATTCAGGAAAGAGGAAGGCAAAAGCAGAAGTCTTATATCCCTTTAAAATCTTAGTGGGCTGCTCTTCCTGGCTCACTTGCCAGTCCTCTTTAATTTAGCTCCCTGCCTCTCTGCCATCACAGGAACCAAGGAATTGTACATCATCTTAAAGCCCTTCAGTGCTGAGCGTTTATGTTCTCAAAAGTGGCCAAGTGGAACATATATCCATTCACGCTCATGGGATGTATTCTACTCATACTATAAGGTGAAATACACTTGGACTTTTTCTGAATTGGGGAATGATCTTATTTATTTGTGTTAATTTCCTATATATTTTGTATATCCAAATCCTGTCAGAGGTGTCTGACCATCAAGATTTCCTCTTGTGCTTTTTTCAAGTTAATTTGTGGATTTTCTGGTTTTAGTAATTGAAATATAATCATTTCTTTCTGTTTCTAGTTTGTTTCTAGAGATGTTTTTCATTTGAGGACTGCATCTCAGAAATTTTTATATACTGCTATATGCCGTTAACATTTTACTTTACATAATTCTTTTTTTAATTTTTTTTATTTTTAGTTTGCAACAAACAGTTCTACATAATTTTGAGTTCCAGATTTTCTTCCCTCCCTCCCCAAGAAGGCATGGAATCCCATATAACTTCTATGTATAACTTGGCATTGAATTAATTTACACACTAGTCAAGTTGTGGAGAAGAACCATGACCAATGAAATGACTCATGAGAAAGAAGAAACAGAACCAAAAAAAAAAACCACAACCCAACAACAAATACAAAAGAGAGAAAAAAAAAAGTGAGGGGGAGAAAAAGGCGAGCATGAAGTGTGCCTTGATCTGCATTCATACTTCATAGTTCTTTCTCTGGATGTAGATAGCACTCTCCATCGTGAGTCCTTTACATAATTCTTAATTGTTTCTGGGATTTGTTCTTTGATCTACTGATATGCATATTGCTATTATTAAGCCTTATTTTAAATCTCTATCTTTTTCTTGTGTTCCCTATATTTATTACTGTTTTTATTGCTTTGGGGTCTATAAAAGATATGTTTTATATTTATAATTTTTATAGTTATTTGTAATTTCTCTGTGACCTAATATATAGTCTATTTTTGTAAAAGTATCACATACCTCTGAGAAATCTGTATGTTCCATTATGTTCTTATTTAGAAAATGCCATAAATACTTCAACTCTAACTCATCCAGTATTTTGTTCAGTTCTACATTTTCTTGTTTATCTCTCTTGGTATTGTGACTTTTGTAAGTGTATGTTTTATTTATTTATTTGCAAAACAGATTTACATATCAGTCATGTTGAAAAAGAATAATTAAAAGCACAAAAACATAAAGAAAATGAAAAGAATATGCTTCAGTCTGCACTCAGAGTTCATCAGTTCTTTCTCTGGAGGTGGTAAGAATTTTTCATCATGGGTCCTTTGGAATTGTATTGCATTATTATCTACATTGAATAGTTAAGTCTTTCACAGTTGATCATTGTTATGGTATTGCTGTTACTGTGTACAATGTTCTCCTGTTTCTGCTTGCTTCACTTTGCATCAGTTCATGTAAGTCTTCCTAGGTTTTTTCTGAAACCATCCTGCTCATCTTTTCTTATAGCACAGTAGTATTCCATCACAATCACATACCACAACTTGTTCAACTATTTCCCGATTGATGGGTATCCCCTCAATTTCCAAATCTTTGCCACTACAAAAAGTGCTGCTCTAAATATTTTTATACAAATAGGTCCTTTTCTTTGATCTCTTTGTGATACAGAGCTAGTAGTGGTATTGCTTGATCAAAGGTTAGGCGTGATTTTATAACCCTTTGGACATGATTTCTCACATGATTGTGAACAATATTCAGTTCTTCTTTTGAGAGGTGTTTGTCTATAGCCTTAGATCACTTGTCTATGAGGTTCCCTCCTTTTTATACTTGAAGTCTCTTCCATTTTCTCATGTGAACGAATGAACTCAGAAAAGGTATAGATACAAGGTAAGGAGTGGAAGGAAAGGCCATTGACTCTGTTACTTATTCAACCACATTCCTTGTCCTTTAATATACACACATAATCAGAATCTACAAGGGGCTTTACCTTACCTACATAATTGTTCTTCCATAAATAATTAGGTAATTAGAAGGTAACCAAGAGGTAAGTTGAGCTCACTTAGTAGTAGAGGAAAATGATGGCCAAGAGAAGAGTGATCAGGACCTAAAAAATATCACGGAAATTTGAGTGAAGATATGCCTAGGCATGAATAAGCATTGAATGCAAAAAATAAATCACCGAATATCCTTTTCTCTTGCCTTGCCTTGAATGATTCTCATAATAAATTAAGGTAATAATGCCTGTGGTTTATAAATATCAATATTTTGGGCATGATGTTAGGCTATCCAGGGGGAATTTTCAAAATATCTCATGATTTTTTTAAACAACCTGGCCAAAACTCCATGTCAAAAAGGTAAGAGAATATCAAGAATGATTCCTAAATTAATTTCAGAAATTGTCGTGAATTTCATATATCTATATCTTCACTTTCCAACACTTCATACAAGTTTTAGATCACTTTCCAATTAAAAAAAAGGTTTAACAAGTAACTATACCAAAGCCTGCTGTATTCCAAGTATAATTTACTAAAAAAAATTTTTTTAATTTACTAGCAGGAAAGAGATGTGTTGTAGAACAGCAGACTTATTGGCTCAAACTAATATTTTGTTATTGAGTTGTTTCAGGCGTGTCTGACTCTTGGTGACCCCATTTGGAGTGTTCTTGGCAAAGATACTGGTGTAGTTTTGCCATTTCCTTCTCTAGACCATTTTATAGATGAGGAACTGAGGCAAACGGGGTTAAGTGACTAGCCCAAGGTCATACAGTTAGTAAAAGTGTTTGGGGCCAGATTTGAATTCAGGTCCTCCTGACTCTAGGGCCAGCCCTGTCCCTGCTGCCCCAAACCAAGATATAACTCAGTAATAAAAGGGTTACTCTTCAAGCTGTTTTCTAGTTAGCCTGAGAAAAATGTGAATTACTGCTTTTATGCCATGGTTATACACGTGGGAAATTATTTGTAGGACCTTATTTTTTTTTTAGGGCTACAAGATTACTACTTTCCTTTACTCATTTTATAGGTAAACAAACTGAAGACAAAGGTCAGTAATTTGCCCTGTCACAAAGGTAATACAGCCAGAATTTGAACTCGGGTCTTTACGTGGCTTCAGAACTCCTACGCCTTTGCCTCCAGCACAGTGTTAGCTATGAGATCCACCCAAGGCAAGTCCTCAAACTATTCTCCCCAATACCAAGCTCTGAGTGAACTCAGCAGGAGTAGATAGGGGAGACATCGTCCAGTTGCCACCCTCAAAAAGTGCTTGTTCTGTATTTAAATGTAAAGGCTCATTTATCCCAGTGTACTGGCTCTCCAAAAGTAGCTGAGATGGGATGGTTATTCCTCAAGGTAAGATAGATCAAAGGATATATTCACCGGTCCTTTAGCCAGATTGTGCTAGAGTTTTGGACTTAACTACTTATCTTGGAGCTTAAAAGACCTCAGGCAGAACAATGAAGAGTAACAGGAGTCATATAGCAGAAAGTGTTAAGATGTCAGGGTGAAGATTTTGTATTTTATTTAAGAAGCAGCAGGGAACTTCTGTGAGTCTGGCTGATTTTTTTTTGGAAGGGGTATGATAAATCACCTTTTAAAATTAAAATTGTTTATTTAAATTAATAATTTCCTGTCTTGTCAGTTTTACTAATGGGGGGGGGCAAACATATAATCACTGATTTTCTTCAAGTTCTCCATTTTGTTAAACTATAGCTATATATAATATTCCATCATACTATTTTTAATTTGCGTGTGTTATTATCTTTGATTTTTCATTTGTAATGTTGGTCACTTTTATCCCTTTAAAGTTAATGAGTTTGCTAATGGTTTGTCAATTTTATTGGTTTAAAAACAGTTTGTGTCTATCAATTCAATTTTCTGTCATTTTGCATTTTCTATTTTTCTTTCATATTTTTTTGTGTTTTTTTAATTTTCATTCTTGTGACTATTTGTGTTTTTACTCTCCTGTCTGTAGATGTTGAAGTAAGTTATATATTTTCTCATCTTCTCTGTTGTTCCATTTGGCCTCAGTGTAGAAGATGGGAATAAGTTAAATGTACAGAAAAATACAAATCTTGATGGTAGTCAAGCATCCCCAAGGTGCCCCAAAGTAGAATGAATAGACTGCTTTAGGAGCCAATGGATTCCCTGTTATTGGAGATCTTTAAGCAAAGTCTGTCAGGGACGTGGTGTTCACTTAAGCTCTAGACTTGTTGGCCTGTGCACTCCCTTCCAACTTTGCATTTAGCAATCCTCTAAACTCCTTCATTCAGGGGCAGCTAGCTAGGTGGTGTAGTAGCTGGAGCACTGGGCCTGTGTAAGGAATACCTGAGTTCAAATTATGGCCTGTATGACTCTGGGTAAGTCACTTACTATCTGCCAGCCTCAGTTACATCGTATGCCAGATATGGCTAATGATGAGCACCTATATGAGGATTGTTGTGAAGACCAACTGAGATAATCTTTGTAAAGTGTTTTGCAAAGCTTGAAGTACCATATAAATGCTAGCAAACAGATGAACAGTCTTCTGCCACTCACATCACTGGACCTCTCGAGGTCCAAAGAACAAATTCATTCTGTAATATTTGGATTCAGTTAAAAGGCTTCACTTAGATCTAGAAGGCCACGTGTGGCCTCAAAGCCTCTGGGTTTTAAACCCCTGAACTTCCCCAATTCCAGAAATCAGTGCCTATGGCAAGGCCAAAACGATGGGGATGAGTGATGAGCGATATTTCTGAGCCAGTATATCATTTCTTATGTGCTAAGGCTTCATTTCCTGCAGAAAGAACAATTCTCCATTCTACTACTGCTTGAGATCAATGACCAAAATATGATAGACCATTTAACAATTAGGTGGCAATTCAGCGAAGTAGGGCAGTGGCCTGGTGATCAATTTGTAGCTTGAGTCAGTATTATATAGACTTGGCCTAGGTCAATGTAATGGAGATTTTATAACCTTCTGGCTTATAAGATACTTATCCTCCTTCAGTTTCTTTTCATTACTTTCTCTTTTTTCTATGTTTAGGAAGATGTTATAAATAGATTTTATATAAGATGCTTATACTTGAGAAATTATTAAGAAATTCTTCATAGTGAAATAATTGTTATTTCTTTTTGTTACAATTCTAGTGAATGAATCCCCTCTGACAACCTATTCAGTTTAGGAAATTGCTCTTAATTCCCTTAATGTAATTTTATTTTCTTCTCACTTATTCCTTGTTGATGATAGAGAAATTAGTCCTCTGCTTTAGTCATGACAACTCAGATTGTATTAGATACACACTGTCCCTTGTTTTTCTTTTATTGTCTTAAAAATCCTGTTCTTTAAATCTCTGAGAGGCCTTCTTTTCCAAAGATTTCTACTTCTATTGTTATTTCTAATTTTACTGTATTTTTTTCATTTTTCTGAATGTCTTAAAATGTGAACTAGCTATCTCACTCAAAAGGAAAAAAAAAGCAGGAAATTATATTTTTTCAAATAAAATTTGTCTAGAATTTCTTAATGAGGGGTGATATTTTCACCCCAACTGTCTTTCCTTATCCCACCATAAATATTAAACTGCTCCTCACATATATTCGACAAAAAGTATAATCTTCTCTATGAAAAAAATCAGCCAAATACTGATACTGATGTATGTTTATAACTAGTATGTTTTTCTGCAACTTGGGTGTGTGTGTTAGTTGGTAATATAAATTTAGTCTCTTCAAGAGGATTGTATGTAGATGGTCATTTAAAGTGGTTATGATGATCATTTCTGACATGTAAATTGAAAATGATTAACTTCCAGCATGGGACTTTAATTTCCTTTTGCTTCTCTAAAAAAAGCTCATCATTTTATCTAACTTATGAGAGTCAACATAGGCTATCTTATCAACACTACTTGACATTAATAAATAATAAAGGCAACGTTAGCTTCTCCGGGCAAGAAATGGGTCACAATAGCAGTATATGATTTTGAAGGATATTATTATAAGTCATCTTTCACTATGTGCCAGGATAGAATTGTAAGTCATTTTTAAAACTTGACGATCCACGTCACCTGAAATGATTTTTGAGATCATTTCTTTTGATGGACCAAACATCTGCCTCATTAAAAATTCTACTGCTCTTGGTTTCACAATGTGTGAGACAGTGTTCTTGGGAAATACTTCTTCATAGTTAATACATTCCAACAACATTTCATTTCTAAATCTCATATCTTTGCAAAATTGTGGCTTAGCATTAAGCTTCCAGATACTAAGAGGAAATATTATTGTTCATTTTAATGTATATTCTTTTTATTAACTATTATGACAATTGAAACAAATAATCAGTTTCAGTATTTGATATATTGAAGATGTTGTATGTTCAAAATTACTTTTTCATCTTAATTTGAGAAAAGAACTATGGATTTTCTATCTTTATAATACCCATATTTAGTATAAGACCCCACTGTAGATCATTAAAAGCTTAAAGGCACCTCTTCCTCCTTTATACTTTGTCCTCTTTTATTCCATTAATATTTACTTGGGTACTGTGTATTTTACCCCTAGTAAGAGAACAGCTTCATTAGGGCAAAAGTTCTGTATTTTTCTTTCTTGCACTCCCCCTCTGTACCAATTAGAGCACTTTACATATAGCGGTGTTTGTCAAATGAATGGATAGATATTATGGACAAAATAAACAAATAGATGAATATAAGTTATTTACAGAAAGGGACGATTTTATTTCCTACTGCAGCAAGACAATTTACAATTTTTTTTTTCTATTTAAAGCAGCAATTAAATTTTAGGCCATATTTAGAATTCCAAATTGTGTGTGTGTGTGTGCGTGTGTGTATGTGTGTGTGTGTAACACAGAATCACACAAAATCATTGTATTTCTATTTAAACACATGAGTGTGTTGAAGTAAACATTTTATGCTATTATATATAAGATTAAATCATAAAATCATAGGATTAAGTGTTCAAAGAAACCTCCTAAGTCATTTAGTCTAATTCATGTCTATATCATAAATCTGTCTAAAATATCCCTTTTCTTAGGAATTAGAGTTGGATTTTAGATAGATGTAGGTAGATATGTTTATATGTGTAATGTAGTTTTGCTAGCTCATTGGTTGGAGCTAGCTGGGCTGGGTCTTAAAAGGATTATGATACTACTTATGTTATTAATAACAAGGCAGATTTTATATAGTTCCCATTTATATAGCTTTTTTTAAAGTTCACTATGTGCTTGTATGTTTATTTTATACATTAGCAAACAGGCTTTTATTGATGTCAAGTAACTTATCCAAAGTCTTACCACTAATGATAGAGCTTGGACTCACAGCCAGGTCTTTTTTTCCTATTCTATAACTCTTTCTACTACTGCATTTTGCGTAATAGGATATCAACTTCAAATTATGAGAAATACTTCTAGCCAAGGTGATTCCTTGATGGCTAGCAGGCAGTCTAGTTGCCCCATACCTACTCCAGCAAAAACCTAAAAATCACACCAGACTGAATAATTATCAAGAAATACAATGATAAAGCATACTAAGTGACTTCATCTACCCTAAATTTCACAAAAAGTCAACCAGAAGTGCACAAGCAATAGAAAAAGGGGCAGCCAGAAAAACCATTGAATAATATAGTTAAACAAAAGTGTAATGTTCCAAGGCAACCTACCAGAGATGCATGTAACTTTTGTAGTTCTTTATCAGTAGGCCATGAGAGCTGATAGCTTCCACCAGAAAGTCTGAAGCAGCTTCACACCCTAAGCAAGAACCTTAGATACCGTTGGAAGCCATAGCAACCAGTCCAGATATATTTCTCAGACCTGTATACCTCAGGCTCAGGGCCTTAGTACTCTGGCCTGCTATACTACACAGGGCCCTGAGCCATCATTGAGCTGCAAAAATCCAGTGGGACTTATTCCTGGAAAGTGTACATTAACCAAGTTATCAAAATCAGGCAGGGGCAACCCCCACACCTAAAAGCCCTCATTCAGAAACTATGGCTAGAGACATGAGCTGGCAGAATATACAGACCACTGCAAATAATTATAATATATCCAGAGATGCCCAAAAATACAACCTAGGAGAGAATAAATGCAAAACAATCGTATGGGGTTTTTCTTAAGTCATGTGGAATTCCTTAGATTTTATGTGTTTCTTCCCACTGATAACATTCAGTAGCAGTCAGATTTAGACAATCTGTCTTCACTTCTGTTATACTGTTTGAAGTTTACTCACTTACAGAATAAGAAACAGAATGAAGCATTTACCTCCCATGCTACACAGACTGCAATGAGTTTATTTCATTAAATTACATTAAGTTAAACCTTAAATGGGCAGCTGGATAGTGTAACGGATAGAGTACTGGGCCTGGAAACAGGAAGACTCATATTCCTAAGTTCAAATTTGGCCTTAGATACTGACTAGCTGTGTAATCCTGGGCAAGACATTCAATCCTGTTTACTTCACTTCCTCATTTGTACATCGAGCTGGAGAAGCAAAAGGCAAACCACTTCAGTATCTTTGCCAAAAACAAAATAAAACAAAAAACCCCAAACCAAAACAAATGGGATGGTGAAGAGTTGGACATGACTGAAAATGACTTAACAACAACAAAACATTAAATTAATTTCCTTATACCAAATATCACATGTTCTATGGCCACTGCAGATAGTTCCCCAAGGATCTTAAAGCCACTCAGATGTTCCTTTATTTTCTGAAGAGTACCGTAGGTTGATTCTAGTTGCACTTACTGGTCTGGTGGCCCTTTCCTTCCCACATACAGCAAGTGATTTGCTACAGAGGGCTAGTCCCCAGGTAATGGAGGAGATCTGCTTGCTTTGGACTTAAGCTGGCAATGGGAGACTCAAGTAGAGAGTCAAAGGAAGAAAAATGGATTTTCCACAAAGAGTACTTGGAGAAGAAATAAAAACTACTTCTAGAAGAAATAAAGCAAGGGATTAAAAAATGACAAAGCAACAAACAAACAAAGCAGGAAGTTAGAACAGGAAGGTAGCTAAATAGCTTATAGTAGAAGGTGGTAAACTTCAACCGATTCATAGTATACTCGATGGAAATCAGAATACGTCAAAGAGAAATCATTGACTCCATGAGATATTAGAACTATTGGAAAATAAAGAGCTATTAGAATAAAAATCAAAAGACTGAAAAAAGAAGAACTAAAATATTTGCTATCAGAAATTTTTTTAACTGATCTAGAAAACAGGACAAGGAGAAATAATTTAAGGATCAATAGACTACTGACAACTACGATAAAAAGTATTGCATTTCAAGAAATTATAAATAAAATATAAATGTAAAATGTTTCTACAATCTGGCCTACCCATAATATTTCCAGAAAGAACTCATTTTTGAGAACTATTATTTCTTTACCTTCTTCATTCTCCATGACCTTTTGATGACCCACGATTCTTTTTAACTACAGGGCCACTGTAAACCTTAATACCAAGCCAAAACTTTCTTGGATGTGAATATCCCGATATGGCCTATGCCTAAGGCCAGCCTTAGGTATGTGATGCATTAGTCATTCTCTTCTGGATATAATTGATACCCACGGGAATTTGGTGGGTAATGCCGTGTGGATAAGAGCCAGGAGCATGTGTTTACTTATCGTGTATTTATTCCACATAATAAAGCAGGCATAATATAAATACAGTATACCTGGCACATAAAAAGCAACTCTTGATTTTCTTTTCCTTCATGAGTTTGAAAAAGAGCTTATAATCTCTCCCTCTTCCTAAATGTATGGGAGATAGGAATAAAATTCATCCAACCCCTGACACTGTGCCTGATACACATTCCGATAGCAAACTAAATAATTATTGAAAAATGATAATCATTGTTAATTTCATGTAACTGAGATCTGAGAGTAACAATTTGAATTCTTACATGTAACCTGTCCCCCAAGACTCTGCCTGGGGAAGGAACACCGAGGCCTAGAAGTAGACTGCTCTAGATTATTTTTATCACTTATTAATATTGTTTGAACCTAGCTTTATGTGACTAAATATTGTCTAAACCAAACAGCTTACTCTAGAAGTCAGTCTGACCTCATGGACACTCCAGGGAAGCTGGATGTTTATACGGAATGCTAGTATTTTGTGTTTGTGTTGGGTCCCCTCAGGTCTTGTTTTGGGTTGACCCAAAAATTGCATTTTAGGTTCTCCAAAACAGATTGACTTACCTGCTGATATACATCTCATACTGCCTTTCTCTTAGAAACTGCCTACTGCTTATGTGAGACCAGTCAGGCATATGTCCTTACGCCCTTGTCTGAACTCTATGTAATGTGATCTCACTAAGACTTGGGGAGGCATCCACCCCTTCTCTCTGGCAAAGACCTAATATTTTTTTCTAAAAGCATTTAAAATTTCAAATGAACAACGCTGCATACTTTATGGAGGTCTGCCCCATGAGCAGGATGGTGTGATGGGAACTTATTGCTACTAACCAAAATGTCAATGGCAAATACTTCTCCATGCCCGAAGCTGGTGGAAATAGCCTAAAATCCAACAATAACCAGAAGGTGTGGGGCACTCATATGTTCTCCTAAGGACTTGAGGAAAATCGCAGTCCATCTTCCCAATTAGAGATTAATCTGTGCAATGAGAGAAGTATTAGTTTTGGATTCAAAAGACCTGAGTTGAAACTTCTCATGCCATTCAAAATCTGTGTGACGTGTGCCAAGTCATTTCACCTCTCTAGGCCTTAATTTCCTCATCTGTTTATAAAAACGGAAGGGTCTTTGATTGCCTCTAGTAGCCGTATCTAAGTCTCAGATTGTCTAGTTATGCAAAGTTTCTCTGAGGTCAGAGTTATCATTGTATCAGCATTAGCCCTGCTTCACTCTCTGAGTCTTCATTGGAGTACTGCTTGCTTCTTTCAGGTAGCTGTATAAGCCAGGATTTTTCGTGAACATGTAGGCATTTCCTAAGCCTGTTTGATGTTTCCTTTAAAAAATGGCATAGAGGGAATATAAGTTTTAAGAAAGTATTAGGTCATTTGTGCATCTAGGCAGTGCAGTGAGTAGAGTACCAGGCCTGGAGGCAGGAAGACCCAAATCCAGCCTCAGACTCTTAGTAGCACTGTGACCTTGGGCAAGTCACTTCACTATTTTTGCCTCAGTTTCCTCATCTGTAAAATGAGCTGGAGAAGGAAATGGCAAACCACTCCAGTATCTTGGCCAATGAAACCCAAAATGGCGTCACAAAGAGGAGTTGATCAGGACTGAAAACAACTGAACGACAGCAAATTAGGTCGTTCACTAATACTTATTATACGTTTATGTGCATAATTGTGTGTAAAAGACTTTAAAAAAGACTTTCTAAGTAACATGCCAGAGTTTATAACTTGTTTTCTAAAATAATGTTCCCACTTAGGGTTGATGACAGAAGTGAAAAGGTACAAGTTGTTGAATTTACATTCATTTCAGCAGTTACTGAAAGTATTATCATAGTCCTTTATAACTAATATGTTACTGAAAGACAAAAAAAAAGATCATGTCCTTTCTTGTAGACTGGAAATAGGCAACTTTGTTTTAAATAGCAAAAGTATTGTGCTTACCAAAGGAAATTATTCAACAAGTGTTGTAGGTTTTGTTTTTTTCATATTTCAGAGTCGTCCTAAACCCCGGTATTATTTTCTCAGAAAGAAATGCCAGCTTGAAAAGACATTCCACATGATTCTTCAAAGTATAGATTATAGATTGGGTTATTATCAGCCTATGGAAAAGAGCTTTCTAGAAGTTTTTTATTAATTCATTTACCAAGAGTTTATTAAGTACGTCTGATTAAGTAATGAAGCACTGACAGGAACTAGCCCAAACCATGTGCATGTGTTGCTGGAATGCAGCAAAAGAGGGGGATCAAGGACCTCTTTTTAGGGAAATAATAAATAACTGAAAATAGATCTTAGATAAATAAATATCCCCTTGATTCCATTCAGTGGAAATGTCATTTCCTAGGGTGGTAAGATATTTCTAAAGTCTCATACAGAGAAACAACAAATAAATTATATCAGAAAGTATAGAATCACTTGAAATCATGTAATATATCAGAAATTGCACTGGCCCTGGAGTTAAACAGGATCTGAGTTCAAATTAGCCTTCAACATTTACTTTCCTTGTGACATTGGACAAGTCACTTAACCTCCCTGGACCTTTTTCCTCATCTATAAAACAAGATGGTTGAACTAGATTTTCACCAAGGTCCTCCCTCCTCCTCTAATGCTTTGAAGTATTTGTGGGAAGTTGGTTGCTCACACTCCTCAAAAGCAGCTCCGGTTCAAGCCCCTGGATCTCTGTGTGAAAAAAGAAGAGTTGACCACAGCACCTAGTTATCAAAAAAATAAGTTTAAATAGAAAGGTAACAGAAGGCTACAGGGCGGGGGCGGGGGGGAAGGGAGACTCCCCCACCTGCAGCCTCTTAATCCCATATATCCATGTCCTCCTCGTCATATTTTGTTCCTACCTGCCCTAGGCACAAGCTTGCTTGGGAGCACTTACCCCAGGTACTCACATTCTTCTTATCTACTCTTCTGCTTACACGAGGCTGTTGAAGTGCATTTTTTTGGTGCTGTTCAGTAGAGAGTCATATCTGGACATATCAGTGTATGAAAGAACTTCCTAGGCCATTGGTCTAAAAATTCTACTGGGGTCTGGAAGGAAGTAATAGATGCCTTTTGGCAGACGCTGCTCCACAGAGTGTTTGCCATTTCAGTGCCTCAGTCCTAAAGTCCGTTTTCTGGGCAGGCAAGTGTCTTTCCACAGAGCAGCATCTCAGGAACTTGTGTTTTAGAGATACATGGTATGCAAAAGGGACCTTTCCACTTGTTGTTTCAGTAACCCTGTCAGTGCTTCATGTACCAATGTATCTGGAACAGTTCCATCAGTCATGTGGCCTGGCAGACTTGCCCGGATGCACAAATCAGCACATCATAAGGTGCTACCCATCTACTCGGTGACAGCTTGTAGCACGAGCTGCTTAAGCAGCATGTCTATATCTACTGGTAGGTCACAGGTAGAGCTGCACTATCAAACAAATGGGAATACTTAACACAATGGCAGCAGGAGCTATACAAACAGCAAGAAGAATTCTGTCTGTTGGTTAGTCAGTCTTGTCCCCAGCCTTTGATGGTTATTGCTATGGCCAATACACTAAATATCCATCTGTTTTAGTCTAACATCTGCCTAAAGGGATTATCAAAGGAAAATGTCATCAACAAAAGAAACTAAGACTAAACAGATTAACTGATGCTTGCAATAAAGCAAACATCATTAATACTTTCTTGCTAATCCTTGTTTTAAGAGAAAATTGAACGGTGATAGCATGTTCTTCTAATTGTTATGGATGTGAATGGAGAAATTAATCTGATGAAAGAGCTGAAAGAATACTTAGAAGATGTGGGAATATTCAGATTGTCAGATTCTAGTGATATACATGACAAGGGTATTTGGGGAAATGAAAGGATGATATTGCCAGAGGCCTTGCCTGTGAGTTTTGTTGTTGTTGCTGTTGAGTTGTGTCCAACTTGCCCTACTCCATTTGAGGTCTTCTTGGCAGTGGTTTGTCATTTCCTTCTCCAGTTCACTTTACAGATAAGGAAACTAAGGCAAACAAAGGGTTAAGTGATTTGCCTTAGATAGTAAATAGATAGATAGTAAACGTCTGAGGTCACATTGGATGAATTTTCCTGACTCCAAGCTCGGCACTCTCTCCTCTGTACCACCCAGCTTCTCCTGCCCATGAGTAGGATGTGAATATCCCCATTTCAGGATTTTCTACTAATATAGCCTTAGGTTGTAACAGTCTTTGTTTTAGGTTGATTTGAACCCACCCTTCTTTAAAGTTATACTGAGATAAGATACCATAAGCATAACATTTATGATAGTGTCCAGAAGGTATAATTGCACTACTTCAGAAAATTGAAATTTCCCTAAAAGTGGAGATTTCCAAGCAGAATATGAATGCCTGATGAAGATATAGTAGAGAGAATTCATATTCAGACATGGGTTAGACAAGATGACCTGAAGTCCCTTCAATTTAGAGACTATGCTTTCATAAATATTTAAAATTCTGTTAAAACATCACAGTAAGTTATTACATATAGATGGTCTGACCTTCTCAAAAGTTTAATATTGGTGTCATATTGTTGACCATGTGTGTTGACTACGCATATTATTTCTTCCCCCAACTCCCCATCCTTCATACCACCACCAAGAAAATACACCACTAAATTTTTGAGACCATTATTTCAGAGCTGAAATGAGCCTTTTGGATTTTTGGAAACAATTGCATTAAAAATAGTGGATAAAATTAAATGATTGTGGCATTTATATTTGTCTTTCCATGTGGGCCAGGAATGAATAATGTCGATTTTGATGTTATATTTTAAATAAAAATTTTATTTGCAATTTTCAAATATGTTAGATATGCCAAACACCAAATACATTATGCTTTCCAAGTGACATTGGCCATCTCTTTATCTCATTACCCAGCCTTTCCACCATCTTTTCTTATTTTTAACTTTTTTTTCCTTTTTCAAGAAGATGTGAAGTTTTATTTTTTAACTATACCTGACAGTAGAACATTAAAGTGATGAATAGCTTTAATTTCAATAAGTGTATTCAAACCTGAAGTGGATCAGAAGTGAAATATTTAGCTGATAGTGTCCTCAGGTCATCCTACTTTTCATGAACAATTGATGAATCAATCCATCTGACACCCTAAAAGGAAATTTTGGGGTTCAGAAATGAATATGCCTGTAAAAGTACATTTTATCAAACATCTCATGTCACATACACATACACATACACACACAAAAATTGAGCATTTTATTGCAACTTGAGTTAACGGACTCCTCAACCCGTAAGCAAGTTTCTGTATTCAGAATCAAGAAATGGAGCCAGAGTACACCATTCTCTAATATTTTCTAGTTTCACTGACAGGAAAGGAGAGTATACCGAAGGAAAATTTCAAACAACATTAAGGCTATGAAGGATTTCTGAAGCTGAGCTTCCTTTTTCATTACCTTGAACATCTCAAAAAATTTTCCATTCTTCAATATTTATAGGAGATTTGTTGCTATGATGAAATGAATTTCCATAGCCTTCAGTTGACTGTTTTCCCTTTGGTCATTTCTTGCTTGGCATATTTTCAAAATAGTCATGAACATTGATGATATCCTGTGACTTTAGGTATAGTCACTAAATGCTTTAGACCATCACTTTTGACTCCAACTATTATAAAATATAGCAACTTAAATTTCTTTTGAAACTTCAAAGAACATAGATCTAGATACAGCAATGTAAAAAAAAATCATATGCTTTCCCCCCCTCTTTTATTAGAACTCCGATAATTTTTGAAGGTCATGCATAGTCCCAAATCTTTCCATTGAAGTTTTGAAATGTACTTGGCCAATATTAGATTGTAAGAGGAAATTAGAGATAATCATCTACTCGCTTGCTTATATTACATGTGTAAAAATAGCAAAAAGGAGTTTTCCTCTTTCCCTAAATTCCTTTATTTAGTGTCAAGATTATGGCCCAGCACCCAGTTACTGAGGCTTGCTACTTAGGTGTCATCATCAACTTACTCTTGCTCCCCATATCCAATCTGCTGCCAAATCCTGTGGTTTCTACTTTTGTTTTAATTTTTTATTTTATTTTATCAGAACACAAATACAGAATAGAGAAAAGAAACAAAAACACATCATAAACTTAAATATTGAAATTAAATATGAAGTAAGAAAGAAAAAAAAGCATGTCATGTACAAAGCAGAATAAAAGAGGATTCAAAATTTGTAACAACAAATTTTCATTTCAAGAAAGCCTGTATGATAAATAATACACCTTCTGTTGAGAATTGTCCATCTTTGCTTTGCTTTCTTGTGTTTTGTTCTCTACTGTGCACTTTTAAACTTTCTTCTTTTTTTCCCTCCCCCCACCCCATCTCAGAAGGCTACAATATAGTTTTGATATGTTTCTCAATATATACTTACACATACAGATATATACATACACTTATACATATATAACATGCATGTATAGACATATACTTTCCCAAACATACTCTACTCCTGATCTTTGTTTTTATGTTTGTATATCTCTCTTGTTTTCTATCCCTCCTGCCTCCTCTACTTTACTTTTACCCACTACATCGCCTTCCTATTACTTGCCTACCTCCCTCCTCTACCAAAGACCCTCCCGTCCTATTACTTGCCTTCCCCCCTCCAAGGATCTTTCCCCTATCCTCCCATTCCTATTGATCTAAACACCCTTTACTATTCCCTCATTCTCTAATCCATTATTTGCCTACCCCCCTCCTCCATCAACCACCCTGCCCTCCTATTACTTGCCTTCCCCCCTCCAAGGATTCCTCCCCTATCCTCCCATTCCCATTGATCTAAACACCTTTACCTATTCCCTCATTCTCCTCTCTGAAAATCCCTCCCTTTTCCTAATCTCTCCCTTGTGCTCTCCCCCTTCACTATAACTCTACCATTTTATTTCTTCTAGATTTAGAAGACTTTTATACTCTTATATATGTATATTCCTTCTTAAACCCATTCCCGATGAAAGTAGGTTACCAGAACTGCCAACTCTTCTCACCCATCTAAATCCTCTGTATCCTTTCTTCTTCTTGTGCCACTTTTGTATAAAATAGTTACTCTTTTTAGCTATTTCTATATGGTGTTACTTTTTAAGTTCATATCATAGTCAGGTTTATCCCTCTCTTATGAACTTGATAATTATTAATAAGAATGTTAGACATACATTTTATGTTATATAAAAGGTAAACAGTCTGTTCTTATGAATCCCTTATAGTCAGTCTTTGGTATGTACCTTTGTTTCTCTTGGTTCTTGTATGTTAAATCTTCTATTAAGTTGAGGATTTTTTAACGAAGTCTTGAAAGTCTGAGGGTTTGTTAAATGTCCATTTCTTTCATTCAAGATAATACTGAAATTTGAAGGGTATGATATTTTCAGCCAAAGCCCCAGGTCTTTTGTTCTTCAATATATTGTGCTCCAAGACCTGTGATTCTTTAATGTCTCTGCTGCTAGGTCTTGTGTAATTCTAATTGTGGCACCATCATGTTTAAATTGTTTTAATCTTGTGGCTTTTTTTTTCATTTTTTTTAAAAAAAATTTAATATATTTAGTTTTCAGCATCGATTTTCACCAGAGTTTGAATTACAACTTTTTTCCCCATTTCTACCTTCCCCCCCACTCCAAGATGGCATATATTCTGGTTGCCCTGTTCCCCAGTCAGCCCTCCCTTCTGTGACCCCACTCCCTTCCCATCACTTTTTCCCTACCTTTCTTGTAGGGCAAGATAAATTTCTATGCCCCATTGCCTGTGTATCTTATTTTCTAGTTGCATGCAATCTTGTGGCTTTTAATATTTTATTTTTGAGCTGGGGGTTTCAGAGCTTGACTATGATATTCCTATGAGTTTTCCTCATAAGATCTCTTTTAAGTGGTGTTTAATGGATTTTTTTTCTATTTCTACCTCCCCGCCTTGTTCTAATGCTTCAGGACCATTTTCTTTAACTATTTCTTGTATTATCGTATCAAGATCCTTTTTTGATCATAACTTTCAGTTACTCTGATTATTTTCATATTTTCTCTTCTTGATCTATTCTCCAAATCTATTATTGTTCTTATAAGATGTTTCACTTTCTCTTCTATTTTTTTCATTATTCATGTTTTGTTTAATTATTTCTTGATTTCTTATTATTTCACTGGCTTCACTTTGCCCAATTCTATTTTTCAAGGAGTCATTTTCCTTGAGATTCTGGATCTCCTTTTCTAATCGGTTGACTTTCCTTTCATAACCTTCTGGTTTTTCTTGGATTTTTTTTTAGTTTTTCTTCCATGTCTGTCATTTGATTTTCAAAGTCTTTTGTAAAAACTTCTATAAATTATTTTTTGGGCAAGTGACCATTCGACATTGTTCTTTGGGGGTTTCTTTACTTCAATATCCTCCTCTGAAGATGTACCCTGGTCATCTCTATTCCTGTAACAGGTTTCTATGGTTGGATTCTTTCTCCTTTGCATATGTATTTTTTTGTGGTAATAACTTGATTTTTGTAATCACCTCTACCCCTGGGGTATGGGAAATGGTGCCTCTTGCCCCAGATCTTCAGTTCCGTCTAGCCTGGAACCAAACCTTCAACCTCCTATAAGTGCCCACAGCCAGGGACTTTCTGCCCACTGCTTCTGAACTCACCTGGCATGTGCTGGTTCCTTCTTGCCCCCACCGCTCCTCTCAGCACAGCTGGGTCTGGCATTTCTCATCAGTAGCCGTTCCCGCGATCTTCCTGGACTCAAACACACAAGTTCCCTCACTATTCCGGGGTACAAAATTCTGGTGGCTGGGGCTTAGGCAGCCTCTCAAACCCACTAACCCTGGGGCTTGCCTCTAGTCGTTTAAGCAGCTTTCCTGCTTGTTGTTAAAAGGGAACCTAGCCTGGAGGTGTTTATTCCTTGAAGAGACAAAACCTGGTCTTAGGATTTTTCTTCAGATCTTCTCAAATTATCCCAGGAAGATCCTGGTTGTGCCCCTATTCTTCTTTGTCTCTATTCACACTTTGTTTGCCCTAAGGTGCTATTTCAACTCTTTTGTGGGGGAAGATCTTGAGAGCCTGGAATTTTCTGACCTACTCCACCATCTTGCCAGAATCCTTTCTCGGTTTCTACTTTCATGACACCTCTTGCTTCTCTCCTCTGACACTGTCACTACTGGTAGATACTTATCACTTCATTCATAGACTATTATAGTAACAATCTGGTTGGTCTCCCTACCTCAGGTGTCTTCCCTGCTCCAAGTCCATCCTTTACTTATGATTTTCTTATGATTCGGATCTTGTTACCTCTAAGATTGAACAGCAAAACCTTCTCTTCAGCTTTCACAGCCTAGTCCATTCCTACCTCTCCAGTCATCGTAAACTCTTTTCCCTTCCATGAATTCTTTGACCTTTTTTTTTTACTCTTCCTTGAACAAGACACTTCATCTCCTGATTCTCTGCCTTTTCACTGGCTGTTCCCCATGCATAAAATTCTCTTCCTCCTCACTTCTACCTTCTGGCTTCATTCAAGTCTCAGTTAAGTTCCACCCTGTACAAGAAGCCTTTCCCTTTCCATCTCAATGCTAATGCCTTTCCTCTTAGGTTACTTCCCATTTACTCAATACATGCATATGTATCTATATAGATATGTGTATTTTACATATACATAAGTTAATATGTGTCACACACATACACTTTCCATATATGTAGCCATTTCGGTGTTGTCTTCCCCATTAATATTTGAGATCTCTGAGGTAAGAGACTGTTTTTGCCTTTATTTGTGTCTCCGTTACTTAGCACACAGCCTGACATATAGTAAGCACTTAAAAATGTTTGAGTTTAATTTTTTAAAACAAAATTGTAATCAGCAATTTAATGTCCATATATGATGAGGAAATCAACATCTTTGCCTTAGGTTTTGAATTGCCTCATTTCTGAGTACTTGCCCTCTAGAGAAAGTGCTAATTACAAAAAAAAAATTATGAACTGGAGGTTGTAGTTGCCGTTCAGGTTGAGGTAAGAATAGACAGGAAAATGTCCGAAAAGATAACAGAAGGAAAGGAAACCATGAACCTGGACAATCTACAAACTGGATTATCAATCTTTGAACACTCAGTTTTGTCTTTTACACATATTAAGTAGTTTTTTTGGTGTTTTCTAAATATATCTTTAAAGCTTTGAGAGTCCATATGAAAACACATTCCTCCAGCATGTTGTCCTTTGTAAATTTATTTCCATAAATGTTACAGCATTGTATTAAATGCCATTTTCATTTTAATAAATTCCACTTGATGTTATTTCCATTTGAGTAAATTCTCCATGGTGATAAAAATTTACTATCAATGCATCCACATTTTCAATTGAACCTTTTTCATGAATAATGCAAAAAATATGCAAAGAAATGACATATTTATATGTACAGCAATGCGTTTTTCATATTTAGACTAAGTCAACACTCAAAACTTACCCACTTGTGAAAGATACCATTTCTTATTGGTTCACTATGTTTAACTAGCCTGTGAGAGTCAGAAGACTTGTGAAAAAGTTTTATTTCTCACATTGGATCTCCATAGAACTTTAATGAGAAGTACTAATGAATTACAAAATATTTTTGTAGGTCAACAACCTACAACAACCAACATTCGAAGCTTTGACAAAAAGCAATCTAACATTATGTCAGTCTCTCAAAAAAAGGCAAAGATGTTATTAACACCGTAATAGCTAGCATTTATGTAATATGTTAAAATTTGGAAAGCACTTTATAGGTGTCTGAAATGACCCTCACAAGAACATTGTGAGGTAGGTGCTATTAATATTAATCCCATTTTACAGATGAAGAAGCTAAGGTTTTGAGAGATTAAGTGAGTTGCCCATGGTTATATAGCTTGTTTGTGACTGAAGTGGCATTAGAACTTAACTCTTCCAGATTCCAAGTCCAGCCCTCTATACATTCAACCACCTAACTGCCTTACTTATCAATACTCTCCATTTTATTTTTTTGATTGGTTACATTTTGTAACAGATGCTGCCTTATATACCACATTGGGTTACTCAAACTGAATTTAAGAAAAATCAACTTACCAACTTATGGACAAATTTACAATATAAAAAGGGGAGTTCATTAAAATTCCATTCATTGTCACCACTTTGAGCATTTAATGAGAACCTGCTATGTCCAGGAAGGATTATCATTAGTAAAAGAAGGAAGCATTGCTTCTTCAGAGGTATAGGAGCATAACAACCTAGAATTATGTGTTAACAGCAAATACCCAGTAACATGATAAAACTACACCCAAGATCTTTAAATCAGCAGAGATCTAGGAACTTGTCTAATAAGCTAGATAGGATATGAACCTCTGTGCCAAAGTCTTGAAAACTTCACACGATCCTGACGGCAGCTACATGGAAATGATAATATTGAGAAAAAAAAAAAGATAAGTTGGAGTAAGAGTAAGAAAGCCCATTAAATGATATCAGGGATATGGGTACATTTTGAACGTTTTTGTTATGTGGTGGCTATATCAGACTAATTCCCCTGTTTTATATGACACCCGAAAAAGATTGCTGGATGCCTTTGCCATGACCTAACCAGACACCAAGTAACACCCAATGGCCTCTGACTCTTCTCAGTTCCATCAACACAGTTTTGTTTAAGCACTCCACACACATTTGGTAGTAATTGGCTGTGAAACTGTTTTGTAGCAAATGTCAGCCACCATAGAATCTGTGGAATACAGTTCTAATCAGAACCACTCTCTTCTGCTAAGACTTTTCTCACTGTAGGAGGAGATTTAATTGTTTAAGTATAAAATTTGAAAAACAATAACAAGTCGCTACTGTTTAGGTATCACAGTGACACCGACGACCTCTTCTACTCTGATCGCTGACCATATTTATCGTCCAGTGTCTCTTAAATAAGATGAAGATACATGTCGCCATAATACTATCTAGATTAACTCTGTTAAAATATTTTCTTCTGTATTCAAGGTAGACAGGAAAGAGCCACCCTTCTTCCACCTTCCCTCTTTCTTTGAGGGTATCACCATCCTTTCTATGATCCAAGTTTACAACCTAGGAAGCATCCTCAACTCTTTTTTCTAAGCCCTTACCTCATATCCAAGCAATTACCAAGTCTTGTCACTTCTGCCTCTACATCTCTCCCACCTGTCACCTTTTTACTCACATGGCTTCTACCCCACTTCAGTCCCCATCACCTCTTACTTGTACTACTGGAATAGCCTCCTAATTGTTTTCTCCTCTCCAATACGTGCTCTTATATAGCTACAAAAATCATGTTTCCAAAACCCAAGTTGTGCCACATGTCACAACCTCCTTCCGGTATCTTCAGTGGCTCCCTACCTCCTCTAGGATAAAAGACAAACTGCTCACATTGATATGTGAAACTCTTTGCAACCTGACTCCAACATAACTTTTCTGATTTATATCGCTTTAATGCCTTTTATCAACCTTCTGTTTCAATCAAACTGGCCATTTTTCTGTTTGCAAAACTCAGTACTTCATATATTATGTCTCTTGTACTTGGTACAGGCTTCTCCCTTTTCCCCCACCCCATTATACACTCCCACCTCTGGTTTCCATTAAGTGTCAGTTATATGTCTACCCCCTTTCCTGACCCTACTCTTCTCCTTTCTCAAATTTTCTTGTATTTCCCCACTTATTTGACTATTATATTTCCCAATAGAATATTTGTAAGATACATATCCATTTTTTCATGAGGGGAACCAGTTAAGAAGTTTAAGAGAGAGATAAAGCCAGTGACAAAAGAGATAGACACACGGAGACGTAGTCATGTGTTATGACTTGTCTGGGATCGCAACCTTTAGGGTATCTGAGGCAAGTGTTCTTGGCTCCAAGGTTAGCTCTTTCTCCACTATGCCGGGCTGCCTCCTAGAGAATCAGATAGTTAGAGTTGGAAGGGAACTTTGAGATTTTTCAGTTCAGCCCCTTCATTTTACAAACGAAGAAAATGAGAGATGCAAAATGAAGTGACTTGCCCAGGGTCATGCAGTAATTAAGTGAGGCAGAAGTACTTCCTGATTAAGCCCAGCACTCTATCTGCTGCTTGTCACTTTCTCTTCATCCTTGGAACCTCCTTTCCCCACCGGGTGTCCCATAGATTTCCCTTTAAAATAATGGTGGAGTTTATCTGAGAGGAAAGATTCCTGTTAGACCTCTCCTGTAGTTACCTAAGTATTTTCAGCTGTCATCAGTTTCCTCATGCAGCACACCCTAGGGCGAACGTGATGCCACAGTAGAGTTTTATATCAACCGTTCCTCCTGACTAATGTATAATTTAAATCAACTCCACTTGCCTGGTGACCTTCCATGAATAGCAGACTTTTTGCTATTAAGACCAGGTTTTTAGATGGATATTTCCATGGGTACAGGTGAGAAATCCCATTATCTAATTGGTATTGACAAATCATGACTATTGCAAGATAGAAATTTGCACAGATAATGTCAGGTGTACTTTTGTATTTAAAAATTCATTTCAACTGAAGTCAAGCCAAGTCACCAAGCTTTTATTAAGAGCTAACTGTATGCCATGCACTAGGTTAAGCACTAGTACTGCAAAGACGGCTACGAAATAGAATCTGCTTTCAATGAGCTTACAGTACGTTAGGGAAAAAAGAACCAGTGCTTCTCTAATGCTTACTGGATAGCTTGCATTCAGGAGATGTGAATATCAGGGGACATTCAAGGATACCTGGAAAACTGTAGGGGAAATAGAAGACTCTAAGCAGGGGATTATGATAGCAATAAAGAACTTCTAGTTGGCCTTCTAAATGGTTCTCAAGCGGCCTCTTTAAGACAAGTAAAGAGCTTTAAATTCTTTTATTCTGGAAGGAATAAAAATCCCTGACTTTTGAATAGCATGGAAATAAACATTGATAGACTTTTAAAGTTCCTTCTTCAATCTATCTTAAATAAAGGAAGTGTACCATGACATTTTAAGATGGATTAGAAGTGATGTATAATAGAGTTGTGCGCGTATCTTCCAACACCAGTAAGCTCTCTCTGCTTACCAAAATTCATTTCTTTTGGTTTTTTTTTTTTTGTTTATGGTTTAATTGCTGTAGAAAATGCTCGGCCTTCATCTCGTGTTCCTCTTGTTTCAGTGATGACCATTAGTCTTATAACCCTGACTCAGCTTATTATAATTACTCCTAACCTGTCCCTTCTCCGCACTGTTTTATTCTGGGGAAGCACAGTTATTAGCATTCATACAGTTTTTGGAAACAGTATTTCTTTTTGCAACACTATTGTTGTTATGTTCATTTTTGAATATGTCCTTCCTCTTCCCCAGCCAGGGAGCCATTCTTTAGAACAAATATTAAAACAGAAGACGAAAAAAGTAGTACAGCAAACCTAAGTAGCCAGTCCACTGAGTCTGAACATTTGCAATAGTCCACGCTCATCTTTGAAAAGGAGAATTCTGGATTTATTTTCTTAATTTTTCATGCCCAGTCAGTACAATTACATAGAATTTATTTAAGTTTTATTTTTGTTTGTTTGCACTGTTGTAGTCATTGTATATATCTATCTATCTATATCTATCTATATATATATATAATTTATTTCTTTAAAAGGTTGTATTTTATGAATGAATGAAAAAGCATTTATTAAATGCTTACTATATGCCAAACACTCTCTTCTATGCCAAGAATACAAAGAGAAAAAGCTGGACAGTCTTTGTTTTTGCCTTAATTGGAAGAGAAAGCACTTAAAAGAAAGCTCATATGACAGATGAATAGAAAGACCCAGATGTTCTAAGTATTCAGTGGTGAGGCAGATGATAAGGATCAAGGGATATTAGGCTAACTCAGTATATAACCATGCCAGGGTCTCTATGGAGAGGCTGGAGAGGGAAGTGAGGCCTGTGGCAAGGCTGATAGTAAGACCTGATGGTCTTCCATCTTACTGGAAGGAATAACGTTGGTGACTCTTATCTCATGCAGGCTGTGTGATCAGCAAAGCAGCCCAGATAGGTTCTGGACAGCCCTGTTGGGGTCAGATATGGGGAAAAAAAGGGGACAGGGTACCCCCAATGGTGATTTGTGTGGGATGTCTTGTCTTGGATCCAAATGAGGGAACAAAGAAGGGAAAGCAAGGGAGTTGTGTGCCCCAGCGTAGCTGTCCTATATGAATTCTGAGACAGACCAAGTTGGGGGAGGTGGGAAGTTAAAGGGGTAAGAGTACCCTTGATGGTAATGCTTCTGCTTCTGTCTGTTGTCTGGATTAAGGAGAAGACAAGGGAAAAAGGCAGCCCTGGTAGTGGTGGGTCTTCACACTACGGGAATTGACTCTCAAATAGTTCATGCATTCTGTTTTTGAATTTTGAATGAGATTTTCTTTTTTACGATTTCCTCCTCCTAAATTTCATTATTCTTGTAGATTTATTTTTCTCATTCCTTTTTTTACTATAGTTGTTAATATAATTTGGTTTTATATTACTTTGATTTCCATATAGAGCCCTCACCATTCATTGTAACAAAAAATGAGAAAGAAATTAGAGGGGAAAAGCAGTTTAGCTAATCTAATTAATACATGAGTCATGTCTAACAGTATATAAAATGATTGATTTCCCTTGTTCTCCTCCCCACCTCCATTCCTCTCATCTCCACTGCAAAGAAAGGGAGAAGGGATATTTTCTTGTCTCCTCTTCAGGACTAAACTTGGTTATTATGATTAACCAATGTTCAGTTAGTTTTCCATCTTTTTGTTCTTTCTACTTACATTAATTGAATTCATTATATACATTGTTTTCCTTGCTTTTCTTACTATATTGTTTATTTTTGTAATTTCTTCTCTTATGTTACTTATCCCACAATTTGTTTAATCATTCCACAAAATTGATGGCATCAGTTTTGAGATCACAAGATGTACTACTTTGAATAATTTGGTGTATATTGATAATATCTGTATTTGATCTGTTGGGGGTATATGTTTAGCAGGGGAATCTCTAAGTCAAAGGATATGAACATTTGCGTTACTTTCTTCTCATAATTCCAAATTACTTTCCAAAATGTTTGGCCTAATTCTCAGCTCCACCAACAGTGTATTAGTTTCACTGTCCTTCCTGTACCCCCTCCAACATTGACAATTCTCATCTTTTCACCTTTGCTAATTTAATGGGTGTGAGGTAAAACTTCAGATTTATTTTGTGATTATTATGACTAATTATTAGTTATCACAAATTAGTGATTTGGAATATAGTGTTCATATAGTTCATATTTTTTTCCATTCTTCTTTTGGGAAGTGTATGCATTTCCATTGGGGAATGATTGTCTAAATTTTATAGTAAGTCACTACATAACTTGGCTATCCAGACTTTATCAAATATTGGTTGCCTTACTGAGAAAAGATTGTTGCTTCGTCTCCAGTTCCCGTGCCAAGAAGCCACAGGATATCATCAGATCATTCAGGAGTCACATCCAAATCCCCAGAAATTAAAGCCGTTTGCGTACAATCAGTCAACAGATTTTGGCTAGGAGCCTGATTTGGTTCTCTTTTGAAAGTCTAATTAGAAATGTAATTAGAATGATAATTTCCTTAATCCACACAAACAAGTCAGAAGTTATAAATAATAAAGTGGATAATTCTTCAGTTCTAAAATTCAAAGACAATAATTTTCCTTGTGTCACCTTATGCCCATGGGAATGAGAAGCTTATATAGGCTAAGCTAAAGTCTCAACAGCATCAAATGCAATATCCTACTTGTGTTTTACTTGTAAATTAATTTCACAAAAATTAATATTTTACTCAGTTATTAAGTGTCTTGAAAATAAGATGATATAAAGATAATCTATACGTATGTAATATCAATACAGTCAAAATAACATTTAAATATATTAGCATAAAAATTTGACCTTTTCCCCACCTAATTCTGGTTCATATACTCCTTCAATTATCCGCTGTTAACTCATAATTATTTTCTCAGTTTGGTGTTATTTCATTTACTGGTGGACTTAAAGATGTGTTATTGGGATCATAGATACATAGCATGAAGATTGAGATTTCAAGATCCTCAGAGCTAATCCTTTTTTTAATGCCAGAGGAAACTGAAGCTCACAGTAGTGAGAGATCAAGGGTTTGAAGCCAAGTTCTGTGACTGTGAATCTATTACGCTCTCTACTGATATTATTAGAAACCCCATTAGTGGTTCACACTTTTCAGGACAATCAGAGTTATTGAGATTGCTTGATGTGATTTAAGCTTATGACCTTGAGTGACAGTGGGACAAAGAGAATAGAGGTATGGCTTTGGAGTCAGGAAGGCCTATATTCAAGTCCTGCCTCTGATACATGTAATAAGTCACTTAACCCACTTAGCCCCACCCCAGACTTTATTAGAAATGAGGCACCTGAATCCATGAATTATCTCAAGGAAACAAAACAAAATCCTATGCTTCAAACTCTGAGCTTAATAGTTCAGTTCATTAATTCAGGGATGCATTGGGAATGAAAAATAGAATAGTTCATGTGGCCTTGTTGTTTTGTTTGTCCTTTGTTCTCAAAGAGGACAATGGCATCAGGGACATGATGACATGACTTGCATTTGACTTTGAGTGAGGGAGGGCTGTCATGCGTCCTTCAGTATCATTTATTCTGGCTGCCTTGACATCCACACTATTTAGTATACTCCTAGATTACTTGTCAAGTGGCTTCCATCTCCACCACACTAGTAAAACATTTCTCCGTGCAGTTACCTGAGTCTTGTTTATTGGGGCATCCAGTGGTTTGTTTTGTGTTTTTTATAATTTGTCCTTACTCTCCATGATCTGTCAGTAGCATTTGACACTGCTAGTCCTTTTTTAATACCCTCTCCTCCTTTGGCTTCTATGCTACTGCACTCACATAGTTCTCCTTCTACCTCGGATCATTCCTTCTTTCTATACTGAAAAACTAAGTAGCTTCTCATGTTTTGTCTTTGTCTCTTGCAATGCCATCTATTCTCCTCCAACCTGCTTCATTTGTTATCATTGTGTAAATGACTTCCAAATCTGTGTTAAGAACTCTTTTCTGAGCTCCAGTCTCATATTTCTAAGTAGCTAGTAGATATTTCCACATGGATATTACTCTGATGCTTTATTCGATAGATAGATAGATAGAAAGACACATACGGATTATATATTCTTGTTTAGATTCCCCCATTTTCTTCCCAAATCATTCACCTTCCCCCAAATTTTCTATTTTTTATTGATTATACCAACATTATTTTAGTCACTCAGGCTTATTAACTTGAAAGAATAAAAAGGGTAGATATGTAGCTACAGCTGGGTTCTTAAATATTATCAGTGATCTTTGACATTTTCCTCTTTCTTAGACCTCACAATCCCAGGTAGTTACTAAGATTTTTCTATCTTACCTTCATGCTCACCTTTAAATTACCATGGAAACCCAAATTCAGGTCTTTACACCCTTCTGTAATCTCTCACTTTTACACTATTGCTGCAGTGTTCTTACTGGTACATCACTAATCACATCTTTCCTCTACTGAAAAACCAACGATGGCTCTCTATTACCTGTTGAATCAAGTATAAGCTTCTCACCTTAATCAAGTCAAAGATTCTTTTTTGACATTCCTCTGTTATCTGATTTCAATTGGCCTACCCAACCTTATTGCTTACTACTCATCTTCCTCTTTTATCTTCCAATCAAAATGGATTATCCACTCATACAATCTCCATATTTTTACAATACCATTTCCTATGACTAGAACAGGATCCTTACACTAGGGATTACTCATATTGAGAGACATATCTTTTCATCAAGGCAAATGTCTCTATGAAGAATTTCTTGATAACCTCTTTTTCACCATACCCTACCCCACTTCATTTCAACCTTCCAGTGAATTTGATCTCTCTCTCTTTTTCCACCTGGGCAACTCCTTTGCATTTAACAATCTCTTTTGGATTTTTTTTTATTTAGTACATATCCTTCCCCACTCTTCATGTTAAGGTTGTAATCTTGAAAGAAATATCTTCGTATGTCAGACAGACGTGTTATCTACTTGTCTTCAAAACTCCTACTTTCGTCCTTTAACTTCCGTTATTCACAAGCTCATAAGCTCTGTAGTTTAAACATTATAAACTTTAATTTACAGTTGAGGAAGGTGAACATTAGAGAGGTTAAGCCCACTATCATCAGTGGAGGAGCTTAGTCTGAAATCCAGATCTTCTAGCTCCAATTCCACACTTTCTATGGCAAAGATCTTATGGAGAAACCTATATTCTAAAGGGAAAGATTGCTTAATTCTAAATGTGGATTTCCAAATAATGTACTGGGTTGTCTAAGACTATGCATGTAGTTGAACATTACACCTTTTACATTGTTGGGAGCCTTCATAGATCAACTGTCATTTTGGAATCATGTCCATTAAAGGGGATGGTTGTACCTTAAAATCTCACAGTGTAAGCCAAAGGTACAGTTTATAAGAGAATTACATTTAGAAGATTTATGTTTGGAAATTGGGTGTAATTTTGAATATTTCTTTTCCATTCCCAATGAAGCTAGAGAGGTAGGTTAGATATTTTAGGACTATGCCACAGGCAGTCAGTCATACAGGTTGGGAATTTCATTCCATCCCATCTTTATTGTAAAATAATCAAAGGAGCTGCAAGAAATTGTATGTGTCAAATCCATCAGTGTCTAAAAGCAGCAGGAGATCATTTTGACAGTTTTCACCAGCTAGTCTGCTGATCATCCATGTTACTACTCTGCTGTATTTCTGGGGAAATAATGGACCAATGGTGAATTATATGTTTCAGAATTTATTCAAAAGGAGCTCTCATATGTATTTGTCGCATTTCAAGAAGCTTTGAAAAAACCTAACACCATAACTTAGGAAAATGCACGTGTACTATTAGTACAATGATTTTCCTGTCTTGCCTACTGAGTGCTTGTTTTCTATTATTTTTACTTGAAAATAGAAATGAGCTGCCTGATATTCCCAGATGCATTGCATTTACAGCATTTTCTTTTGTACTTTGTTAGATATTTCTCAGTTTCATATAAAATAATTTTTAACAATCATAAAATTTTGAGTTACAAATTCTCTACTTCCCTCCTGCCCCCTGCCTTCCTTAACAAGGCAAGCACTTTCATTTTGATTATATATTTGAGGTCATGCCAAATATATTTCCTTATTGGCCATTTTGCAAAAGAAAACACAAACAAAATAAAACAACAAAAATAAAGTAAAAGAAAAGTATGCTTCAATCTATATTCAGAGTTCATCAGTTCTTTCTCTGGAGGGGGATAGCATTTTTCATCATGGGTCCTTTAGACCTCTGATCATTGTCTTGATCAGAGTAGCTAAGTCTTTCACACTTGATCGTGCATACAAAATTGCTGTTACTGTGTACAATGTCCTCCTGGTTCTCCTCACTTCACTTTGTATCACTTCATACAAGTCTTCCATGTTTTTCTGAAAGCATCCCCATTGTTATAGCATGATAGTATTACATCACAATCATATATACCACATCTTCTTCAGCCATTCCTCAACTGATGGGAATCACATTGATTTCCAATTTTTTGCCACCACAAAAAAAGAACTGCTATAAATTTTTGTGCACAAATAGGTCTTTTTCCCTTTCCTTTGCTCTCTTTGGAGTACAGAGCTAAGTAGCATTTTTTTTCTTAGTCAGAGGGTATGCACACATTTATAGTCCTTTGGGAACAGTTCCAAAGTGTTTTTTAGAATAGTAGTACCAGTACGCAACTCCACCAACAGTGCATTAATGTCTCAACTTTTCCACATTCCCTTCAGCATTTGTCATTTTTCTTTTCTGTCATGTTAGCCAGTTTCATGGGAGTGATATGGTATTTCAGAGCTGTTTTGATTTGCATTTCTTTAATCAGTCGTGATTTGGAGTATTCATGAGACTATTGATAGCTCAGACTTCTTCTTCTGAAAACTGCCTGTTCATATCCTTTGAGTATTTATCAATTGGGAAGGGATCTTCTTTTTGTAAATTTAGCTCATTTATCTATATATTTGAGAAATGAGGCCTTTATTGGAGAAACTTGTTGCCATTTTTACCAGTTTCCTGTTTTCTTTCTAATTTTTGCTGCATTAGTTTTGTTTCTATGAAAGGTTTTTCTTTAATATAATCAAAATTATCTATTTTAATTACAATAATATCCTTTATTTCTTGTTGGGTCATAAACTCTTCCCTTATCTATAGATCTGACAGGTACATTTTTTCCATGCTTCTTTAATTTACTTATGATATCTTTTATGTCTAAATCATTTATCCATTTTGACCTTATCTTGCTATAAAGCATGAGATGTTGGTCTACACCTAGTATCTGTCAAACTACTTTCCAATTTTCCCAACAATTTGTGTCAAATGGTGAGTTCTTATCACAAAAACTTGTTTCTCAAATACCAGATTACTCTGGTCATTTACTACTGTGTACCGTGTACCTAATCTATTCCACTGATCACCAATTTATTTTATAACCAGTGCCAGATTTTTTTATGATTATCATGTAATATAGTTTGAAATCTGGAACTGCTAGGTTACCTTCCTTAACCCTTTTTTGCATTGATTCCCTTGATAATCTTGACCTTATGTTCTTCCACATGAATTTTGTTACTATTTTTTCTAGCTCTATAAAATAATTCTTTGGTAGTTTGGTATGGCATGGAATAAGTAAATTAGCTTAGGTAGAATTGTCATCTTTATTATATTGGCTCAACTTACCCATGAGCAATTAATATTTCTCTATTTTTTAGATCTGTCTTTATTTGTGTGAAAAGTGTTTTGTAATCATGTTCATATAGTTCCTGGGTTTGTCTTGGCAGGCAGACTCCCAAGTATTTTATATCATCTGCAGTTATCTGAAATGGAATTTCTCTTTCTTTTCTCTTTTTGTTGTGTTTTGTTGGTAATATATGGAAATGCTGATGATTTATGTGGGCTTATTTCATATCCTGCAACTTTGCTGAAGTTGTTAATTGCTTCAAATAGCTTTTAGTTGATTCTCTAGGGTTCTCTAAGAATACCATCTAATCGTCTGCAAAAGTGATGGTTTTGTTTCCTTAGTGCCCATTTTTATTGCTTTGATTTCTTTTTCTTATCTTATTTATAGCTAGCATTTCTGGTACAATATTGAATAATAATGATTATAATGGGCATCCTTGCTTCACTCCCAGTTTTATTGGTAAGACTTCAAGTTTTTTTTCCCCATTAAAAATAATACTTACTGTTGATTTTAGATTGATACTACTTACCATTTTAAGTAAGCTTCCATTGATCCTTATGCATTTTTAGCATTTTTAATAGGAATGGGTGTTGTATATTGTCAGAAGCTTTTACTGCATATACTGATATAATCATTTGATTTTGTTGTCATTAATTTGTTCAGTTATGTGAATAGTTTTCCTAATATTGAACCAGCCCTGCATTCCTGATATAAATCCTACCTGGTCATAGTGTATGATCCTTGTGATACGCTGCTGTAATCTCCTTGCTAGTATCATGTTTTTTTAGAATTTTGCATATATACGCATTAAGGAAGTTGTTCCATAGATTTCTTTCTTTTTGTTCTCCCTGGTTTATGTATCAAAACCATATTTGTGTCATAAAAAGAATTGGTGGAACTTGTTCTTTACCTCCCCCCCCCCAACAGTGGTTTATGTAGTATTTGGATTAATGTTTCCACTATGTGAGAGAGATTATTTCAGATGCAAAAGTGAATTTTAGTCATTATCTCTACCATGGTAGAACTACAAATCTTGTTGGATGAACAAGAAATGTACTTAAGCAACTGTGGTAACAGGTAGAATGTGTTGGGTGTCATATGACAGACAAAATACTTTGACATTTCAAAGAAGGAAATTATAATTTCTAGGTAAGGTACAAGGAAATCCAATGGACAAGGGAGCATTTGAGCTGAGGCTTGGATTTTATATAAAGTATAAGTGAAAAGAAGCATATTCCAGATATAGGGGGAATACTTTTGCAAAGGTATAGAATTGGGAGATGGAAGTACGGTTTACCAGGAACAGATGGCAGATTAATATAAACTCTATTGTAGAAAGCTTTGAATAACAGGTTGAGGATTTTCTGTTTTTATCTTAGACTCAATAGGAATCCACAGAAAACTTTTCATTGAATGCCATGTTCAGATGAATGTTCTTAGAATGTCAGGTTGTCAGCTATGTGGAGAAAGGATTGACCTCAAGCATACTGAAATCAGGAAATCCAATCAGAAGCTTTTTGTAATTGTCTAGGCAAAATGTGATGAAAGATTAAATTTTCAGATAGAAGGTAGAGCAAAAGGAAAGCCAATCCCTGCTCTCAAGTAGTTTACAAAGAACACAACATAATAACGTGTTTGTAATTTCCCTGAGTTGAGTGTTTACATATCACTTCCTCATAGTTAGCGCAATGATAAGAGCTATGTTTTATATGATCCAGAGAAGAGCTTTCTGCTGAAGATATCTCACTTATGGTATATTGCTGCACATGTTCTATGATTAAAGATTCATCCTTTTAGTCTTCCAAAGAGTTCGTTTTTGAGTATTAACGTAAATGTTCACAAAAGTTCACTGTTATTTTATTGCTTTATATATAACCTATATGTGTCCTGAAGGTAAGTTACACCCCAGATATTCATTAGATATATTTGTCTTTATTTTGTTTTTCTTTGCTTAAACCCTCCTAGGTTTGGGTACAAGGACAATATCTGTCTCATAGGGAGAATTCTATAACATCTTCATTCTCTGTTTTTGTAAATAATTTGTGTAACATTATTCATTTTTCTTTCATAGAAATGTCATTATAAGTAGAAACTTATTTTTTGTTTTGCTCTTTTGGCAAGGTGGGTACATTTATGACTTGTTAATTTTTTCCCTTGAGATTGAGTTTTTTTCAATTCTCTTTATACAAGGCTGTCTTCTTCCCCACTGTTAGTTAATATAGTTACAGAAATCGCAGTGATACTAAGATGAAAAGGAAATGAAAGGCATCAACATTGGAAAAGAAGAACCAGAATTAACCCTATTTGCAGATGACAAGGTGATTTATTCAAAAAAACTGAGACAATCAACAATGAAAACAGTTGAGACAGTTCATAGCTTCAATAATGTAGCAGCATACCATATGTATCTACAAAATCATCGCCATTTATTTATGGCAATAACAGAATCCTAGATGAAATAATAAGAAGGAAAATCCTATTAAAATAACTATAAAATGTGTAAAGTATCTAAGAGTCAAGATACATTCATGATTTCTATAAATACAGTTACCAAAAATGTTTTAAGGAAGTAAAGACTGATTTAAATAATTTGAAGACTATTCATTGCTCGTGGCTGAGCTGCCGCAATATAATAAAAATGCAGATAATATCTAAACTAAGTCAGACATTTAGTGCTATACCAATAAAATTTAAAAGATGATATATTAGAGAGTTAGACATCATAATAACCAAATTCATTTTAAGCAATGTCTCATGTAGTCAGGAATATAACTTTTTTGTGAAGCGGAAGATCACAATCCTCTTTAATGTCACCAACTGCATCAGCTACTTCACCAAATTACTATTTCTGCACCAAAGTGAGATGACTCTTGTCATTTTGGGGATCTGTCTCTCATTGTAGTATTATCTGTATTAGCCTTGAACATTTACTGAAGGAATGCCCAGGTTTTCAAACTTGCTAGCAACATTACTTTAATCCTGTTTTCTCTTTGTTGTAAACAAGGGAAAGTACTGTGATCACTTTACTGTCACTATGGCAACTAGGGCTTTCACATGAACAGCCTTCTCCAAAAAAAATGTAAATGTCAATCCAGACAAAACAAATCTCTTTCATTTCCCCTCATCTCATATTTGTCTGTGCATTTTACACCAAGTTTCATAGAAGCCTAGGGAGTCAGAAGTAGAAGGGACATTAGAGGGCATCCAGTCCAACCTCCTCATTTTACAGATGAGGAAACTGAGACCTCAGTTAAGTTCCCTTACTGATTTTTTTTCTTTGCACTAGTAGAGCACTGTGTACCAGTTAGCAAACACATCCTCTATTATAAAGGGGAAACACACCAATAGCTGCATTTTCCCTTAATCTAAGGCCAGAAGGAAGGGCTATCTAGTAGAACTCTTGCTCTCTCACTACCCACCTGAGAAAAAGAAAAATGACCCTCAGATTGTTTAAAATATTATAAATTTGTGACTCTGCTGGGAGAAATAATTCATTTGGACCCCTCCTCTATTCCAGTCAGTATTACTCAGTTTGCTTTGATTCCATAGGGGTTCTGTATATTGGGCCCCAGATCTATGAGCTATAGATTGCAATTTTACTTGCTTAATCATAGGAAGCTAAGTAGAGGCCCTCTCTACCCTTGTTTGCCTTGTTATGGTGACCAAGTCTATTGTGGCATGGGTGACTCAATTACATGGAAAGTCCCCCAACTTATTTTCATACCTCAGGACTACTCTCTCTTGTCCAACATGAGCAGGTGACCATCTTATGACCACTAAGGCAGTGGAATTGCCCCATGCTTTAGTCAGCCCAAGACCTTCCTGCTGACATACCATTTCTAACTGATGCATCATTTTTTGGCCTGAAAAGAAAGGTCTATCAACCAGTGGGATTCTGTACTTTGTATAGCCCCTTTAGAGTGTTTAGATATCCAATATGGCATCAAGCCTTATAAAAATAAGGCCTTGGAAGAAGGAGGCATCTCAGATCATGAGGAAGATCTGAGGTCCACTTCTAATTAAAGGGTTCTATGGACCCTTTAATGAAGTGCCCTTGGTTCAGAGCTCTGCTTCAGTCTCTTTTATTGTAGGTTGGATAATTTTAATCCCCACAATGCCATAAGGAATTCATTTAATTATGGCCTGTGAGTAATCCCAAGCTGGTTTCCCCCTCATATCTGTGTTAGCTAAGAGTTTCAAGAGACAAGCCATCTGACTGTTTTTGCCTGAGCTTCACAGAGTGGCAGCTAGTTAGTGGAGACATCATTATTCCAGTCACTGGACCTGAACCAGCTTGGCTTTTTTCAGAAACTAAATGTTATCAGTTCACAGGGTTGATAGAATTCTTAGTGACTGATTCAGGCTGATGAAACTTTCTAAAGACTCACTGATAAATTAAATGGTTAGTTGATTGATTTATACCCAGTAATCATGAGGTGACTTTTTGCTTTCTTTTCTTTTTGTATAATCTTTTACTTTGGATGGGTTAACTCTGGAGACCACATTGGAGCTTAGAAGGTGGTTTGTTGAGCATGTAATGAAAACAAAGAGAGATGAATTTTCATTTAGGGCTATGTCTCTCAAAGTGGTAAATTACCTTTCTCCATTCTAGGGACATTTTTTTTTCTAATAAGTAGGACTCATCTTCTAGAATCCATTCTACTATCTTCATTTGACTGTGTTGGACATAGTTTTTACCCTTCAGCTCATAGTATCACAGAGTTAGACCAAGTCAAGTCCAATTCCCTTTTTTTGAAGATAAGAAAACTGAGGCTCAGAGAAGTTAAATTACTATGCCAGGGTCATATAACAAGCAATGTCTAGGGTGTGATTCAAGCCTAGCTCCATCCAGATCTAGTGATCTATCCATTGGTCAGCTCTGCAAGGCATATTTTAAGAGGCACATTCACTAACAGACTGCTAAAGGAGAGCAACCAGGATGTTCATTCCTTTTTAAGTTCATTTAGTTTAAAGTTCATTAAGTTTAAAGTTCATTTTTTTAAGAGCAGCTAGAAAAAAACAACTAGGACGTTGGCCTGCAGTAGATGAGACTTAGGAGTATTTGATAACTTTCTTTGTGAATATATAAGGCTTTCACATGAGAGATGAGATTTGTTTGGTTTGGCTGCAGGAGGCATAACTAATATTAGTCCACAGAAGTTTCAAAAGTAAATTTAGAATCAGTGAAAGGAAAACCTCCTAAGTGGTAGAACTGTCTAGAAGTAGATGAGGATGCCTTTTGAGATTAATGTATTTCCATTGACTAGAGGTCTTCAAGCAAATGCCCTCTGACCACTGATCATGTGTGTTGTAGGAAGGGATTCTTGTTTAGATGACTAGTAAAGTCCCTTCCAACTAGGAGATTCTCTCACTATTGGGTTCTATCTTAATTTTGAGGGAACAATGAATGGCCATAATACTCAATCTTCTGCCTTAGGTCAGCACTTATATATAGGGTTGATATTTTTCTTGACCTTAAAGACCGTTAGACATGAACTTTGCCAGGTAACCCTATTTTAGACTCTTCTTCAATCCCTTCATGTTGAAATTTGAATTGATCCAGTCTCGAACACTAATCAATTAATTTACATGTTTTTATTTAAAACCTTACACAGTGTTACTATGGTATTGTAGATAGAGTTAAATTTCAAGGACACAGCATAGCCTCAAAGCTGGACTCTGACACCTACCACATTTATATGAGTTTGCTCATCTGTAAAAGGAGAGAGTTGAACTAAATGATATTCTGTCACTCAAATAGATGATCCTTATTATAACACACAAAAAAATAAAACCCCTAACATTTTCGAAGTCCTTTAAGTTTTTCAAAGTGCTGTAGATGGGCATGTGTGTGTGAGTATGTGTGTATATGAAATCTCATGTGTTCCCTTGCAGCTCTGAATCTATGAACCTGTGATCTTTACAACAGTTGTGTGAGATCAGGTAGTACACATACTATGTTCCTTTATATTGGAGGCACTTGAAGTGTAGAGAATGAAGTGATATTTCCAGAATTTTGTAGTTGATAAATGCAAGCAGAATCTTGACTTAGAATCAGATCTTCTGGTTCAAAACCAGAAGTACTTCTGTCAATGCTCGATTTTTCTACCATCAATGTGCTTATAATCTAGTTGGGGAAAGAGAACTTTCATATATGATTCAGAGACCAAATAAAAGCTCAACATATTGGTCCAAATTACAAGTGTAAAAGACATGACTTTGGGCTTCAATATTCAGTGAGGGTAGGATTTTAGCTGGGTCTTAAAGTATGAATAGTTTTTAGGCATGTTTCAAAGAGATTTGGTAAACTGGAGTTTCAGAGAACAACATAAACAAAAGTATGGTAGCAGGAATAAACCTGGAGCTGGTGGGGCAGTCTGCTCTCCAGCCCTGATATAAAGGTCATATAGTAGGGAGCAGCATGAGAGGACTATGTTATGAAATCTATACTCAACAAATGCCTTCAGTTTAGAGTCTTTTCAAGTTTTGGGGGAAACCAACCAGAAAAAATAAAAATAAAAAAGGGGCAGCTAGGTGGGGCAGGGAATAGCGCACTGGCCCTGGGGTAAAGAGGACCCAAGTTCAAATCCACCCTCAGACACTTGACACTTACTAGCTGTGTGACCTTAGGCAAGTCTCTTAACCCCAATTGCCTTGCCTTCTCCCCTCTAAATATCAAATCAAAACAAACGAAAAAAATCTAAACATTTATCACCCCCAAGTTAACTTCATATTATATACCTTAATTTGTTTACTATGTTGTCATTTACCATTAATTGCTTGTCAATTAAAAATATTGTTTGTCTACTTTTATGGATTAGACTGATATTATAAAGGCAAAACAATGACCAAAAAGCAGTCAAATATTATTTTGTTTTCATTTTTAATAATGAGATTAGTCTTTATTCCCTGATGAATCCTGAATAATAAACTTCCAGTTGTCTTAAAACTTTGGTTTGCCTTAAAAACCAACCTATTAGTTTGCATCTCTTCATAATAGAAAAATAGTGATCATTATGTGCATTGATATCATGCTTCAAAAGAAAATGTGGTCATAATCCAGGCATCAATAATCTTTCTCAAATCCTTTCCATAAAACCACTGAAAACACACACATTTATTTAAAGGATACTTGACTGTGAGATATAAGTTGGACCTACATTGAAAACAAATTATTATCTTTTTTTAAAAGCCAGCAAAAAGGATTTCCCACTCTAGAGAAATTACAGCCCATTGTATTTTCAATACAAATAGAAAGCCCATTCTATGCCATTGGTATTTGGACAGCAGTTGCTCCTCTGTTCAGTAGGGACTTTTGAGCTCCCACCCTAGTATTCTGATTTAGTGAAGAACCAGGAGTATTAAACATTGGGAAGATAATAGAACTGCAATCTGGGGATATCCTCCAGAACACATTCTAATTAATAACAATAAATATGTATCATGGGTATATCTCCAAATAAGAAGAGAGACAATGAACAAAGGAAAGGAACCGAGAGAGAGTGTGTAACATAGGTGTCAATCTCTAGTCTTCGGGCAAGTGACGTTGGCTCTCTTGATTTCTCTGGTATTACAAATCTTTGTTGGGCTTCGCTAAGCTGTCTGTGTCTTAGTGAGACATAAGAAGATGTAGGCCCTGCCATCAAAGAGCTTATAGTGTAATTAGAAATATTGAAAAAATAAAAGAGAATTTCATTTTTATATATGTCTTTGATGTTTGTAAACTGTTATCCCCACATCCCTGTTATCCTTATTGTAAAAATAGGTTGGGCAAATATTACTATCCCCATTTACAGAAGAGGAAACAGATTCAGAGAAATTCAATGGTTTTCATTCGCAATATTGATTATGTCTGAGATAAGACTTTTTTAAAAATTTTTTATTTAATATTTTTAGTTTTCAGCACTGATTTTCACAAGAGTTTGAATTACAAATTTTCTCCCCATTTCTACCCTCCCCCCCACTCTAAGATGGCATATATCATGGTTGCCCTGTTCCCCAGTCAGCCCTCCCTTCTGTCACCCCACTCCCCTCCCATCCCCTTTTCCCTTCCTTTCTTGTAGGGCAAGATAAATTTCTACACACCATTGCCTGTGTATCTTATTTTCTAGTTGCATGCAAAAACTTTTTTTTTCTTT
>CM053628.1:26638354-26665246 GCA_028646595.1 Phalanger gymnotis | reverse complement strand
TGGACAGCAGATGACCTTGAAAAAAGAGATGGAGAGCAGAAGCTGGTTGCAGAGAGTTGCTCAGTGACTGTGAGATCATGGGCCTTTTCTGAGTGCAGAGTCAAGATGTGATGCTGCCCTGCTGAGAGAGAACATCACCAGAGGGGATCCTGAAGTATCACAAGTGAGTTGCCCCCAGTACGAGTACCCCGTGGTTACGCGAGCGTATATCGGTAACCTCAGCGTACTCGTTCTTGGTGTATACCTCTTTGTACACCTTCACCATCCACAAGTGTTCCCTTCACATATCTCCTCAACGAATGTGCTCTGCTCACAAAGAACACTCTACCTGAGTCTCTGCTTCCCTTTAAGCGCTATTCAAGTATCTGTCACTCTTGTGCTTTTGGGATGGGGAAAGGTTAACTTGTATTTTCATTTAATTAGATATGTTGTTTGTTTGTCTAAATGTATTTTGTTTAATCTCACATGTTCACTGATGGCCTGGCGAAACAAACTGATTAGTGGCTGCCTCTGGGATATAGTTTGTGTGGCTGATAACTCAGGATGCCTTGACCCTGGGATTGTTTTTCCAGGTCCCAAGTATTAATGAGGTGCCTCTCATGCTACATTCCTAGAAGGCTTGAATAGTTTTTATTTGTATTTCTAAAGATCATGCTTTGGTGCCTGGAATACCTCTTGTTTCAGGGGTATACTATGGTTGTCCTTTGGGAATTTTATGGGTCACTGACTCTGGAGACATATCACCTTTTACAAAGGTTCTTTTTGTTTAGGTTTTCCCTTTGGTTTTTCCAAGTAGTTATGTCCCTTGAAACCTGCTCTCACTAGTCAATTTTCCCCATGCAAGAAAGGAAAGCAAACAACAGGGTAACTGCATCTGATCAAACAATTAGCGTCTGTCACCTCTCCTTGTTACTCAGTGGATGAGAGCTTTTTATTATTACTTCTCTGTGACCAAATTGGGCATCAGTCACTTTTAGCATTCTTTTATTTTACTTTCTTATAGTCATAGTGTAGATGATTCTTTTTGTTTCTGGTACTTTTCATCAGGTGATCGACTTTTTTCCATTTTTTTGCTCTTCATTTTTCATTGTGTCTTAAGGCACAATAATATTTTATTAATTCACCTGGCACGCTTTGTTCTGCCATTTCCAAAGCAATGGACCACCTCTTTCTTTCCAGTTGTTTATTGTTAAAGTACTGCTCTGAATACCTTCGTATGCAAATGATCTTTCCCTCTCACTTTAACTTACCAGGACTTACATGGAATTTCTAACCTGGAGTCAAATGATTTCTTGCAACAAGAACTTGCCTTCTCCACTAAATTTTGTTAGTCCGTTGAGTAAACTTAATGTGTGCCTTGAATTCCATTCTGCCTGACTTTTACTTGCCTTCAGTTAGTTAGAAGCTGTGCATAAACCAGCTGTCATCATGCCTCCATGTAGTTCAGGCTTTCTGGCCACAATTTCTTAGCAGTATGAGTGATGGCTACAATGATGGCTACAGTAGTATTTGACTCTGAAAAAAGTACCCAAGTGCTCAAAGAGTTTGTGGTCTGCTTAGTATGTATGTTAGAACTTTGGTTTTTTAGGTTGTTGCAGAAGGAATCTTGGCTACCATCATAGCCACAGAACTTCTTATTCAGGATGCGAGATGTGATCTCTGACAGTGATGACATCAAAAAATCTTGCAGCATCACAGTTGTGTTGCCTCAGCTATATGTGTGTCCATGTTACATGTGTTTCTTTACATGTAACCTAGTCACACATATTCCTGGAGTATACCTATTCCTCCATATTTCCTGGCTTCCAGTGATTCATGTATTTGTTATCCCTTTGTTATCTGTGTTTTCACATATATTTTTTGTGTATACGCCCTTCCCTACTTATAGTTTGTTAAACTGTATGGAAAAAAATATGCCTTTTACATTTTAGAGTGTGGAAATAATGTTTATTTTTACTTTGCTTTCATTGCTATGAAGTGCCTTTCGTTTGAACTCATGTGTTCTCTGGTTGCCTGGTAAAAATAATCCTCCCAATGGCAGCTTCTGGGCTACATTTTTCCATGGGTGCTGATTCCCAGAGTACTTTAAGCCTGGCACAGGTTTTCAGGATGCACAACAGGAGGCGAGTCACCCTGAGAATACATAAATGGAAAGGAACCCAAAATTGAAGTATTCATTTGTATTTCAATGGACCATGATTTCTAGTCAGTAATGTTCCTAATTTCGGGTATATAATATGATTATTCTTTTTTTGAAATATGAATCACTCTCTTAAATCCCTTAAAACCATCTTTACTCAAAGGCACTTTTTGTGATTTTCCTTCCCTGCCCTTGCCTGCAAACTGGAATGGAAGAGTTGGTTGTTTTCCTGCCTTCATGCAGGAAAAGTTTTCTACTCACTCTTAGTATCTGGTAGATAAGATGACCAGCACATGACCCTGAACAGAGGAAGCCCAAGGGATGTTTGCTGGGAGAAGTGTGGTGATGTTAACTGAATTCCTCATTGCAGAGTTGAGACCTGATGCTCAGCAGAGGAATTATTCTACCAGAAGACAATGGCAATCCTATAACGTCAACACTGAGTTTCTCTGTGTACACGTGTACCCTGGTGACATTTCGCCACATTTGACCTGGAAATCCATAGTCCTGATATACCTATTTGTACAAATTCTCTCCTGGTCATATGTGGTTTCTTAAACTGTGGGAGAAGATAAAGCATTAAACTATCGGGTGCTGGGGGCAGCAATCTCCCACTCTTATAATATTGGCTCTATTTTATGAACTGTTTTATATTTGAAATAATGTGTACTCTTTTGCCTCTTAAATGAAAACCTATGGGAAATGGGTCCTGAAAGGTGCTTTTGAATGGGTTATGACCATCAGAGTGCTTAACACATTTTCTTTTTGCTTTCAACTGACAATGATTTAGTGTCTTAAATGGCGGTTATTTCAAGAATATAATTGGCTATTTTTTCCTCTTATTATTAATATCACAATCTTAATTTACTTCTACATCATCTTATCAAAGATGTATTTTGTTCTATCTTTTTCTTTTGTTTTTACACCAGAATCATCTACTTTGATGACAGCCTCCCTTGTTAATCCTCCCTTGCTACTGCCTCTGCCTCTCTCTCTCTCTCTCCTCTCTCTCTCTTTCTGTGTGTGTGTGTGTGTGTGTATGTGTATGTGTAATGGATGGAGGGACAGTAAATTAGGGTTGGTTGGGCATTCAGTATTGGAAACAGTCCTTCAAAGGGAAAGATTTAATCTTTGCTTGGGGGCATTCTGCCTGACTTTTGCTTCCTATACCTCAATAGATGACTTGAAGTCCACAAGACAGTTGAATAGAGAAATCCTGTAACTTTAATGAGATCAGCAGAAGTTCTCCACAGGAAGTAGAGGACCCCACAATTATGGAGCATCATAAATAGGCATTTCCAGGTACCTCTATGCTTTTGTAACAGGTTCCACTACATGCAACCAAGGTACATGTGTTCATGTTCCCGTTATCTATATCTCTGTGTAAATTCTCTGGCCACTGTTCCCGGTATGTTTACCCTCCATTGGTGTTCTCCATCTACTCATGATCTATTACTATGTGCCCTTTTACTGGTGGTACATTAAGTATATCAAATGAAGATTAAGGGTAGCATGGGACTCTTTGGTTGTCATTTTATTCATTATGCCGCTTGATTAAATGCCTCATGCTTAAATTAATGTGTCCTGTGATTGGCTGGTAAAAAGTCATCATAGCAGATTTTGAATTATAATTTTTTGGGTGTTGACCCTGAGATTTATTGGAGCCTAGGATACCTCCTTCTATATTCTCAATTATGTGTGGTATCCTAGGGACTATATAAGGAATTTAAAGAAGTGGATCGCTTCCTAAGGTATTTCTATGAATCATGATTTTTCCCTGAAATACCTGCTAGTTCAAGAATATAATATGGTTATTAAATATTCTTACTGGATTACATGGGGCATTGTATTAATTCTGCTTTTTCTTGTTTCTGTATACAGATAAACCTCTGATCAGAGAAGTTCTTTTTTTATTGTTGCCTTCTGTTTTCCTAATGAAGTCATCTCCCATGGAACCTAGCCATACAGGAAGGTCATTGTGAGTGGTCAGGCCTTCAGCATCTGTCTCCTACCACCTTTTTATGAGAGAGAGGAGGTAAGTGTTTTTCATTATTAGTTCTTAAGCATCCCAGTTAGTCATTTGAGGTGATTACATTACCAGAGGACACTGGCAATCCTGAAACAGAACAGTGGAGCTGCTCAAGATACATGTGTGCCCTAATGACACATCTTACCACATTTGGTCTGAACAGAAGTACCTGGGATAGATTTCTCTGGTAGTAGTTATTTCTTGTATGTCATGCCTTTGTGTGTATACAGAACTAAGGCCTTCCCACCTTTCCTTATTTTATTTATGGCTTTGATTATGCATTTAATTTTTAATTAGATTTTAATTAGCTGTATGTGATCTCTACATGTATCTTTCTCTGTGGGAGATGATAACCTCATGTACCTATGGGGATGGCGGGTATAGGAGTCCTCCGTTGTCATGTTATTTGCTATGCTATTTGATTAAATGTCTTTTATTTGAACTAATGAGGGTCCTCTGTTTGGCTAGTGAAGATAAGGCCCATCAGTGGAGTCTTCTGCTGTTAGTGTGTTTAGAAGTGTGATGCAACACATACACACATATAAAGACATGTGTACATCTGAATGTATGCATGTACATGCTTTCTTGATGTCTAGAAGTTGAATCTGAGTCACAAAATATGCACAGTTTCAGTGAATTTTCTTGTATAATTCCTAATTGTTTTCTGGAATAGTTAAACTGATTCACAGGTCCTCCTTTGGTATATTCCTTTCCCTTTTCTCCCAAACATCTCCTCTCATGTTGACTATTTCCATCTTTAATTGTTTTTGCCACTTAGAAATTTCAGTTCATAACTGTCAGAGTTATTTTAATTTATTTTTCCTCTTACTATTATTGAGTCTAGCAGTTTTTCGTATGGTCATCAACTAGGAAACTCTAGCACAGAGTCAGACAGTCAGTCAACTAGTAGTCAGTCAGCTTTCTTAAGTGCCTACTCTGTGCCACATACTGTGCTAAGTGCTGGGGATACAAAGAAAAGCAAAATACAGTCTGTGTTCTCAAGGAGCTCACAGGGAGACAACATGCAAATAACTATGTAGGCACTAACATGATGGGGGGGTTGGAAAGGCTTCAAAGGTGATACTTTAGCTAAGACATGAAGAAAGTACAGAGATGCAAAGTGAGTTGAACGTATTTACATAGCGAGAAAAGATCAGATGAACAACACAAAGTCAGATATACAAACTCTAAAGCTGTACCTTGTTTTCATTAAAGTACAGCTGTCTCCCTCAAGGCCCATACACATGTAAAAACATCAGGTTTTGGCAAAAAACAGAATACACACAAAAAAAGAGGTCCTCATGCTACTGGGAGATAAATATGATGGCATATTATAAAAGGAAAAATGGGGCAGTGGAGCACAGAGCTCATCCCTTACTACCTTTCTTTAGTTTACTTCTGGCTTTGATTAACTTGCATGCCAGTTTGGTTAGGATTTTGGCAATGAGGTGGGCTAAAAGTGCATAGAACATGCAAAGAATTTCTAACTCCAAGACAAATTTGTGTGGGGCAAGCTTTTGCATTCAGTACTAGAAACCAACCACCCAAATAAGGGACTTTTCCTTTACAAGAGGACATTCTGAGGAGCTAGGCAATAAAGGGGCTTTTATCATGCCTGTGTGCATCAAAGGCTTTCTGGTCACCACACTTTAACTAATGGGAAACACAAGGGCTAGAAGGTGACTTTAAAAAAGATACAGAGGTGCAGACACTGCATTAGCTTGAATCTAGTATTAAACTGAGGGGTTTTTTAAAGGTATTTGCAAAAAACAAAACAACACCAAAAAACTCAGCTATCATGAAACCAGCAGAATTCCTTGGTGGAAAACTAAGATGTGATACCAACCAGAGAGATGATATCACCAGAAGATAGATACACACACATATAAACATATATGTATGTGTATATATAACACATATGTTCCTAGAATGTACTTATTCTTGCATTTTATGTGCCTCTAAGTGTGCTTTGTATATGTCCCTTCCGTGGATGATCCATGATCACATACCACCTCTACTTCTCTTTCTTCTTCCTCACTATTGATGCGTTAAACTGTCAGACAATATTCCCCTTCACAGAACTAGGAGAATATTTTAACATCATTTTATTGGCTCTGCTGTTTGATTGCTAATGCCTTTTATGTTTTCACTAATACATCCCTGTGGTTCTGGTTCTCTGCTGACCTAAAAATGATGTGAATCTGAGAGGAATTTTCTGAGCAGCCAAGTATGAGGTAAGGTACTTTCTGTATGGATACATGCAGGGCCAGGAATGCCTTGTAATTTCAGGTATATAGTATGAGTATTCTTAAAAGCAGCCTGTGCAGCACCTCCTCCCCTTCCATCCAACTTTTCACCAAGGGGAAGAAAATTGCTTTTTGATTATCATTTATCTTAAGACAGGACTGGGACATACTCGAACTCTATCTGCCCTTCAGCACTGTATTAACATTATTAACATTGATTAATTGATTCTCTTAGTTTTGTTCACTTTTCTCTTCATCCAAAATTTTCTCTGCTTCTCTAAATTTCTAACATTCACCATTTCTTAATATTTAAAAATTTTATCTTTTCCAACTATGCATAAAACAATTTTAACATCATTTTTTGAAATTTTAACTCCACATCATCTCCAATGCTCCTTCCCTTCCCAACCTCATTGAAAAGGCAAGCAATCTGATTTAATTATTCATGTAAGTCATAAATAACATTTCCATATTGGTCATGCAGTGAGAGGAAATGCCGACCAAAAAAAAGCTAAGAAAAAATAAAGAAAAGTTTGAAGTATGGTTCTATCTGCATTCAGAATCTATCAGGTTTTTTTTTTCCTTGAGTGGACAGCATTTTTCATCACAAGTCTTTCAGAACTGTCTTGCATCATTGTATTTGCTGAGGATGGGTAAGTTATTTGCACTTGTTCATCACACAATACTGCTAAGACTGTACAATGTTCTCCTGGTTTTGATTGCTTCAATAGTATTCCATCACAATCACATACCACAACTTGTTCAGTCATTCCCAAACTGATGGCCATCCCCTCTATTTCTAATTCTTTGCTTCCACAAAAAGAGCTGCTAGAAATACTTCTGCACATATAGGTCCTTTTTCCTTTTCCTTTGCTCTCTTTGGGATACAGACCTAGTAGTGGTATTGTTGGGTCAAGAGGTATACACAGTTTTATAGCCCTTTGGGCATAGTTCCAAATTGCTCTCTAGAATGGATCAGTTCACAACTCCACCAGCAGAGCATTAATGCCCCAATTTTTCCACAGCCTCTCCAACATTTATCATCTTTCTTTTCTGTCATATTAGCCAATCTGATAGGTATGAGATAGTACCTCAGAGTTGTTTTAATTTGCATTTCTCTAATAGTGATTTAGAGCATTTTTTCATATGCCTATAGATAACTTTAATTTCTTCATCTGGAAACTTCCTGTTCATAACCTTTGACCATTTACCAATTGGGGAATGACTTATATTCTTATAAATTTGACTCAGTTCTCTATATATTTGAGAAATGAAGTCTTTATCAGAGAAACATGCTATTAACATTTTTTTACAGTTATGACTACTAACTGTATTTTTCTCCATCCTATTTCTGCACCCCCCCCCAATTTATCTTTCTCTCTCCTTTCACCCTGCCCCTTCTGGGAAGTGTTTCGCTTCAGACCACTGCCTCCCCAATCCACCCTCCCTTCTCTCACCACCCTCCTCTTTTATTTACTTCCCTATAGAGTAAGATAGTCATCATTTCTTAAGGGCTAATGATATTAATTCATATAGCACAATTTCTTCGGAGGACATCAGCAGTCTGCACGTGTATAATTTAAATCAAAATGCTTGCCTTCTCAATGAGGGGGGAGGAGAGGGCTAGAGGGAGAGGATTTGAATGGAAGCCTGCTTTGTTTCCAGTATTTTGCTACCATCAAAAGGACTGGCATAAATATTGTTTTATATATTAGATCTTTCCCACTGTCTTTAATTTCTTTGGTGACTCTAACCAATAATAATATCTCTGACTCCAATGTATCGACCCAGTTTAATGATGTGACAAATTTTTTACTGCTTTTCAGAATGGTGGGACCAGTTCACTGGCCCATCTTTGGCATATTATTGTGCTAATCTTTCAATTGTTCCCTCTCACATTGACTATTTGCTTTACTCTATTGCTATTTGGAAATGTCACCTACAATCTTATAAGCCATTTTAATTTACTCTCCTCTTACTGCTAGGGATTTTGAGCAAACATTTTTGTGGTAGTTAAAAAAGAAATTTTAGCATACAGGTATTCAATTACTTGTTCTGGTTTACATAGCTATTAAGAGTCAGATCAAAGGAAGCGTGGCTGTCTGTTGCTTGCCTGCCCCACCTGGGAGCTATGGAACAAAGGACCTGCTAGTTTGCTCTTATTCAGGACAGGCTTTCTAGTAACCTTTCCTTAGCAGATATGAGACAAGAATGCCAACAGGTGACTCAAAGAGAAGATGCTTAGAAGGGCTTACTAAAAAGAGGCAATCCAAAGATTGCATGGGGGCACCCTGCCTGTTGTCTACCAATCCTGAGGAGGATGCTTAGTAATGTAGTTGTAGCTTTTATGCTGCCCTTATGAAGGGAAAGTGTTCTAGGCACCACAGTTTTATAAAGAGAAGCCAGGAATGTCAGAAGGTCAGCTTGAAGAGAGGAACCAGGAAGCTGGTTAAGAATAGGAACTCAATCATGAGATGAGCAGAATCTATTAGCATAGATCTATGTTGCGATGCATGAAAGAGATGAGGTCACTAGAGGATAGCATTAAATCTACAATACTGTACATACGCTGCCTTGGGTACTCATTTGTTTTGGTAATGTGTGCCCTTAAATGTGACCTAGACATGGATGTTGCCAGGGTATTGGACACAATTTCTAGCTATATGTATGTATTCTGTCCCCAATTACATGTTATATCTACTTGGATAGCTATTCCTAATGGGGTTATGTTAAAATGTTGAGGATCATGCCCCCTTGTGTTTGGAGGAAGGGGCTGGGACAGTCTTTTCTTGTCACTCTTTAATATACTGTTTGATTAAATGCATTTTGCTTGAACTCAAATATCCTCTAGTTGGATGGCAAAAGTAAACCCATCAGTGATGGTTCCTAATCTGTTTCTGAATGGGTTCTGACCCACAGAGTAGTTTGCTCATGAGACTGGCTTTCTGAGGGCACAGATGTTTGGTAAGAAATTTAGACACTAACAATCACACCCCAAACCACTTTAACCTGTTTCGTGGCACTTGACTTATTTGTTGCTTGAAATAAACAATCCAAAAAGAATAGTTGGTCTTTGAGCTGTGACGGTCACAGAAGGCTTTTGCTTGCCTACCCTTACCAGGGAGCTTTGGAGCAGTAGAACAATCATGCTACCCTTATGCAGGAAAGAGTTTCTAGGTACTGTACATTAACACACAGAATCAAATATCTCCACGTAATAACCCTGAGGAGAAAAAGGCCAGAATCTATTGCGGAGAGCAATGAGCTTGAGATTAATAGAATGTGTTAGCAGAGAGTTGAGATGTGATGGCCACCAAAAAGCTGAGGTCATCCAAGTTCAAAGGCAAACTTGCAGCATTGAGACTGAGTTGCCCATGGTACCTGTATGTCTTGGTGCCACGTACCCTGAAATGTGACTCAAACATACAGATTATCCAAGGCCAGTGGCCATACTAATTACTTTATCTCATCCATCAGTGTCTCTCAGTAACACACGATCTCTCTGTGTGCATTCTTTTCTACTGGCGTTGCATTAAACTCTTGGGAAACATATCCCTTGTGATTTGAGGGGGTGGGATAATCATTTTCCTTTCTAGGCTATTTGATTAAAATTCTTGGCTTTGAATTCATGGATCCTCTGGGTCGATGGGTAGGAGGAGTAAACTCATTAGTGGTGGCTACTGAGTTCTGCTGTTGAGTGGGTACAGACCACTAGAGTCTTTTAGACCTAGGCTAGTTTTAAATTAATCGAGTTCAATGGCCGTAAGTGTTTGCTATGCATGCCTGTCAAAAATGCTCCCCCATCACACATGATCTCTGTCTTTATGCCCTTTCCTACCGGTTCAGTATTCAACTGTTAGGAAACATACCCATTGTGCTTTTAGTGGGGCTAGAATAATCTTTTCAAGTTACTTTCTTTGATTTGCCATCTTATTTAGTGTCTTTTATTCATTTATATGTCCACTGGTTGACGGATAAGAGTAAAACCCATCAGTTGGGGCTCCTGATCTCTGTTTTTGACCGGGGTGCTAACTTTTAGAGTTTTTTGAGTCTCAGATCGGTTTCCAGGGGACATAAAAGTATGGTAAGGAATTAACAAGGACTTACAAGGAAATGATAAACCACCCAAGATTATTTCAGAGCATAGGATCCTTACTAAAACCAGGTAACCCTAAATAACAGTTGTAACCTTTGCATGTGGTCACTGTGCCTCATTGTTGTCTGCCTGCCCTCAGCAGCTTAGTAACACAGGGATAGCTCATCATGCCGTTCTTATGCAGGGAACACTTTCTAGGCATTATTATTTAACAGACAGAAGCCAAAGACATAAGAAGGTAAGTTTCAGGAGAAGAATCCCGAAGGACACTGGTGGTAAATGGGAATATTAGAATTTAGTTGCCCCAGCTACACATATGCCCAGGTGACGTGCTGTTTTACATGTGACCTCAGCATATGTGTTTCTGTTGCATACCTCCTTGTTCAAGTTCAATGGTCCTGGTTGTTTAATAATCACAGATGTTATCTTTGGCTAAACCAGCAGCACTGAGATTGAGTTGCCCCGAGTATCTGTATATTTTGGTTATGTGTCCTCCTAATCATGACCTAGATGTACGGGTTCCTGGTGTATACTTCTTTACATAAATTCAGTGGCCACATGACTTGTGTGTGCTCCTCAAAAATGGTCACTTGTCACATGTGATCTCTAAACATCCTTAGCTACTGCAAGAGTATCAAACTTCGGGGGAACACATACCTCATGCTTTCGGAGGAACTAGGATAATCTTTTCTTCTCACTTTCCTTGCTCTTCTGTTTGACTAAATAAATGCCTTTAATTTAACTCCTATGTTTTTGGTTGGCTGCTAAAAGTAAAAGCATTGGTATCTGTTCGAGAATAGGTGCTAATCCCCAGCGTGCCTTGGTTTTCTTGGAGCATAGACATACGTTAAGATCTTCAAAAGGACTTAAAAGGACATTCTAAACAACCTCATGATTTTGTGTCACAAGAACTTTTATTTTTTACTAGAAAGTGTCAATCCAAAGAATATTCTTAATCTTTGCATGGCGGAGCCCTGCCTACCTTTGGCCTGCTAGCACTCAGCAGGATGCATAGTACCAAGTGGCCTGTCATGCTGCCCCTATGCAGGAAAGGCTTTCCGGGCAATTCACTTTAATAAGCAGAAGCCAACATTGCCAGCAGGAAATCCTGAAGAGAGAAAGGCCAGAAGCTCATTGCAGAGAGTAGCTCAAGGACCATGAGAACAGCACAATGTATCAGCAGACCGCTGAAATGTGGTGTCCAGGAGGGAGATGAGATCATTACAATGTATCATCAAAGAGCTAAGATGTGATGTACTGTAGAGATGAGGTCACCAGAAGACTTTAGGAAATCTGCTGCACTGAGATTTAGTTGCTCCAGGTAAACATATGCCCCAGTGACACATAACATTATATATGAAAGAGATCTACATTTTGTTGGTGTATCCCTTTTTGCTGAATTTCTGAATCTTTGTGACCCCATTTGGGGTTTTCTTGGCAAAGATACTGGAGTGGTTTGCCATTTTCTTCTCCAGTTCATTTCATAGTTGAGGAACTGAGGAAGAGCTAAGTGACTTGGCCACAGCTAGTGAAGTGTCTGAAGTTGGATTTGAACTCAGGAAGATGAGTCTTCCTGATGCCAAGCCCAGTGCTCTATCCACTGTACCACCTAGCTTCTCCTGGATCCCTTTAAACATGGCCTAAACATACAGGGTCTTGGTGTATACTTCTTTGTACACTTTCAGTGGCAACATCTGTTACCTATACGTACCCCACCCACGAATGTTCTACTTTCACATATTATCTCCCTGTGTTTTCTCTCTCATTTATGCTATATTTTAAACTCTTGGAACACATGACTTTTGTGGGGCTGGGATAATCAAGTAATGAACCCGCTCTATCTCTTCCTTGAGTATTCAGTGGTTACAGGCAATATCTTTGTCAAACCTGGAGCATCAAGATTGAGTTGTCTCCCATTCTGTGGTGATGTGTAACTCTACACATGGACCTTGTGTATACTTAGTAATACAACACTGGTAGCTACAAGTATTCACTGTACCTACCCACTCAAAAATGGGAGTATTCACTTTCTTTGCTTTGTTGCTGGACTAAATGCTTTTTAAAAGAATAATATTTTATTCTCTTCCAGCTATGTGTAAGAACACCTTTTTTAACATTTTTTTTAAGGTTTGAGTTCCAAATTTCATCCCTCCCCTCCCTGAGATGGTAAGCAATCTGACATAGGTTATGCATGTGCAGTCATGTAAAATATTTCCATATTAGTCATTCTGTGTAAGAAGACTCAAAGAAAGAAATAGAAAAATAGTGTGCTTCAGCATGGATTCAGACAACATCAGTTCTTTCTCCGTAAGCAGATAACATTTTTCATCACGAGTATTAAGATTGTCTTGGATCATTGTATTCCTGAGAATAGCTAAGTCATTCACAATTGATCATCATAGAGTATGGCTGTTACTGCGTACAATGTTCTGGTTCTGCTTAATTCACTTCGTATCAGTTCGTGTTAAGTCTTTCCAGGTTTTTCTGAAATCATCCTGCTCATCGTTTGTTATAGCAAATACTATTTCACTACAATCACATACCACAACTTGTTTAGCCATTCCCCAGTTGTTGCACATCCCCTCAGTTTCTGATTCTTTGCCACCACAAAAAGGGCTGCTACAAATATTTTTGTACAAATGGGTTCTTTTCCCTTTTTAAATTTATTTTTGGGATACAGACCTAGGCAGTAGTATTTTCAGATCAAAGGTTATGTACAGTTTTATAGCCCTTTGGGCATAGGGCCGAATTGCTCTCCAGAATCGTTGAATCAGCTCACAACTTCACCAACAGTGCACTAGTGTCTCCATTTTCCCACATTTATCCTCCAGCATTTGTCATTTTTCCTTTTCTATCATATTAGCCAATCTGATAGGTGTGAGGTAGCGTATCAGAGTTATTTTAATTTGTATTTCCCTAATCAATAGTGATGACCAAATGCTTTTTGCATAAACCTGTGTCCTCTGGGTAAACCTATCAGTTATGGCTCCACAGCTCTGCTTTTTAGTGAGTGTTGACCCCCAGAGACCTTTAAAACTGGATTAAGTTTAAAATAAATCAGTGCTATACAAAAAATTCTAACCTCAACTTAAATGATTTTCGAAGAGAGGCTCTTTAGTACAAAAGACAGGAAGGTGAAGACCAGACTTTGAGTGAGAGGACCAATGTGGTTTTGTTTGTCTGCCCTCTGCTGGGTACTGTGGAACAAAGAGGCTGTCATTTTGCTTGGATCTGTGAAAGGCCTTCTGATCAGTATTCCTTAGCAGATGTAAGCTGATGTGACCAGTACGTAACCATCAAGAGAAGAGTCTAAGAAATTCAGTTACCATGACATCAGTAAAATTTCTCCTTAGATAGTTAAGATGTGATGCCAGTCAGAGGGATAAAGTTAGCAATCTGAGAACATAAGAGTTTAGTGACCCTAGCCACCTATGCCATGCTGATGTGTCCTCACCACGTGTTCCCGTTATATCCATTTTTGTGCAAGTTCATTGGTGACAGTCATTCCCAGTACCTCCCCTACTTCTTCATGAATATTCAAAGTTACCTGTGATATTTTCAACAAACCCAAAATATTAGGATTGAGTTACCCTGGATACATGTGTGCCCAGCTAATCTATAACCCTACATGTGACACAGACATGTGTGTTCCTGTTGCATACTGATTTTTTCAGGGTCATGAGCCCCAGTCTTTCCTTGAAAGAACATATTCTTTCCATGAATGGTCAATAGTCATATATGATATCTTTACAAAGCTGCAGCACTGAGATCCAGTTGCTCTAGGTACGTGTGCTCCAGTGATATGAACCCATATCTGTCAGTGGCACATACATGTTCCCTTTATATACTTCTTTGTAAAGTTTAATGACTACAAGCTATTCATTGTAGAAAATGTTCCACTATCATGTGATTTCTACCCGGGGGCCCTTTCTTACTGGTTCAGTCTTAAATTACTAGGAAACATACGTCTTGTGGCTTGGCAGGGGAGGAGTGGAACTGGAATAATCTTTTCTTGTTACTTTTTTTGACAGGAGCCAACAGCACTACCAGATAAACCTAAGGAGAGGGAGCCCAGAAGCTGAGTGTAGAAAATAACTCTGCCCAGGAGATCAGGAGAATGTATCAGCAGAGAGATGAGATCTCCAGAGTTCATCCTGCAGAAGAAGTGTGATGAGTTACCCTGCGTGTCTGTATGACTTGGTGACACATAAATAAAGGTGACCAAGGCCTACAGATTCTCAGTGTATACTTGTTTCTACAAGTTTACTGGCTACATTCATCAGCTATATGTCTATGTACCCCATCCACAAACGTTTCTCAGTCACATGTGATACCTTCCTATGTTTTTCTTAATGGTCCTGTATTAAACTTTTAAGAGGCATATTCCTTGTGCTTTTGGAAAGGTAAGGTCAACTTTTGCTATCAATTTTTTGTGCTATGTTATTTGATTAAGTGTCTTTTTACTAAACCTCATATATGTCATGGTTGGCTGGTAAGAATAAACCTATTGGTGGCAGTTCCTGATCCTGATTTTGAGTGGGTGCTGACTCCAGAGTGTTTTGGGCCATAAAGTGGCCTTATGAATCATTGAGCTAAGGGAAAATAAAACAAAATTAACAAGTAAATTTGAAGCCACTTCTAATTGTTTTGTGCTACAGTACAAGAAACAATCCAAAAAAGAATCCATCTTTGCATTGGTTCACCATCTCTCCTTTCTGCCTATCTGCCCTCAGCAGGGAGCTTAGTAACAAAAGGGCAGGAAAGGATTTCTAAGCACCAGACTTTAATGGACAGTGTTGCCAGCACAAAGCCTTGAAGAAAGAAAGTTCAGAATGTGGTTGGCAAGATTTGCTCATTGACCATGAGATAAGAATATACCAGCATAGAGTTGCAATGTGATGCCTCGTAGAAAGATGAGAATACCAGAGGTCATTGGCAAACCTTCAACCTAGAAAATGAGTTGCCCTGGATACCCGTTTGTCTTGCTTACATTACCCTCTAAATGTGACCTAGACATACAGGTTCCCAGTGTATACTTCTTCAAACATGTGATGACCACACTCAATGGTTTGTCACAAATGTTTCCCAATCACTTAAAATCTCTTCCTTTCTTTTTGTTGAGTGTTAAACTGTGGGGAAATGATACTTCTTTCACTTTTGTGACTGGATGGGCTAACACTTGATTGTCACTTTCCTTCCTTTGCTGCTAGTTTAAACACATTTTGCTCGAACTCTTATGGCCTCTGGTTTTCTGGCAAGAGTAAACTTAGATCAGTAATGGAATCTCTAAGTCAACATTTTAGTTATTTTACTTGCATAATTCCAAATTGCTTATACCATGTCAGAGCTCCACCAATAATGTGTTAATGTGCCTATCATTCCACAACCCCAACACTGGCTATTTTCATTTTTTGTCATCTCTCTCAATCTTTAGGTTGACAAGCGAAATCTCAAAGTTGTTTTGACTTCTATGTCTCTTATTAATGATTTGAAGCATTATTTTGTATGCTTAATACTTTACACTGCCTCTTTTGAGAACTATTTGTTCATGACTTTTGACAGCTTTTTCTATTGGGGAATGTAGTGGAGAGAATAGCCATCTTTGCTTTATTCCTGTCTTTGTTGGAAAAGGTTTCAGTATAGCATCACCGCATATGATGCTTGCTTTTGGATTTCCACAGATACTTCTTATGATATTAAAAAGGTCCCTTGTTGCTTCTGCTTTGAATCCTTTTTCACATAAATAAATGAGTTGTACTTCTTAAAGGCTTTTTCCACATCTATTGAGATAAGCATGTTTTTTTTTATATGACTAATTACATTGATTTTTCCCCCTACTCTTAAACCACAGTTGAATCCATGGAATAAGTCCAATTTTGTTGTAATGAATGATTTCTTGGATAATTCACTGTGGTCTGACAGGATTGTATTTAAAAAGTTTAAATTGGAGCCAAAATGGCAGTGTGGAGGCAGCAACCCAGCTTAATTCTCCTAACATTCCTGTCCAAACTACTTTAAAATGATACCTCAAATCAAATTTTGAAGAGGCAGAGCCAATAGAAGGTGGAAGTGAGACATTTTTTCCAGCATAAGACAACTTAGGAGGTCAGCAGGAGAGGTTTCCGACACTGGGCTGGGGACTGGCTTGGAGCACAAGTAGGGCCAGCACTAGTCGTGGGCCTTAAAAGCAGTTACAATAGTGGCTACAACAGCTTCAAAAACCCTCAGGCCACAGATGGCAAGGAGGTTGGATGACAGGTCAAAAAGATATTACAAAACACCCTTTGCTGGCACTGGGTGCAGGACTGGTTCTCTGGTAACTCCGTTGCGCTTTCGAATTTTTAAATGCATATCTAGTTTATTAACCCTCTCTTTTTTGTTTTTGTTAATATGTTTGTAGGGATATGGTTTTTCAGTGAGGACTGCTTTACCTACATCCCCAAAACTTTGCTACTTTGTTTCATTGTTATATTTTCTTTTAATGATTGTTTCATGAATTAAGAAAGTGATACTGAAATCTTTTTTGTCACTACTGTGTTGCAGTCTGTGACTTCTTGTAGTCCATTTGAATGTTTCCTCTCAGAATTTAGATGCTGAGGTATTTGGAGCATGTAAGTGTAACATTAATTTTATTTTGTTGTATATGGTTCTTTACAGCATAATGTAGTTTCCCTTCTTATCCTTTTTATGTTTTGAATATTTGATTTTGCTTTATCTTGTAACATGACTGCAACTCCTGGTTTTTTTGTATTCATCTGATACACATTAACTTTTTTCCTATCTCTTAATTCATATTGTTTTGTCTTTGCTTTTAAATGTTTCTTGTAAGCAACTGATTTTTTTTTCCCAAATACAATCTGTTACTCTTTCATTTTATTGCATTGTTTAATCATATTTAAAGTTATAAGAATTAGGTTTATATTTTCCTCTATTTGTCATATATGTAAGTGCACATATAAAGGTATATATGCATGTGTATATTTCCTGCCTGGCTTTTGTTTACCTGCCCTAGGCTGAGTGCTATGCATAAAAAGAGCACTGATCAGGGGCAGCTAGGTGGCACAGTGAGTAGAGCACCGGTCCTGACTGCAGGACCTGAGTTCAAATCCGATCTCAGATACTTGACACACTTACTAGCTGTGTGACCTTGGGCAAGTCACTTAACCTCAATTGCCCTGCCTACCCCCTCCAATTTTTTTAAACAAGAGCCATCATCCTTCTTATATCCAGGAAAGTACAGCATTGCTTGGTAAAGTGGAACCAGTATGGCCATCAGCTGATGCTAAAGAAAAGCAGAGAATCTCTACAGAGTCAAGATGTGATATCCTAACAGAAATGTGAAATCACCAGAGGACAGCTGCAACCTGGTATCATCAGACTTGGGTTGCCCCAGTTACATGTATACTCTGGTTACTTGTTGTTCTACATGTGACCTCAGCATACATGTTCCTGTTGCATACCTCTATTGTAGTCCAGTGACCTCCATCATTTGCTCGTCCTTCATTTTTGAAGAGGACCAATGAAATCACAGGATGATGCCTTGATTTGTGTGTGAACTGGATTTAAGTGAAGAAGAGTTGCACAAAGTCATCAGCCTCACTTGTACTTATGTCCTGCATGAGTGTTCAGTGGATAAAGTTGATATCTTTTGTAAACCTGTAGCCCTGGGATGGAATTTTCCTGGGTAAATATATGTCTTGCCTATGTTTTACTGTAGCTATAACAGATCTATAATTTTCTGGTGTATTTCCTCTTCATGTAAGTTCTGTGGCCACAAGCATTCACTGTGTATATGACTCCCATTGTTATCATCACATCCTCCTCATGTTTGCCCTTTCCTACTAGTTAAATATTAAACCATTAGGAGAATACCTCTTGGGTTTTTCCAATGGAGGCAGGGTCATATAATAATTGTTGTCACTTTTTGCTACATGGTTTTATTAAATGCCTTTTCTTTGAATTTATGTGCCCTCTGTTTAGCTAATAAGATCTGGCTTTATTTGTGTGAAAAGTGTTCTGTGATTGTGTTCATATAGTTCCTGGATTTGTCTTGTCAAGTAGATTCCTAAGTACTTTGTATTTCCTGCTGTTTTTTTAAATGGAATTTCTCTATCTCTTCTTGCTTGGTTTTATCAGTAATACAAAAAATGCTAATGACTGATGTGGATTTATTTCTATCCTGAAATTCTGCTAAAGTTAACTGTTTCAACTACTTTTTTTAGTCGATTCTCTAATGTTATCTAAGTATACTATCATATCATTTTCAGAGTGATTGTACTTTTCTCCTTTGACAATTTTCACTCCTTCAGTGTCTTTTTTACTTTTTGGTCTCGTTGCTATAGCTGACAATATGAAGACATTATTGAATAATAGCGATGATAATTAACATCCTTGTTTCACTCCTGATCTTACTGGCAAAGCATCAAGTTTATCTCCATTATACATAATGCTTGCTCTTAGTTTTAGGTAGATACCACTATTTTAAGAAACTTTTCATTGATTCCCATGCTTTCTAGTCTTTTACTACAAATGGGTCTTGTTTTTTTCCAAAGGCTTTTTCTTTATCCATTGATATATTCATATGATTTTCATTGTTATTGATGCAGTCAGTCATGCTAATAGTTTTCCTAATGTTGAATCAGCCCTGCATTCATCGTATAAATCCCACCTGGTTATAGTATATGATCTTTATGATATATTTTTGTAATCTCTTTCCAAGTATTTTATTTAACATTTTTGCATTGATATTCCTTAAGGAAATTGGTCTACAGTTTTCTTTCTATGTTTTTGCTCTCCCTGGTTTAGGTATCAAAACCACATTTGTGTCATAAAAGGAATTTGGTAGGGACTCCTTTGCCTCTTTTCCCAAATTGTTTACGAAGTATTGGAATTAATTGTTCTTTAAATGCTTAGTAGAATTCACTCGTGAATCCATCTAGTCCTGTAGATTTTTTTCTTAGGAAGCTTGTTGATGGCTCATTCAATTTCTTTCAAAGATAAAGTTTTTTTTTAAATATTCCATTTCCTTTTCTGTTAATCAGAGCAATTTATCTTTTGTGTAAGTACTGATCCATTTCACTTAGATTGTCAGTTTTACTGGCATATATTGGGGCAAGATAGCTCCTAATAATTGCTTTAATTCCATCTTCATTGGTGGTGTATTCATCCCTTTCATTTTTTAATCAAATTAATCAGTGGTTTAGCTATTTTATTGTTTTCCCCCATAAAAACAGCTCCTCATTTTATTTATTAGTTCAATGGTATTTTTACTTTCAATTTTATTAAGCTATCCTTTGACTTTCAGAATTTCCAATTTAATGTTTAACTGAGGATTTTTAATTTCTTCTTTTTCAAGTTGTTTTAGTTGCATGTCCATTTCATTGATCTGCTCTTTCTTTTATTGATATATACATTAAAAGATATAAATTTTCCCCTAAGAATGGCTTAGGCTGCATTCCACAGACTTTGTAATGTCGTCTCATTGTTGTCATTGTCTTTAATGCAATAACTTATCGTTTCTATGATTTGTTCTTTGACCCACTCATTCTTTAGGATTTGCTTACTTACTCTCTGATTAATTTTTAATATATATGTTTATGGCCCTTTATTAAATGTAATTTTATTATGGTCTAAAAGGGATGCATTTAACATTTCTGCTTTTCTTCATTTGGTTGTGTGGTTTTTATGCCCTAATACATGGTCAATTTCATGTACAGCTGAGGAAAAAGGTATACTACTTCTATTCTCATTCAGTTTTCCCCAGAGGTCTATCATACCTAACTTGTATGAAGTGGGTTGGGGGTGGGAGTCTAAGTGTCAGAGAGGAGACTGACTAGACCTACCATTTCTTCAGTGTAAGGAACTCCCTGAATTGAAATTTCCTCAACCTTGAAAAGATCTGCAGCTTGTAGTCTTAGAGAGTTGCTGGGGGCAATGAAAGGTTCTGATTGATTGGTGGTCATGTAGCCAATGTGTGTTATAGGCAAACATGAACTCAAATCATCTGACTCGAGGGCCAGGCCTCTCTACCCCAATACCATGATGGTAAAGATATCCCATTTCATCAGCGCTGTAATAAATAAGCCAATATAATAAAATTCGGAAAACATAGGACGAAGGGAGACATAAATTATATTTCTTAGTATTCATTCATCAAATTCTTTATAGAAATTGAGAAATGGTCAAAGGATATGAACAGGCAGTTTTCAGAGGAAGAAATTAAAGATATCTATAGGCATATGAAAAAAATGCTCGAAATCACTACTGATTAGAGAAATGCAAATCAAAACAATTCTTAGGCACCACATCTCTCCTGTCAGATTGGCCAAAATGACAAAGCAGGAAAATGATAAATGCTGGAGAGGATATGGGAAAATTGGACCATTGTTACATTGCTGGTGGAGTTGTGAACTGATTCAGCCATTCTGGAGAGCAATTTGGAACTATTCCCAAAGGGCTATAAAAACGTTCATACCCTTTGACCCAGCGATACCACTTCTAGGGTTGTATCCCAAAGAGATCGCACAAATGGGTAAAGGACCCATATGTACAAAATTATTTATAGCAGCTCTTTTTGTAGTAGCAGAGAATTGGAAATCAAGGGGATGCCCATCAATTGAGGAATGGCTGAACAAGTTGTGGCATATGAAGGTAATGGAATACTATTGTGCCATAAGAAATGAGGATGATATGGACTTCATAATAACCTGGAAAAACCTACACAATATAATGCTGAGTGAGAAGAGCAGAACCAGGAGAACATTATACACAACCATAGACATATGGATTCTGTGATGACTAACCCCCGATAGACTTTGCTCTTCTCAGCAATACCAGGTGCAAAGACAACCCCAAAGGACTCGTGGTGGAGAGAGCTATCTACATCCAGAGAAAGCTCTATGGAGTCTGAATGAAGATTGAGGAATGCTTTATACTCGCCTTTTTTTCCCTTTTTTTTTCTCTTGTGTTTTTGTTTTTGGGTTGTTTTTTTTTTGGTTCTTCTGTTCTTTCTCATGGTCATAATTTTCCTTGACAATTGTGTAAATAAGTTGAATGCAAAGTTATATGTAGAAGATATATCAGATTTCATGCCATTTTGGGGAGGGGGGGGAAGAAAATCTGGAACTCAAAATTATGTAGAACTGAGTGTTGTAAACTAAAAATAAAAAAATCTCAAAAAAAGAAATGTTATCACTGAAGATTTTTTTTACTGATTGGTTGTCTCAATTTCCTTACCAAGTTTCTTACTTTTAATTTAGTTATTTGGGTTCACAATACTTTGGCAGTAGCATGTCCACTATTAAATATATCACTATCATTAATGGCAGAGATATAACATGGAAAAAATAAACTATATTCATTTTTTCATTATGTTATAATAAATAGCAAAGTCCAGGTGCATTCTAAACACTGAGGAAGAAAAGAAAAAGCTCCTGAAAAAGCATTTCTTGGGATGCAGCTTTACTACAGGGAAATCCCATTCATCGTTTGCTTAGATTTAATATAAGAAAAGACCTTGAAAATGAGACAGTCTTTGTAGTAGTAGTAGTCCCATTTAATCCATACATGTCTGAAGTGTGGTAGGAATTGTACCTAAGTGATTTGTATACTTCTGTCCAATTCCTGGCACTTTTAAAGAGAAAAGATTTAGCCTCTATAGTGGGATTATCCATACAAATACTAAAGGAAAGCATCAAAAGTCATACAAAACTATGGGGACAGGGCAAAAAATCCCATTTGGATGTTTTAAATTTTTTTTAATAGATGCTCTTTCCAAAAGTATAAATGTTTATTCAGAAATAAGTAATTTATACGCCTGAATACAGTTTGAGGCGTATTATTTTCACTTTGTTTTTTTTCTTTCTCGTAGTTTTTCCATTTTGTTCTGATTCTTCTTTCACAACATGACTAATGTGGAAATATGTTTAACATGACTGTACACGTACAACCTATACGAGATTGCTTGCTGTCTTGGGGAGGGGGGAGGGAAGAGAGAGAGGGAGAAATATGTGGAACTCAAAATCTTACAAAAATGAATGTTGAAAACTATCTTTACTTGGAATTGGAAAAAACAAAATGCTATTAAGTTGCAAGGGGTGGCCTTAGCATAACCGCAACATTTTACAGATAGTAAACAAGAGGTCCAGAGTAGATAAGTTATGTTTCAAAGTAGATATATTTTTCCTCTGACTGAAAGTGACACCAGATTCAGAGGCCATGAGCCAAATGCCTTGCTTCCTATAAGAATTCCTGAATTGGAAGGGGGTGGAGGAACAGCATATTTGGGGACAAAGAATCTCTGTGGACAAACAGTACATTTGTAAGATGGTCAGGTAGTTGACTACATTTTGCTTCATTATCTAATTAACTGGATTTTTTCCAGCTCAGCACCTTTCTGTATTTGCAGTTTTTAAAATAGCCTGCGTTATTTTGAGAATCACTGTCATGATATTCTTATTTCTGAGATGCATGGCCTCATTCTCATAATCATTCTAAAGACTGGGCAGTTTATTACCATTATTAAATGTTATGTGTTATATTTCTTGCCCTTCCACAGACCTTTGAAGCTAATAGCTTAACTAGTGTACTCAGAGAACATATCATAAAGAATCCTTATGAATTTATGAAAGAACACGTACATCACATTGCAGCCATCAGAAGAAAATCCTGAGGAAGTATGATGGCAAAATCAATCATTTTATGCTCACACAGAAAGAAACTCTTATATAGTGACAAGGCCTCAGGGACAAGTGAATTTCCTTCTTCAAAGAAATAATGTCCACAAGAAAAAACCTGTGTTCTTAACATTAAGGTCAGAGGTGGGATCAATATGATTGCCGTATTATCTCCTATATTTAATGATCCAGAAAAAAAATGAACTGTAACCCTAATATATTTCAGAAATTAAATGGAAACTCTTATAAAGTTTTCCATAGAAAACAGAAGCCTTCTAGTCATCTAGGAGCTGAGACTGTGTGATGAGTTCAGAGAGGTACTCTGTATAAAAAGAAATAATGGTTTTATAACTTTAATAATAGGCTTTGACCTACCCTTGTTCTATATCTCTGGGCTCCTGGACTTATTCAGGGCAAAACTTAGAAACACTAACTAAAACTTTTCAATATGGGGAAGGGTTCTATCATAAAAAAAATGTTGCCATAATCTTGATTTTATTCTACCAGAAAGACAGAAGCCTAAATAAACATTTCTGAACCAAATGTTGTAGTCGATGACTCCGTAGAAACAGTAATGTAAGAGAGAAATCAAGTATCACTTTTGTATAGTGATATAATGGCAAACATCAGCATAGGGTAATGAAATATGTTCTATAAATAAATATTCATTGCTTAATAAAGTTACTAATTTGCCAAATGGAGATTGTTAATTTTATTTCATTTTAAGTTTCTGTAACAATTATGTAGAACACTACTGAGCAGTCTCCTAAGAACAGCCACTGTGTGAGACTTCCATGACATTTACCTCTCTATGTATAGGATGTGAACATGCCCAAATTTATCCTATTGAGGACACTGAGGCCATCTCCGGGGCCTGGCTACTTCTTGGCCCCTTGACATTTTATTTCTAATGAGAATATTTTGATTGATTCAAGCTAGTTTGGATGAAGGGTATGTCTTTAAATTGGGCCTATAACAGGGAGCATATTTACCAAATTTTTAAGTCAGGAGTTCCAGACTAAGCTAAACACAAACTGAAGAGAAAACCATAGATCAAAACCAGAGACTTAAGAGCAGATGTGGTTAGTGATAAAGGGACTATCTTTGTATCAGGATAACCTCTCTCCGAGGAGCCACTAATGCCGGCCTTAGGCAAAGCCATTTTGGATTTGCATATTCTCTAACTCGTTTGACCCAAGAAGTGGTAGCAAATGTTGTGGTAAGGTCTCCGAGCTCAAGGAATAAAAGGTGTAAAGAAATAAATCTCATGCTTCAGTTGTAGGGGTGTCTGAAATCAAGCAATCTGGAGGAGTTCCAAGAGTTTCTAAAGGATCTAGTACAGAGGTGGGGAATCTGTGGCCTTGGGGTCACCCATGACCGTCTAGGTCCTCAAGTGCAGCTCTTCGACTGAGTCCAAACTTCCTCACCCCTGATCTAGTATGTGGCAGTGGAGTAGGAAGAACAGCAAGGTAGCAGCAAAGCACTCTGGAGAGGGACAACAAAATAAACTGGGCTGTCCCTCCATTATAATTTAATTAGACAATGAACATCTGAAGGGAAAGGGGGTGATCGAGTTCATTTCTCCTTCCAGGGACAGTCTAGGGTATTATACCAGTACCACAAGATTGGGAACTTGTTATAGGGCCCTAGGATAAAGAGTAGAACATACCAAAAAGTCAGAGCATTGCCTCCCCAGTAGCCCAAGGTCATTTCTCTCCTTGAGAAGTCCAAGTCCTTACGGTGGTACTGTAAAACTCAAAGCCTGCAGAGTTCTCTGGAGTGAAGGTGGAACTCACCACAAAGAAGAGAATTATATTGCTAATTTATGAACCCATAAATGGGTCCTTTTATATCAGTGGTGTTAAACACAAATAGAAACAGGGACCACTAAACCATACATAGGGATCCTTGTTAGGTGCATGTACACTTAGTTTCAAAATATAAAGTTATATATGTTCTAGTACATTTGTATTTATTTTGTTAAATATTTCCCAATTACATTTTAACTTGGGTTAGCTTGCACACGGTAGGTAGTGTTGTGGGTTGCATGTTTCACACCTCTGCTTTACGTTACTTTACATTTCAGATGCGGTGAAATAAAGGCTGTCTTGAACATTCTTGAGTGCTTGAAGTGGAACTGGGGGCCCTTCTACCAACATCTTTGGAGTTTTAGACAGGCATTATTCGAAGTTTCCTAGAGGAAACTCTAGGTAGGGATACATGAAACAAACATAGAATTTGGGGGCTTTTCCCAAGAGCAAACTTGGTCTCTGTAAGCTCAAAGCTTATGATGCTAAACCATGGGTCATAAATAACATGGAAATTGTTTTATAAATTAAGCATTAAAATAATTTTCATTTGTATACCAAAGGAAGGCAATATTATGACTGGTGAAATAGGGATCAGCATTAAATCACAAATCATACAATCACTAATAAATATTAAAACAGCCTGCTTAATGAGTAGATGGATGTCATATGAAAAAACAACATTTTCAATCCCTTATTGAAGTAATCTTCTTGTTGTGATAAAGATATAGGTCAATTTCTTTTTAAACTGCATGACTCATCACTCCTTGTAGGCTTTAAAAAAAAAACACACCCATGAATCCATTCTTCTGGAATGACCCAATGTCTCCATGAAAGACATCCCACCCATTCTTTTATATATAGGCAAAGTAGGAAGGAAAGAATGTTGCCTTAAGGGAGTCAGATAAGACTCTGTGTAGGAGATGGTATGTGAGCTGAAGCTTTCTCAAATACAGAAATCATTAGAAACAAAGGTGTAATATAATAATATAACATTCTAGACATAGAGAAAATCAGAGACAGGAAATGTGATGTTAGGTATTTGAAGAGAAAGTGATATTGAAAAAAAATCAGGCAATACAAGTGGATGTGTTAGGGGCTGGACATGCAAAGAGAGAAATAAAATAGTCCCTATTCTCAAGAAGTTTATACTCTTTACACGGAAGACAAGATGTGCATATACCTGAGATATATTAAAAATAAATTCAATTAACCTTAGAAAAGATGACACTACCAACTATGATGACTAACAAAGGACTTTTGAAGAAAATGATGCTTGAAATGAGTCTCTAATGAAACTGGGAAGCCCAAGAGGTGGAAGGAAGTGAGCCAAGAGAGCTTTCTAGGCATAGGAGACCTCCAGTGCACAGCATCTGGTATATCTTCGCCACTGCAGTACCAGTGCCCTGACAATTGTGTTGTCACACAATTAATAAATACTGATTCAAAAAAAAAGTTTTTTTAAAATCTGAACAAAAAGAACACAGTATTTTATCCCCATGTTTATTCGTATTCATTATGATAGGCTGAATTTATGCCACAGATACAAGGAAGTAGTTCAGTGTTAAGCAAATAATTAACATTATGAAAGTAAAAGCATCCAAAACTACCTGATTATATAAAGAGATGCAGAAAAAGCCTTTCACAAAAATGATTGAAAATATTCATTTAGGTTAAAAATGTGAAAAAAAACCTTTTTAAAATGATAAAATATATTTATCTAAAACCAAAATTTAATGTCACTCACAATGGACAAACTGCAGCTTTCCCAATAGTTACAGTAAGCCAAATTGTTCCCTTTCCCAATGGTTATTTGATATAATTCTAGAAATGCAAGACGTAGCATTAAGACAATAGAAAGAAATTTAAGGCATAAATATAGGCTAACAGGAGATAAAA
>CM053628.1:26611085-26637854 GCA_028646595.1 Phalanger gymnotis | reverse complement strand
TGGGAGGTCCATGTGGGACAGACCTTACCCAGAGACCATCCAGGCTATCCTGGGTTGGGGCCCTGCTTCCCTCTGCCACTTTGTGGGTTCTGCAGCTCTAGAATTGGTTCAGAGCCATTGTTTTATAGGTTTTTGGAGGAACTTGGTGGGGAGCTCACGCCAGTCACTGCTTCCCAGCCGCCATCTTGGCTCCGCCCCCACTATAGAACTATAGTAACAGGATTAAAGGACTATAGTAACTTTGTGTTTGACAAATGTAATGATTTAAGTTTTGGGGATAACAATTCATTATATGGTAAAAATTGTTGGGAAAGCCCTGGCAGGAATTGGGCATAGACCAATATATTAAACCATGTACTAAGATAAGGTCAAAATGGATACATGACCATGACATAAATATAAAGCGATATATCACAAAGAGAAGAACCTGAACCATATTACCTATCAGACTCATGGATAGGAGAATAATATATGAAGAAACAAGAGACAGAAAGTGTTGAGGTATAAAATTGATAATTTCTATTATATTAAATTAAAAATTTCTTATATACATAAAATCGATGCATCCAAGATTAGAACAGAAGTGGAAAACTGGGGGAAAAACTTTCATAGACAATCTCTCAGATAAAGGTCTCATTTCTCAAATATATTAAGAAGTTTGTCAAATTTATAAGAATATGAGTAATATCCCAATTAAATGGTCAAGGGATGTGAACAGACAGTTTTTTTAATGAAGGAATCAAAACTATATATAACCATGAAAAATGTTCTAAATCATTATTGAATAGGGAATTGAAAATTAAAAGAGCTTTGAGATATCATCTTATGCGTATCAGATTGACGGAAATGATAGAGGTCCTTCAATTGGGGAATGGCTAAACAGGCTAATATATGATTGAGATAAAATACTGTGATATAAGAAATGATGAGGTGTGTTATTTAGAAAAACATGGAAAGACTTGGACCTATGAAGGAAGATGCTATCCACCTCAAGAGAAAAAACTGGCAAATAGAAATATGTATAGTTTGGTCTTACATGTATGTATCTCTCTCTCTTTGTATGTCTAAGTGTACATATATATGTATATATATATCTGTGTGTTTTTATATGTGTGTATATGTTTACAGATATGAATGTATATGTGTGTATACACGCACACATACACATCTATATGCAAATTTAATTACAGCCTTCTCTAGGGTGGGGTGGAGAGGGGAGGAAAAAAGTACACAGTGAAGAACAAAAGAAAACTTAGGAAGCACAGAACAGCTGGGTAGCTTCCAAAACAATGTGTAGTATTTATTACACAGGCTTAAAAAAAGAGTAAACAGTTTGATAGGGAAATTTATTGTTTTATATCGAATCCTCTCATTTTCTGCTGTTTACATGGAAATGTTCTTTTTTTTTCTTTTCTCATTTTGTATTTAAGTTTAAAATGAATAAAAAATTTTTTAAAAACCAATCTAATATTGGCAAACAATATATCATAAAAGAAACATGCAAGAAAGAGATTTTAGAAAGGAAGGGAAAACAGTAGGTGGATAGACAGGCAACACCTGAACTGCATTCACATGTAAATTGAGGAAAAGAAGGAAAATCTATATACTTATTCAAACGATAAGAGAAATCTATCTTGCTCAACAGAGAAGTAGGAGGAAAAGGGGATAAGAGAAGGGGGGGAGGGGTTAGAGGGTTTGATAAAAAGAACGTAATATAAAAGAAGGCAGTATGCAGAAGCAAAGTAGACTTTAGAGGAGGGAAAAGATAGAGGATAAACAGAAGAAAATAGAGTGGAGAGAGACGCACAGTAAACACATAGATAAATGTGAATGGGATTGAAGAGGTTTAAATCAAAATGATGATAGGTAAGGAAAATGAAGAGGTTTAAGTCCAAATGATGATAGGTAAGGCAACCATAGGTTTCTAGGGGGTGCTCGTGACCCCAAAATACCAACATGCCAAGTCCTGCTGAAAGAGCTTGACTTAAGCCTTCTCAGCCAAGGGAAAAGACAAAGTTTATTAGGGATTCACCATAATGGGTTGTCTTAAGAAATCCCACCCTTTGTGACACCTGTGAAGCGGATGAGATTCAATCTAAACTGAGCTAGATTGAATCTGAGCTGAGCTAGATTGATTCTGAGCACCTTCATAGAGGCAAGATGGAGATTATATACACTCAGATTGTAGGAGGGATTGAGGGGTGGTCTGGGGTGACTAGAGGAGGGCTTTGGGGAGGGTCCTGAGGAGGAGTCTCAAGATGAGGTCAGAGTCCAGGAACCAAGAGAATGGGATTAAGGGTAGGAAGTGGCTGAAGGAATATCCGGGTTGGGAAGTAACTGAAGGCATGCGTATGGATAGTAACAATAGAGGGCAAGGCTCAGGTAGAGATTTGGGCCTAATGGTAAGGTAAGGCTTATGGCCTTAGGGGAAGGCCAGATCTAGTTGGAAGATTCAAGGAGAATTCAAGGAGGCTCCCAGAGACTGTATTACAGATTCAAGGGGGTTCCCAGAGACTGTGCCCTCATCAGGATGACCTCACCAATAAAAAGAGAAGTAAATAGCAGAATGGACTAGAAACCAAAATCCAACCACATGTTGTTTACAAGAGAAATGTTTGAAGCAGAGAGAGAGACACATGGAGTTAAAATAAGGGGCTTGAGCAGAATTTATTATGCTTCAGCTGATGTAAAAAATGCAGAGGTCTGAATCAGGGTCTCAGAGAAAGAAAAAGCAAAAACAGACCTAATTAAAAGGAATAAGCGGGGAAACTATATTTTGCTAAACTGCACCATAGCCAATGAAGTATTATCAATACTAAATATTATGCACCTGTATGGGGTGAGACCACCTGCCAGCAATTAATTTAAAAAAGTCAGAGGTCTCAGATTTAGAAACAGAAAAACTTCTTTATTAAGTTCCTGCTTGGGAAAGGGTGGTCTCTGAACCCATAGACAATGGGTAGGGAGAGGCGGGGCCCAGAGGGCAGAACTTAGCTTTATAGTCTAACAGTCTAACGAAAACACCCCACCCCCACCCCACCCCACCACCACCCCACCCCACCACCACTGGCTTTTTGCTCTCATTGGTGGAGTGCAGACTCACAATTTCACGGAAATCTACTACCCCAGGTACAATTTAGCCAATGCCAAATGCTTAAAAACACTTTTTTCCTTATTTGGCGAGGACACAGTTCAGGTGATTTTAGTAACTCTAAACTTAGGCCTAGCTGTCAATCAGAAGCCCTGAGCCATGCGGAAAGGTCCCCACCCCCAGTCATTCCACTCAACTCACAGAAAGGCCAAGAACCAGATTCCATGAGAGGGCTTCACCATCCCACTCACACCAAATGGCATAGCATCCAAATTCTTCAAGGAAAAGTTAAATGAATTGTAAAAGGAAATCAACAGTAAACCTACCCTAGTGGGTGACCTTAACTTCCCCCTCTCAAAGCTAGCTACATCTAACGATAAAATAAATAAGAAAGAAATCAAGGAGATGAATGCAATCTTAGAAAAATCAGATATGATAGACTGCTGGAGAAAAGTGAATAGGAATAGTAAAGAGTATACCTTTATTTTCATCTACACATGGCATTTTCACAAAAATTAACCATGTATTATGGCATAAAAACCTTATAAATACAAAAAAGCAGAAATATTAAATGTACACTTTTCAGACCATAATGCAATAAACATTACATTCAATAAAATGGCCATGGAAATGCAGATCAAAAGTTAACTGGAAATGAAATAATCTGATCCTAAAGAATAAGTAGGCCAAAGAAACAAATAGTATTTTCATTTCAGAGAATGACAATAATGAGACAATATTTCAAAATTTCGGGGATGCAGTCAAAGCAATGTTTAGGAGGTAGTTTATATCTCTAAACACACCTATCAGTAAAAGAGAGAAAGAACAGATCAATGAATTGGGCATGCAATTAAAAAAAACTAGAAAAGGAGCAAATTATAAATCCCCAATTAAACACCAAAATGGAAATTGTGAAAATTGAAGGAGAGATTAATAAAACTGAAAGCAAAAAAAAAAAAGCCACTGAACTAACAAAATTTGGAGATGGTTTTATGAAGGAAAAAAAAACAATAAAACATAAATCATTGCTTAATTTGATCACCAATATGGACTGCATTTTGGGGCATAAAGACCTCACCAAAAGTATAGGAAAAGGAAAATACTAAACTCATAATTTACTAATCACAATGCAATAAAAATTATATTCAGTAAAGGACCCTAGTATACTACTGGTGGAGCTATGAATGAGTCTAATCATTGTGGAAAGTAATTTAGAACTATGCCCTAAACGTTGCTAAACTATTCATACCTTTTGACCTAGTTATACCACAGCTAGTCTTATACGCCAAAGAAATTAAAGAAAGAGTAAAAGGCTCTATATGTATAAAAATATTCATACTCACTCATTTGGGGGGGGGAACAAAAACTGGAAACTAAAACGATGTCCTACTATGGGATGGCTAATTGTGGTATATGGATGCAGTATTACCATACTACAAAAATGACAAAAGGGACAGTTTCAGAGTAACCTGGAAAGGCTTGTATGAAGTGATGAAGAAAGAAATGAGTGGAATCAGGCCAAAAATCTATACAAAAACGATAATAGATGTAGAGACAATCAACTTTGACCATCTTATGAACTCTGACAAGCTCAATGATCAATCGCAGTTCCAGAGGACTTATAACAGAACAAGTCATCTACCTTCTGAGAGAGAGAATGGACTCCGAATGCAGATTGAGAATTTTTTCTTGGGACATAGCCAATGTGGGAATTAGTTTTGCTTCAAGGCAAATGTTTGTAACAGGAGATTTTGCTTATCTTGCTTTCTCAAAGAGGGGAGGGAGTGGAAGCAGAAGGGGAAAAAAGGCAGATGTATCTTTATTTGAAAAAAAATCTAATTTAAAAAGTAGCCCTATAAGGAAAATGCTCCAAAAATCTCCAATAATTAGGGAAATGCCAAATAAAGTGACTCAAAAATTTTACTTTACACATAACAGGTTGACAATGATGTCCAAAAGGGAAAACGATAGGTGGTAGGGAGGTTACAAGAAAGCAGGCAGATTAATGCCATGTTCATAGAACTGTGAATTGTTTTAGCCATTCTGGAAAGTCAATTGCAATTGGGCACAAAGATTTACTAAACTATGCATACTCTTTGACCTAGAGATACAAATTTTAAGGCTATATTCCAAACAGATAAAAGAGAGAAGGACCCATATTTACAAAAGTCTTTATACCATTTCTTTTTGGGGTGGCCAAGACCTAAAAACTGAGGGGACACTCATCAACTGGCTGTATATAAAAGTAACAGAACATTACTGTGTTTTTAAGAAATGGTGATGACTTTCAGAGAAACCTGTGAAGACCTGGATGAACCAAAGCAAAGTGAAGTGAGCAGAATTAGGAGAACAATTTATACATAACAACATTGTAAAGACACACAACTTTGAAAGACTTCAGGAGCTTTATCAATGCAATGACCAATAATGATAAAAGAGGACCGATGCTAGAGCATGCTATTCATCTTCTGACAGAGATGTAGAATTCAAGATGCATGAGACATGTATTTTTTAAACATGGTGACTATTAGAATTTGTTTTGCTTAACAAGGAATGTTTGTTACAAACTTGTATTTTACTTATTTGTTTCCCAAGGCATAATGGAATAGGAGAGAAAATAAATTCTTGTTAATTAAAAAATTAATTTAAAAACAAATGAGTTGGACTAGATGATTCTTGACTTCTATTATATGTCTAATATGAGCAGGGTCTTCCAAATCTCTTCTGATTTCCTTCTCGAAAAACATGTACTAGCTTTAAGGGTTACTATTTCATTTCATTCCCCACAAACAACCTGTAACAAGACTTCTTAGATGCCAAGTGAGTAGAAACAAATGGACTTAGCATCTACTTATGAAAAGTAGTTAATTTCAATAGAAATCTATCAAACAAGCTACTTCTAAGGATGGGGTAGGCAGTTTCACTAGCAGTGGCCTCAGTCTTGGAGTCTCTCTCACCTCCCATTTGGTATTACTTCTCCCACCCTCAACTGGGGTTGCCATTCATTCCACTTGTGTTGGATGTGATTTATGAGCCTTGCCCCTGGAGCAAAATATTCTTAGCTATAGCTCTGCCAAGTGCAGACTATAATCCTGGTGTTCTGATTCTAAAAGGAGCATGCCTTCTACTATATCTTGGACAATGTCTATACAGCACAAGTAGGGGTTTTTTTTGCATTTATCAGATTAATTAAATCAATATAATAAACTGGCTAACAATTATACACAAAAAAAAATCCATTTTGGTGCATAATGTAGTCAATGCTATCTTAATTATCTCTACATCAAACATATACAAACTCTCATTGTACTTTTCTGGCCCTGAAATTTTCTTCTTCCTTCACTGATGATTAAAAAAGTCTATGTCTACATGTCACTAACCAACCAATTGAGCCATATAATTAAGCAAAATCACTCTTCACTTTCACGGAAAATATGAGCAAAACATTTAAATTGATTGAATAATTCCATTTTCATTAGCTCCAGGTAGCTAGAACTAGTTTTTCCATACTGAATGTCAGTGTCTGAGCCCACAGCCATTGTGAATTAATGAAAAAGATGCATGAAGCCAAAGTTAGCCTGTGACCATGCCTACACATCAGAACAAAGTGGGGTAAGGGAACTGCCATGACTAACACAAAATGACAAAGACTCAAGCAGAAAGACAGAACCAGCATCACTACTTTGCTGACATTCAGAATAATAGAATGTCAATGTTGGAAGTGATCTCAGAGACCATTATCAATCAGGTCAGGAACAAGACTCCTCTCTACAGCATCCCTAGTATGTGCTCATCCAGCCTTTGCTTAAAGACCTCTCTTGAGAAGGACACTTGTTATGTCTGGAAGCAGGCTACTATACCTATGAGTTATAATTTCTTGCTTTGAAGTTTTTTCTTAAGTCCTGGTTTGTTTTTGGTGGTCAGATGGTTCAGTCACATTTGACTCTTTGTGACCCCATTTGGGGTTTTCTTGCCATTTCCTTCTCCAGTTCACTTTACAGAGGCAAATAGGGATAAGTGACTTGCCCAGGGTTACACAGCTAAGGCCAAATTTGAACTCAGGTCTTCCTTACTCCAGGCCCAGTGTTCTAACCACTGTGCAATGATGCTTTTCTGTTTACTCCTGGTAAAAATCAACCTTATTTTTATGCAAAGCTCTTTGGCTTTAAACTTCTCTTCTGGCCCTCAATTTTCTGTTTCTCTTTCTTGTCATTGAATTTTTGCATTCATGAGAAACTCCAGTTTGGTATATTACCTGGCCTCAGTGTAATACTCTTGCTTATATTCCAATTTAGGCCTTTCCTCTCTTTCCCTGACCTAGTCATTGTACAAACCAATGGTAAATGTGTGAGCCACAGTGCCCAATTACCTGTTAACACATCTTGAGCTTATCTGAGAAGTGCAGTATTTTACTAGGCACCAGAGGATTTGCTTTTAGAGAATTTTAGTGACTTAATAAAAATAGTATAATGCCTAGCCAAATTAGAAATTTGCTATGTAGTCTATTTTTACCTAATAGGAGTGAAGGCAAGAGAAATAGATTTTGTGGATGACAGAAAGCTTACTATTTGGCATGGCTTTGTTTAGATTACTTAATATTGAATGACTATAAAGGGAGATTCAAGGACCCTGTCAGACCCAAGGTAAAATCATTTGTCTCTTCTTGTGGTCTAATCTGTTCCCGCTAACAATGAAAAGACTTCTCCTCCATTTGCAATTTTAATAGTACAGACAATAGAGAACTCATGTCTTAAAATGTACGTTTTATTATCAGCTCAACAGCAATATTTAAACTCAATTCACTAACCTACTCTATATTAAAATAGCCTCAAAAAACCAACCAGACAATGCCAACCTGGAGAAGTAGATTTTCTGTATCTCTGAATCTATAGCAACTGTTAAAATAATTTTCTAGTGTCTTCCAACTTCTTGATAATAACCTTACCATTTTTATCAGAACCATTTTATTCCCTAATCCAAACATGAATTTCAGGATATAACAAGATATGTGGTTAAAGGGAAAATAGGACAATATCTTCACCCTCTAAATTGAGACCAATGCACTTTGCAAAATACAGCAAACCATGCAGGGCTTGTGTTAATAACTTCAATATGATACCTTGAAAAATCAAAGAAATATGCTGAATTTGATAATGATAGAGGACAAAGAATGGAAACCCACAATGAGAGAACCAAAACATGAATTAAGAGAAAAGAATTTCTTTCAATCCACTGGCACTCAGACACAGATTAGATTTTGAATTGGCAGAGGGATTCCAGTTCTAATTATGGTAGTATGTGGTCTGCAGAGTCACTGACAGAAACTATTACCACAAAAAAAGGTACAAGAAAAATTGAAGAGGCAATCAGATAGCTGCTGACTGAATCAACCAATTACAACTGGTATTTCTTTTTTTTTGTGGTAATATTCTTTTATTTAGAACTTGAAAAATACCAGTTAATATTAACATTTCCATGTATGAAAAAAACAAAACTACATATGAAATCACAAATCTCTATTACAATTTGCTCTTTAAAAAAACAAATCATAAATTCAATACGTTAATTTGAAAGCTGTCCTACATGACAGCATTCCTTTCTGACCTTTCTTTTCTTTTCCTCTCTGTTTTTTTGGTTAAATCATTCAATGATCTTTTTTTCCTTTTTTATTACTTGAAAGACATCACAATGTAGTGGACAGTGAACCAGCCTCAAAGCCAGATTGATGCGAATTCAAGTCCCACTTCTAATCATATAATGCCAAACAGTTCAACTTACTCTCCTGGGTAGAACTCTAGGTTTCAGAGAAGTTGCCTACTTGCACCGATAGAGGGAGCATTTTTACCTGAAACTTCCCTATACTAATGAAATCACAGGTCTAGTCACTCTTCCTATCCATCCCTCATCCCTGACACATGAAATCTCTCTCCTGAATTTAAAAATAAAAATCCCTTTATCATGACAAAGTCAGGCAAAACAAAATCATACAGTGGCCATTCCCCTAAATATATGATTTATTCTTTACCTTTGGTCTGTCACCTCTCTGTAAATGGGGGGACGGAGGGAAGGGAAGAAATCATGTTTTACCTTCAGTCCTCTAGAGACATAGTCTGTTACTGCATTAAGCAAAATTCTTAAATCTTTCAACATTATTTTTCTTTACTGTTTCCCTGGTTCTGCTCATTTCACTCCTCATTCAGTTCATACAAGTTTTCTTTCTTGGGTATTTCTGAATCCATCTCTTTCATTCTTTTTTATGACATACTATTATTCCATCATATTCATACACAATAATTCCCCATTGGATGTACATCCCATTTCTACTTCTTTGCTATATAAAAAATGTTGCTATGAATATTTTTATACATGTTGGTACTTTATCTTTTCTCTCAACTCTTTGAAATATAAGCCTACTAGTAGACATGGTGATAAAAGGTAAGCAGAGTTTAGAGATTTGAAGGGTATGATAGGATTATTACCTATGAGGGTCCCTGCCATATAGGTTAGTCTATTTCTTTCCCTGAAAGGTAAGGAACTGCCATCTTCAAGACTTGCTTGGCCCAGAGAGGTAAGAATCAAGGCACATCTCCACTGATACAGCTTCCTGCTGGCTTCTGGGATTACTGATGTGGTTTCCAAGTCACCAAAGGGCATAAAAAGGCCAAATCATATGGTGTTAGAGTCCTTCAGACTTGGTGGAGGATATCCCAAAGTCACTGCTCACCATATAACGTTCCTTGTTTAAAGAGGGCCATATCTACCTGAGTTAAATGCTACAGTATCCCTATTAAACAGCCTTTCTATACTATAACTAAATAAGCCTCATTTTATTAACTGTTTAAAAACCTATGAGTGTCTGTTTAGTTCTAATACTGAACCTAAACTAGCAAGGGACAGGCCTGAGTTAGGCTTGCCTATGAGAAGAGCTATAGTTCCAAATGCTTTCCAGGAGGGGTGGACTAATCAACAGTGCCAAAAGTAGTACACTTGTGCATTCCACTCTTCCCAACAGCTCTCATTTCCCGTTTCTGTTACCTTTGTAGAACTTCATAATTATTTTGATTTGAATTTCCTTATTAGTGATTTGGAGTGGGGTTTTCCATGTAGTTATTGACAGCATGAATTTCTTCACCTGAGAAATGCCTGTATTCTTTGACCATTTATCAATTAGGTAATGGATCTTGGTTTTGATCATTTGAATCAGTTCCTAATTTTATCTCAGATATCAAATCCTTATCAGAGAAGCTTACTGCAAAGATTTTCTCCCCAACTAATTTTAACTGTACTGTGCAGAAGCTTTTAATTCTATAAAACAATATTTTTTTCTCCTGTGATATTTTTTATCTCATTCTGTCAAGAATTGTTTCCCTAGACTTATTTAGGAAAAGTGTCTCCTTGGCTGGTCCTCTAGTTTATTTATATAGCATTTTATAGCTAAGTCATATTCATTTAGAGTTAACTGTGGTATGTGGAGTTTCAGCAGACTGGTTTCTAGTTTTCCCAACAGATTTTGTTGAACAAAATATCCTTACCTAAGTAGTTAGAGTCTTTGATGTATCAGACCTATTCAACTGTATTCATTTGCTATTATATCTTATTGTATACATGTACAGTAGGACATGACTGAACAACTGAACAATTTGTGTACCTAACCTGTTCCATTGGCTGGCTTTTCTCTTTTTTAAATAGTTCTAAATTGTTTCAGTGATTACTGCTTCATAATATACTTTAAGATCCTGTTAGCCCTTCTTCTTTCCTATTTTTTCCATTATTTCCCTTAAGATTCTTGACCTTTTGGAGAACTGAACACATATAAATATATATACATATACAAACATATATATGTATATATACACATATGCAGATATTCACATATATGTGTATGCATACATATATTCAGATATGTCTATACACATATATACTGCCAATATTTTTGTAGTACTTTGTATTGTAGCAAAATCCTGGAAACAACGTGGGTGCTTATCCATTTGGAAATGACTGAACAAACTGTAGTGTATGAATGCAATGGGATATTATTGTGCCATAAGAAACAATGAATATTGCTGTGACAAAGAACTAAAAACTGAGGGAGTGTCCATCAATTGGGGAAAGGCTGAAGAAATTATGCAATGTGGACATGCTGAAATACTATTATACTGTAATAAATGATGAAACGATCAGTATAAGAGAAATTGAGAAAGTATGCAGTAATTCAGAATGAAGTAAGCCAAGTCAGGAGAATGATTTATAAAGTAACAACATTATAAAGACAAATAACATTGAAAGAGTTAAGAATCCTGATCAATGACCAAGCATGATTACAAAGGACTCACAAGAAAACTTTCTATCCAACTCCTGGCAGAGAAGGTGTAAAACGAGACATCATAATTTTGGACAAGGCCAATGTAGGAATTTGTTTTGCTTGACTGTGCAAGACAATTTTCCTTTCAAGGGTTTGGTTTTTATTTCTTCTTCCAGTGGGTGTGGGAGGGCAATGGAAGAGAGAGAAGTTGGATTTTCATTAACTGAAAAAAATGTTGTTTTTTTTTTAAAGATTTGTAAAGGACTTTAAAAAATGATTAACATGATGAATTCAAAGAAATACATGCGATGTGAAGTGAATAGAACCATAAAAACAATATACATACACACAGATATATTTTAATGTAAAGGAAAAGAAGGAAGACAATTTTTAGTAACTCTAATGATCAATTTTGGTTCCAGAGAACAGATGATTAAAATACGCTTCCTCCTGTTTAGTAAAGAAGTAGGGACCTATGGATGAAAATTCTTGCACATCCTGTCAAATAAGGCACAGTGGATATAGTGCCCAGTCTGGACTCAGGAAGACCTGAGTCAATATGGTTTAAGAAACTTACTAGATGTGTAACCCTGTTATTTAACCTCTGTTTGCCTCAGTTTCCTCATGTGTAAAATGGTGATGATAATGATAGCACCTGCCTCCTAAGTTTGTTGTGAGGATCAAATTAGATAATAATTATGAAGTGCTTAGTACAGTGCCTGGCACATACCTGTTGTTCATCTTTTGTTTTTTAAGAGGACCAGTGACATCATGGGTGATGTCTTGATTCACATGTGAATTGGATTTAAATGAGGCAGAGTGGCACAATGTCCTCAGCCACACTTTCTCTTCCAGGGTCCTTGAAATCTAGTGGCAGGACAAAAGGCAAGATAACTGGTGATGGCCCAGGACGCAACGGATGACCTTGACATTTTCAATGCCTGACCAAGCTCTAAGCAATCCACAGTGCCTATTTCAGTTCCCATCCACCCATTCTGCTGGGGGAAGTTTTTACATGCTTCCCATCCCCCTAACTCAATGATGGGTTTGAGGCCTGTCAATTATTCTCAACCTGGTTTAGCCTGTCTGCCAAGACAGTTTTACCAAGCTGTGGCCACTGTGCATGTTGCAGCTTCTTAGAGCCACTGGTGAGAGCTGGGTGAAAGGTGTTCAGGGAGGATTAGCACTTCTGGTGTGAGAGTTTGCCAAGTCCTTTTCAAGGCTTTGGTGCCCTTTGGTGCCCATCTGGCACATAGAGTGCCATATAAATGTGAGGTGGAAGCAGCAACAGCAATAGCAGCAGCTTTGGGTCTGTTTTACTTTTTTGTTGTTATAAGAGATCAGTGAAAATGGGGTGCGAGAAATGATTGATATATTATAAAATGCATTAATAAAACTTATTTTAATCTCCCCACACCCACAAATAGGTCAAGACAAACTAATGTTTTCTGAGAGGATAACTAAATTGGTAGATTAGAGAAATTCTGTAGCTATAATTTGCCTAAATTTTAATGAGGCTTTTGACAAAGTCTTTCAGGATATTCTTGAGGAAAAGCTATACAAAGATATGAGCCTAGATGGATCCAGAGCTGCTTGAATGGATTTTTGAGTGGTTCTGAGTTAATGTGGAAGATTCCAAAGGATCTCTGCTTGGCCTTATACTGCTTAACCTTTTTATCAGTTACTTGAAGGCATATAGTATCAAATTTATAGATCATAGAGGGGTGAGATGGATGGGATGACTGAGTCATGATCCAAGAAAATTTTTCTGGCTGGAAAATGCTGCCTAAGTAAACCACGAGAGCATTAAAAATCACCTTGGGAACATCCAATCACCTTGGACCCATCTTCTATCTACCCATTCTCTGTGGACTTCTACATATGGGGATAGTATCATATCTCACTACACCCTCTCCCACCAAAGGCGTTACCTTCTACTAGATTAGCCCTTTCATGTATGGCCTTACATTGAAGCAAAATTCTCTATTTCCTGGGGGGCTCCTTACTATCACCAGACCAGTAAAGATTTATTTCTAAGAGAAATATATTTATTTGGGAGGAAGTTTCCTATCTTATGGGATTTTTATAGCTATTTCTGTAACTAGTAGTAGCAGATTATATAATAATCAGTTTCCCTAGGAAAATAAATGGAGAAAAATTATTACTTTAAAAACACATCCTAAATATTAATTGAATTGACAGCTTTTTTGTGTGTCCCACTTAACACTTGACAAAAGGAAAATACTAGCAGATGATTTCAATGTGTAGAAATATTTATGGTATTTGTGCCTTCTTATGTCATATGTTAATTAACTTTGCACACCTAGAACCCCAAAAACTGTTGATTTTCTCATAGGCTCTTCATGCTTTACTTTTAAAAAGCTAAAAATAGCATCGTTGAAGTAGTTAAGAACAATACCATTAAAGATTATGAAATTTCAAATTCATTCAGCACAAGAATTTTGTAAACAATTTAAAGAAATCAGCACAAAGGAATAATTTTGTGACTTAACTACTCCTTGAAATTGACCACTTATTTATGACTAGGTGCTGAAGTAGGCATGAATTGATTGGCCTGAATCTCTCATCCCTTCCCATTCCAGTGCATCCTCCATTCAGCAGCCAAAGCAACTTTTGTAAAGCACAAGTGTGACTGTGTCACTGCTCTCCCCTCTAATAAACTCCACTGATATCCTATTACCTCCCAAGTTCAAAAACAAAATCCTCAAGAGTTCAAATCTTTCATAACCAACCAATCCCTGCCCCCTGCAACTTGCCGGTCTTTTTACACCTTACAACCCTCACTCCTGCACACATCCTCTTGATCCAGGGAAGATCTAATTCAATCCAATATAATATTATAGAACATGTACCAATATTTGTTGCTCCACTGATTTCAAAAGGTGTTGGGTTAATTGTGATTTATTTGAATATCTTTTGCCTGGATCATCACAAACTCTATTTCAGACTCTCTGTCTCCAGCACTGTAGAATATGAACTCCTTGAGGGCAATAATTATCTCATTTTTTTTGGTATTTGCTTCCCCAGTGACTAGTGTAGTGGCTGGTATATGATACTTAATAAATTCTAGTTGATTAAAAACACATTCTGTCTTGTATGATTGTTATTTGTGTATAAATCTCTCCCTCCCTGATTTAGATTATAAATTTATGGAGCAGAGGATTGCAGCATATCATCTTTATATCCTCTTTGTCTAATAGTGTCTTACACATAGGTGTTTAAAAAGTATTTTGAGATGAATTCAGCAGAATTTTACAGTCACTTTGACACTTTTCTCCTGACATCTCTAAGTGTAGCACTCTGACTGCCCACCTGCCATCCCTCTCCCTTGCCACATGAACAGTCCATCTCGTCTTCCTCTCATCAATTTCCTTGAGGATAATCTTTGATTGCTGGTCCTCTGAGGAGTTACTAATTGGTTATGTGATGCTGCCTGCTCACACCCACAATGCACTCCTTCATTCATCTCTCTGCAACATTCATTATAAATTCTTAAGAGATTCTTTTATTTCATGTTTTGCTATCATACAGCAACATTTTGCTTTCACAGGAAGCTTGGGATCATTAAAGGAGCCTGGCAATCTGCCAAAGCCTACCTAGCCCCCTTTCCTACTCCTGCTCAATTCAGGGCCCAATTTATTGCAATATGTACTCTGTCCCAGATAAATGTACAAGGTTGTCCATTCAAATGCAGGTTGTAATTAGTGTAACAAATTACTTTTCCACTTAGTCTTTTCTAATTGTATGTTCAAATTACTTTCAGTGATTAATTAATCAATAAACAAACATGTATTAAGCTTCAACTATGTATCAGTCACTGTACTAAGCACTGGATAACATATCTATTTCTGAAGACTCTGAATGATCTGGGACTTGACTCAATCACCATGATGTCATTTGCAAAGAAGAAGGCCTCAGTATCCATAATGAATGGCACTTTAATTTAGACGTTAATTTAGATCTTCTCCCATGCGAAGGCAAACATCTTTGGTGAACATCTTATATTATACTCCACCTAGTTTTTATGGACATAGGATTGTTCAGCAGAGTTATTTCCATTCTATCATCCAAGGAATATTAAACGACCTCGATGTTTGGATGGGTGATGACACCATGCTTAAGTCTATGAAAGGCATTTTGTTTTACCTCATCAAATGCTTTTGCATAATCACCAAGTACAATGGGATCTCATATTCTCTCTACCTTTCAGTTAATTGCTAAAGAGTAAAGATATGATCCATTATTGAAAACTGTTTGCAAAAGCCTCTTTGTTCCCTCCTAATCCACTCAATGAAAATGCCCTTGATTTGTATACAGATGACTCCCATAACACTTTGCATAAATGGTAAATTAGACACATAGGTAGGGAGTTATTGGCACTCTCTTGCTTGCTTTTTCTGGTATTAATGAGGAACAAGGTTTCTTCCAAATTTTTGGTATCACTCCCTCCTTCATATGTCTTTTGTTAGAAATATGCTTGACACTGAAATTCAGGTATCAAGGCCAGTTTACTATTATTGAGGAATTCAAAGGACTTGGTAAATGTTCTGGCCAGCAGTGGACTCCACCCTTCTCTAGGAAGGGGAAGTGAGGAGTACGGGAGTGAGACCAACTTTATTCTGTTAGACTGACATAGATTGATTCACCATCAGCTCAGTACCCCCTTTCAGAGAATGGATTGGTCTGCTCCCTTCTAGTTGACAATCTTCCCTATATGCCCCCAACATGCAATTCCTTGGAATGTTCCCCCCTCCTCAACACACGTCCCATGTTCAAAAATGGCAGAAAACTCCTCCCTGTGGGTGTGTGAGGTAATGTTCAATTAGCCAATTAAGCATATTTGGTAGCCCTTTGACCCAGTTCTCTCTTCAACGCTGACTGTTATCTGGCCAGTTTAGACCAGTTTTCCTATATCCTGGGTCTGAGGCCTCCACCAAAACCACAAAGTTGATTTGGATTGGTTGAGGACTCTCATCCTGGTTAATTTTTACTCCTTCTTTGTTCACTTTGTTACACTTCATTAATTATTCTGTGGAACTTAATTATCTCTTCTGTGGAAACTTAACTTTCCCTAACTTTACTCAATTAACTCTTCTGTGGAAACATAAGTTTTACCCATCTTTCACATTTTATACTGATCTCTCAACACTATGAAAAGCATGTTCTAAAGAACTCTCCTACATACACATGGTTCAAACTGGATGTTTTTCTTGTCTCTGTCATCCTTAGCACCATTTTACCTCCTTATATGCAGACCTAGAACTATTGTTAGGGTCCAAGAGTGGTGAGTCTGTGTAATAGTAATTAAGGTGGGACTTTTTGCTGTTCTTTTCTTAAGTGCCTTTAAGGATTCTGGCCTTTGTTTGAATGGAGCAGATAAATTGGGATCTTTTTGTCTTGGAGTACTTCTCAGCCCTGAGACAATTGGGAGTCATTAATTTGTATATGATGTGATACTGGGGATGGGGAACTTTCCCACACCCAGCCTGGGTGAGGTCAAAGCCTTTAGGGCTCTGAACGGGATATAATTGAGGACAGCTTGGAGTTTGACTTTTGGGGCACATGCATGGAAGAAGTGTAGAGACTGGGCAAGCCGTAATTGCCCCCAGGCTTTGTAACCAAGAAAGATATGATGTTGATGCTTCTCTGCTAAGAATTGTGATTTGAATCAGACAAGGTCTGTTTGTCGATGTTTGTAATTTCTGTTTGTATTTGCCTTGAAGTTCAGGGGACTCATCTTTTCCCCCTGAACTGTAAGTGATATTTGTATGTTTGATTAAACTGAGATTGTTAACCCATTAAAGTTACTTTCCCTAGTAAAGCAGATCAAATAACCTGTGTTGGCAGCTTTCTGTGTGATGGATGTTGGTGGGTCTTACACCCCTACAGCAGCTGCTAGCAGATTATTGCTACAGTCCGCCATCCTTAAATAGTTCTGAACAAAATCCTACTCCCAAGTCTCATCATGGTGTGAAGGTGACCTTGAGTTTTTAAATGCTGGCGGATTGTAAGCTCCGATAGATTTTATCATACTTTGAATATGGCATTGGCAATAGGCAGGGTATGCTTCCTGATGACCATCTAAGTTATGGGCTTGCCAATTAGTAATGATTTTAGGGGGCACTGCAACTCACAAAAGAAAGAAAACAAAGTGGTCCCATTCTGCAATGATTATGGCAGAGCAGTTGAATAAAGTGTATTAAGAATTATACACTTTTTAGGCCATTTTTAACTTAATATTGCCTAGTTGTACACTAAATAAGAGCTCTTTGTCCAGTGATCAAGGAAGGCTGAATTGTATACATCTTAATATTTTTGCTATAAATGAACCCCCAAAAGGAAGGAAGTCAGCTAAATAAAAGGACAACTCATAGGTATTCCTTGGAAAACAAAGGAAGGAGTGCTAGAATGAGTTTTAGCACATTTACAAAAGCAACAAGAAACAAGATATTCTGAGATTTGGGGAGAGCACATCTCAGTACCAATGAGCAAGGGCTAGGCCAGTGTCTACCAAATAGAAGGTGCTTAAAAAGATGAAAATAACTTTAGCTTATGTATCAATGTCAGTTACTAAGGAGGAAGAGGTAGAGAAATTCTATATAAACAATTTTACAAGACTGTCATATTAAAGCAACATACATTCTGATATTTGGTGAATTCAAAACAAAGGTAAGAATACGTGAGTATGGGAGAAATATACAGGGAAGCATAGTTCAACAAGAAGGTATAAGAGAGGTCAAAGTGCAGTAGATGACACAGGCACATCTTTATATCAAGAACATATTCTTTAATAAAAGAATTGGACAGAGGGAACACCAAGAAAAAAACCCACAACAAAAATAGGTTACATTGTAACAGACAGGAAAAGATTTGTTATTTATGTGGAAGTTATCCCTGAATGAGCTGTCTGTATAGTGAATCCATTAATTCAACAGAGCTAAGATGAGAATTAGTTTTAAAAGATAACAACAGAATAGATTAAGGAGAAAAAAGATAGGGCATACAATTGAAATGGCTAAACTCTGGATTATTTAATTAAATAATTCAAAATAAAAAATAGGAAACAAAGAACAAAAATGATACTCTAGGTATAATACTCCGATCCAGAAAATTAACCAGTGCAAATTAACTGCCACAGAAAGGAGACAAGAAGAAGCCTAGGGAACGTCTTAGTCAGCAAACATCTAATTTATTTGCCAAGCAAAAAAGATGGATGCCAAAGGCAATATTAAGTTAGAATACAAATTCATTGTAAAATCTTTTCAAGGAAGATAATAGATGATTATGAGCAGTATTGTCTCATAAAGCTAGGAGAAGCAATGGAGGGTATAATCAGGATAAAGTCTGGCAAGACATGCAACTACGCAAAGTCATTCCAAGGGAATTTTAGGACAAAAATTCAAATAAGAAAACAAACATAAGAAAATGGAAAATATTTATTAAAAACATTATAATAAAGTGATTCCTCCCTCAAGGACAACAAGTTCATTACATTTGGACCCTAATGACACAGCCCCCCAAAGTGTACATACAGGAGGTAAAAATTACACTAATGAAAAGAAAAATGAGCAAAGTATCTAGATTAAACCAAGTATATATAGAAGAAATTAGTGCTGGAGGCAACAGAAGTATGAAGGTGCTCAGAGATTGAAATACCAGGTATCTGAAAAAGAAAATTATATTAAATGCACTGAAAAGACCTCAGATCTTAGTAATGTTGAAAAAAAAAACCTGAGAAAACACCAATACCTACCAGAAGGCTACTCTTTCATCTACACCACAACAAATCATAATTAAAAGTACTTCATGTAATGCCACATTTCCATAGGTTTTCTTTTGTTACCATAATACTTCAATAATCCAATTAGAAGGAAAAAAGAATATTCAATGCCCATGACTGGACTATGCCAAATATAATGAAAATGACAACACTACCAAAACTAATTGACAATTTCAATACTATATCAAAGGACTACTTTATAGAACTTAAATGAAATAATAACAAAATGCATTTGGGGAATATATATATATATACATATATATATATGTGCATATATATAGAATACCAATAAAGATGGTTGAAAGTGGAATAGCACTTCCACAGCTCAGAATATATTATAAGGCAGCAGTAATTAAAATCATCTAGTACTGGTTAAAAAATAGAGAAACAGATCAATGGACTAGAATAGACAAGGGAGAATCGGAAAGAATGGAACTCAATAACTCATTGTTTGATAAACCAGAATACACAAATTACTTAGGAAGGAACTTCCTATTTAATTAAAAAAAACTTATTGAAAAACTGAAAAGCAGTCTGGCAGAAATTAAACTGAGACCATATTGTACCAGATTCCACAATACATTCTAAATGGATACATAACCTAAATATTAAAGGTCACACTACAGAAACAAATTAAAATGGAAGTAGATCGCTTACCTCTCACATGTATAAATAGGAGATGTTTTATTAACCAAACAGAGGATGGGGGCAATTACTAAAAATGAAACAGAAAACATGGATTATAAAGGAATTATAGCAGCATAGTATTCGATAAACCTGAAGATCTCAGACATTGGAACAAGAACTCCTTAGCGGACAGACAATGTTGGGGAAACTGGAAAGCAGCCTGGGAGAAACAAGGTCTATACTAACATCTCACGCCAATAACTTTGACTACATGAAACTAAAAAATTTCTACAGAGACAAAATTAGTGAACCTAGGATAATAAGGTTAATGAGGAAAAAAATCTTTGTATAAAATTTACCTGCAAGGATTTGATTTCCAAAATATAATTAAACTAACAGATACACACATATGCATATGTATGTGTGTATATATATATTATCCATTATATATGTACATATATATGTATGTATGTATGTATATATACACATATATTTACACAAATAAAACATCAGTATCTATTCCCCACTAGATTAGGGGTAAAAAGATATGAAGAAACAATTTTCAAAAGAAGAACAGCAAATTATTAACAATCACATGAAAAAAATTCTCTAAATAACCAATAAAAAGAGAAATGGAAGCAGAACCAAGATGGCAGAGTAAAGGCAGGGACCCACCAGATCTTTCCCAAATTCCTCTCCAAACAACTAAACAACTTTACAATAATGTTTCAAAATGAATTCTGGAGTGGCAAAAACAACAAACAGACAGGGTTGAACAACATTCCAGGACAAGGCAAATTAGGTCAGTAGAAAAGGTCTGTCTTACTGGGGAAAGAGGGAGCACAGTCCAGTATATGCTGTGCCTGGCAAGACAGTAGCAAGGCCCCTTGTCCTGGAACAAGCCTACAGCAAGCCCCTAAGACACTGCAAAAGCCAGCAACAAGGCCTGCTACACAGGTGCAAGCCAACAGTGAGACCCCATATCCTAAGCGAGGAAGCCAATAGCAGGCCTCGAGAGAAAATGAATCTGTGGCAATGACTTCAGAAGCTATCAGCCCACAGATAGTAAAGGGGTCAGACAACTGGTCAGAAGGAGATTAGAGGTGATGCTAAACAGGCACCAGATATGAAACTCTGTTGCATTGCCCATGCACGGATTCAGATCACAGTGACAGGAGAGGAGAACTAGTATACTAGAACTTTAGTCACAGGGGAACAGGTACCAGGATCACAGGCCTAGGGCAGAAAGCAATGGTTGTGGTTGCTCACAGACCAGAGTAGTAGCTAGGAGAGTAGTGACCACACCTTTCCTTAGACCATACTACCTTAGAAGAACTGAAAACTTACCACCAAAGCTGGCTTTGAAAACAAGAGAACAAATAGTCTGAAGCTTAGGAAACTGTCACTTCCACAGGGAGCAGAGGCCAACTTTAACATAAAATTCAAAGTCTTGAAATAGCCTGGAAAAATGAGAAAGCAACAAAACCCGAACATGATCATAGTTTTTTTCTGGTGACAGGGAAGATCAAAACACTAAGAAAAGGACAACAATGTGAAAACAACTACATTCAAAGCTTCAGAGGAAAGAAAATATATGGATTGGTTTCAGGCTCAAAAAAAATTCATGAGAAATCTCAAAAAAGCATTTCAAAAATCAAATAAGAGAGGTAGAATAAAAACTGGGAAAAGAAATGAGAGTGATACAAGAAAATCATGAAAAAAGAATAAATAGCTTGGTAAAGGAAGCACAAAAAAATGAAAGAAAATAACACCTTTAAAAAGAGGATAAGTCAAATGGTAGAGACACAAAAATCCACTGAAGAGAAAGACCATCTGAAAGGCAGAAGTGCTCGAATGGAAAAAGATACACAAAAATTACAAAAATTCATTGAAGAAAATAACTCCTTAAAAAGTAGGATTGGCCTCCCTCCCTCCTTCCTCTTCCTCCCCCTCCCCCCTGGCCGCAGCCGGGAGCCCCGGCCCAGCGTCCCCCGGCCCGGCCATGCCTCTGCCCCCCAAGGGGGCCGGGAGCCAAGAGCAGAAGCAACACTGGAGGGACGCGCAGCAGCGGAAGCAGCTGCAGCACCTCGAGTCCTTTCATGAAAAACCTCCTCCTGGACTTATTTAAGGAAGATGAGACCAAACCAGAAGACTGTATACCAGATGTACTGGGCAATGAACACGCCAGAGAATTTCTGGCTCATGCTCCAACTAAAGGACTCTGGATGCCCCCTGGGGAAAGAAGTCAAGGTTATGCAATGCTGGCGTTGTAAACTGTATGGGCACAGAACGGGTGACAAATGCCAGTTCTTTATCTTTATCAAAGGCAATCAGAACAATTCAGAATAGCACATGAAGATCCCATGTACGACATTATAAGGGAGAATAAGCGTCATGAAAAAGATGTGAGGATCCAAGAGTTAAAGAAGCTACTAGAGGATTCTACCTCCGCAGAATGTAAGGAGAAGCACAAGAGAAAGAAGAAGAAGGAGAAACATAAGAAGAGGAAAAAGAAGAGGAAAAAGGAGAAGAAAAAGAGAAAAAGAAAAGAAAAAAAAGCACAAATCTAAGTCAAATGAAAGTTCAAATTCTGACTAAAAAGCAATTTTCTTTTAATCCACCTTGTTACTGCAGAATCATAGCTGAATGTCATAGTTACTAAAGGAGAAGTAGCCACAAAAGGGCCTCAGTTGACAGAAAAAGGAACCAAGAAATGTATGTCATTAGCATCACTTCTGTGGCATTTTGCTCTTGCTGCCAACAGTGATGAATTCCACATGATGTTGAGTTGTTTATATGTCACACTACAGGATTCTCGTTGTCATCTTTCCTCATTACTGTCATTTGTGATAAAATTTTTGAAGAAAATCAAGCATAAGATATGAAGACATTCTAGGCATTTCCAAAAGAGATACCCCCATGACAGCAGAGGGTTGGTGGGGCTGTAGGATGACTTACTTGGAAATTCTAAATCTTCAGCAGTTGCAAGTGAATGCTAACAAGTGTTGAATAATAAAACTCAGTTGTCTCAGAAAAAAAAAAAGTAGGATTGGCCAAATGGAAAAGAAGGTACAAAAATCCACTGAAGAAAACAATCCCTTAAAAATTAGAATTGAGCAAATGGAAGTTAATGACTTGATGAGTTATATATGATGAGTTAGAATAAAGGAGGCAGAAAGAAGAAAACAATATGCACAATGACTTCAACAATGTAAGTGAAAAGAACCACAAAAATGTGAATGTTGCCATATTATAAAAGACAATCATGGCTCAAAAGAAGAAATGTGAGGAGACGTTTCACCCTCATCAGTTTGTAGAGATGGGAAGTCTACAAGTATTTCACATTGCACATATTTTTAGACTTTTCTGATGTGTTGAGAAGTTATACTGATTTTTCCTTTCATTTTCCTTTTTACCTTTAAAAATATACTCTTATATGGGATACATCACTAGGAAGAAAAGCAGGAAACTATGGTGATACAAAAAACACATAAATAAAATTTTATTTTAAAAAAGGGGGTAAGGGATACAAAGAGGTAGAGGAACAATGGGGAAGAGGGGAGGGAGGGTTGAAGATGAAGCAGATGCAAAAGGCAAGGTACTCAAGAGGAACTTGGACCCAAACGGACCCAAAAAGACCATCCCAAAAGTAATGGTGTTGTCGAAAAGGGATTAGGGTTAAGAAAGGACAAGGCCAAGGAAGGACTGGGATTGAAGAAGAGGGCATATAAGGAGAGGCATTAAGAAAAAGGAAGTTCTTGGCAAAGAAGGATTGGGAACAAAAGTAGGAGAACAAAGCAGAGGGACAAAGAGGGGGGAGAAGGGGTAAAGTGAGAGAAAGGAGGGATTATGGTAAAGAAAGATGATGGCTGGGGACAAACAAGGATGTGAACTATAAGGGAGACAAAGAGGACTGAAAGGTGTAGGGGCATAAGAACACAGCGAAGAAAGAATAGACTTTAAGGTCCTACTTCCTCTGGACTAAGGAGCTGAGAGGAAAAGGAGCAACAGAACTATCAAGCACCTCCTCTTCTACCAGGCCAAAAGGAAAACACACATGTGCGCGCGCACACACACACACACACACACACACAGTAAAAATAGTATGCTTAGATCTGTACTCATACTCTTATCAGTTTTTTCTCTGGATGTGGATAATATTTTCCATTATGAGACCTTTGGGAATTTTTCAGTGTATTGCTGAGAAAAGCTAAGTTATTCATAGTTGACCATTGCACAATGTTGCTGTTACTGTGTACAATGTCCTCCTGGTTCTGCTCGCTTCACTCAGCATGAGTTTGTGTAAGTCTTTCCAAGATTTTCTGAAATCATCCTGCTTCTCATTTCTTATAGCACAATAGCATTCTATTCATTCACCTACCACAACTTGTTCAGTCATTCCCCAGCTGATGGGAAATTCCAATTCTTGCCACCACAAAAAGAGATGCTATAAATATTTTTGTACATGTGGGTCCTTTTCCATTTTTTATGATCTCTTTGGGATACAGACCTAGTAGTGGTATTGCTAGATTAAAGGATAAACACAGCTTGATTCTCTTTTGGGCATAGTTTCAAATTGCTCTCCAGAATGGTTAGATCAATTCAGAACTCCACCAATAGTGCATTAGTGTTCCGATTTTCCCCATGTCCTCTCCAGCATTTATCACTTTCCATTTTTGTCATATTAGCTAATCTTATAGGTGGGAGGTGGTACATGAGTTGTTTTAATTTGAATTTCTCTAATCAATAGCAATTGAGAACATTTTTATATGACTATAAATAGCTTTGATTTCTTCATCTGAAAACTACCAATTGGGGAATGACTTTTATTCTTACAGATTTGACTCAGTTTTCCATATATTTGAGAAATGAGGCCTTTATCAGAGACACTTGCTGTAAAAATTGTTTCCTGCCTTTCTGTTTTGCTTCTAATCTCAGTTGCTTTGGTTTTGTTTGTGCAAAACCCTTTTAATATAATATAATCAAAATTACAGGACCACAGTATTGAATCAAGAGGATCATATCATGTCCTATGTCTATAACAGAAAACTGCCCCTGCCAGCAAATCCTACAACCCTTTAGGGATCATCTCAGTTCTGGTAGGAGCTAGGCAGAAGAGGAACATATTTTTCTCTTGCTCCTCCCCCAGTTAAAGAGCAGGAAGGTATGAAGGTATCATCTACTAGTCAAGAGAGATGCTACCAAGAATGGGTGGAGCTATAATGGGTCAGAAGGTAATACTAAGGAACAGAGGAAGCTAGAGACAGTTCAGAACAATCTGTCTATCACATTGTTAAGCTGATAATGTATTACAAAGTGTGGAAGGAACTGAAGTCACCTTCTAACAGTATAACCAGTTTGGACAAAGTAATAGTTGAAGACACTCATGTTAACCAAATCAAAGAAAAGAGAAACAACCATTTTTTTGGTATTCTATATAATGAAGCATTAGGCACAGGGAGGGGAGACAGAGGATTTGATAAAAAGATATATGAGACACTTCGCCAGTGCCTAGAAAGTATACAGTCTATTTGGAAAGACAAAAAAATAACGAATGAAAACTTAAATAATAAAGGATTTAAACAGTCTAAACCACAATAATTATTACTGTTGGACTACAGAGTTGGGGTGATAACTATGGGCCCCTTCTCAAAAATGTTTTTAAATGCATAAAAATATAGTATTATAGAGAAAACTGTTGTTGAAATATAGATATCAAAAGATTGCAAACAAGTTCACAGAACCCAGGTTAAAAACCTTTGCTTTAGAGGAAGGCAAAGCCACTTCGAGGTGTGCTCAAAGAAGGGTTTTCAAAGGAGAAAGAATAGGGTTTGAACTAGGTATTCAACAACTGAGGAGATTTGGATTCGCAAGGAAGGGAATTCCATGAGGTTAGAATGAGTCAAATGAACAAAAGCAAAGAAGCAGGAAATTGAATGGCATATTTAATGGACATTAAATAGACCAACCTGAAAGAGAAGGCTCAAGAATGGGGTAAAGCGAAATGGCACTCTATGGTTAGGTTTGGCATTAATTGAGCAAGGTTTCTGATCAGGGTATTGGTAACAATCAAGCCAATGCTATAAAAAGATAAATGGACTTGCTACTGGGAGAAAAAAAAAACATTCCAAAAAGTAAGTCTCTCAATAGGGTGGAGACAAGCTCTCGACAGCTGGAGATATATTAGGTGTTGGGGGTAGGGGATCATGTAATGCTGACAAGAGAGAGCAGGCATAGTAGGCATGTGGCTCCTTAGTGGACAACATTCAGGCCTGGGTAGACAAGAGGTACCATGTGTGTACCAGGTCAAGGACTACCCAGGGTAATGGCATGGTCCCAGTACGATGCCTAAGATGTTTGGTTTACTTCAGTTTTACGCAAGGCTGGCCACAAACATAGTTAATATAATTAATTAGAGGAAAATATGCTCTCACACATACATACTACTACTACCTCCACTACCACCATCACCACAACACTGACTTTTATTTTTAATTACACGAATAATCAACTCAACTCCCTATTTTCTAAAGCTGATAACAACACAGTTTTAGGAACATATCTATCTATATAATGGATAGAGTGATGACTTTGGACTCAGGAAATTCTAGGTTCAAATTTACCCCCTATACTTACTAGCTATGCAGCCAGGAGCAAATCACTTAACCTCTGGTCCTCAGTTTCCACATTTGTAAAACAGGATTAAATACCTATAGTACTTATCTCACAGAGTTGTCATGAGGCCCAAGTGAGAAAGGGGTTAAAGTATTTTGCAGATCTGAAACCACTATGTAATTGCCAACTCATTATTTTTTTTTCTGTTTCTGCTTCATAATCTTTTTTTAAATTTATTTTTAATATGTTTAGTTTTCAGCATTGATTTTCACATGAGTTTGAATTACAGATTTTCTCCCCATTTCCACCCCCCCACTCCAAGATGGCATACAC
>CM053628.1:26589027-26610585 GCA_028646595.1 Phalanger gymnotis | reverse complement strand
CCTTGACCTTGTCCCTTTTCGAAAGTGTTTGTTTTTGATTATCTTCATCCCCATCTGCCCTCCCTTCCATCATCCCCCCCTTTTTTATCTTCTTCCTCCTTCTTTCCTGTGGGGTAAGATACACAACTGAGTATGTATGGTATTCCCTCTTCAGGTCAAATCTGCTGAGGGCAAGATTCACTCATTCCCCCTCACCTGCCTTCTCTTCTCTTCTTACAGAATTGCTTTTTCTTGCCACTTTTATGTGAGATAATGTACCCCATTCTATCTCTTCCTATCTCCCTCTCAATATATTCCTCTCTCATCCCTTATTCATCTTCAGCTCATCAAACTCGGTCTTGTCCCACAGCTTTTCCCACTAACCTTCTCTGTTGTCTTTGCTGTTTGTGGTTTGTGAGGTCTAGTACATGCCACAGCTCAGTAATTCAGCATGCTAGGGCACTCTCTGCTCCACTCCTGGTCTCGTCGGTCCGCGGTCTGCGTCAGCGCCGTGCCATGCGTGCTGGGCTCTGCTTGGCTCAGCTCCGCTCTCCCCAGCTGGGAGCTGTGAGTTCCGTGAGGGACAGACCTTACCCCAAGATCATCCAGGGTGTCCTGGGCTGGATCCCTGCTTCCCTCTGCCACTTTGTGGGTTCTGCAGTTCTAGAATTGGTTCAGAGCCATTTTTTTATAGGTTTTTGGAGGGAGTTGGTGAGGAGCTCACGCCAGTTACTGCTTTCCAGTTGCCATCTTGGCTCCGCCCCCCCCAACTCATTATTACTATTATTATTATTATCACCTAAACAAATATCTACATGTGGGTCCCTGTATAAATCACATTATTTCCAAGGAAGGATATTATTGAGATAATTACATTTGAACTGTGTTAAGCACAAAGTGGTTTCACTAAGGTACAGAGCAGTCTATGAGTAAACTGAAAACCTTCTAATGCAGATATCATTTCCTTTAACAGTACCTTGAATGCTCTGCTTTGGAATGAAGGCAAAGAGGAGAAAACAAACACCAAGTATGGTGTACTTGAATGTACTTGAAACAGAAGCTGAATCTTTTAGAATAGTTTTATTTCAAAGCTAATTATTTTCTACTAAATATTAACAGAAGAAGCCATTCCTTTGTTGGGCCATCTTCATTGCCAATCTAAAATGGCGAATCTATAAATAAGATTAAATACAAAAATCCCAATATCTTTGACTTTCATATCTAAAGAACCTATGAATCTACTAGAAAGTCATGTTGTCATGTTTATTTTAATTTGCTTGCAAAGAAACCAACCTATCATTGGCCCCTAGTCACTGTATAATTTTCAGTCTTGCCATAACTCACAGCACACAGAAGTTCCCCTGCCTGATAGCTAAGGACAGGTATGACTGATGCAACTCAGAGGGAACATACCTTTCAAAATATCCTGTTCCATGCTGGAAAGAGACAAATCAGCTAGCCACCAAAAGGAGACTAAAACCCAAACTTTCTCCTGTTTGTAAAACCAGGACAAAGAATTTGTGCTGGGTTTCACTGGATAATAATTTTTTTTATGAGAGAAATATAAATCAAAACAATCAGATGATGTTGTCTTAAGGAGAAAATCACATGGTAGTTCATCTTGTTTATTAGAGACAACATAAAACAAGGTTGTTTTCTGAAGAAGGCATTTTATGAAGAGCACAGCTTTTTTTAAAAGTATACTTGATAGAGGAGGCTGAAGGTAGCCTATAATGTTTGAAGAGCATACTCCTAGAATGAAATCTAATTTTAAAATACAGTATTTGGTTTGATATTATTAAAGGTTATGAGTTGTGATTTATAAATATTTCATGTGAATCTCTTTCTCATATTAGTACTCTATTTGTTTACTTTTTACCAGGCAGCAGATAGTTTTCAGAAATTGTATTTTCTCTCGTAAAGCACATAATGAATTCATCTCATTTTAGAGAGACTGAATCATTTATCGTATTCTTCACATAACAGGCATTTTAATGAAGTTCACGAGTGAAGTGTGTCATCATTAAATACAGCCAAAGCAAAATCATATGTACTGATAACATAGTAGTTATTTCAGCCCATTAGAATATAAGTTCCTTGAGGGCAAAGACTATTTCTTTTTTGTCTTTGAAGTCCTAGTGCCTAGTTCAATAAGTTACACAGAATTTGTTTAATATATTAATGATAAATGGATGAGCATATTTTTTAAACTTAGCTCAGTTACATTTTCATCACACGATAATGTACATGCTTATCACCTGAAGCCATTTGAAAGGTTTTCATTTCTGGATATGAAACCTGTCAACAAAAACGATTTACATATCCATATACCAAAGATTCCGAAAGCCTTAGTGGAGTTTTCGGTTATGAAAGTACAATACTGTAATTCCCTGTGTATGCCCTAGATGAACATTATCACGAACATGTTTGGTATTGAATAACCTAGCGTGAATTTGATATCAAGGTATTTCAAACAGAATTAGTAGTTATTAAAAAAAATCATCCGGGTTGTCATTCACTCTAAATCCCTCACGTCTAGTGGGAGATGAAACCTACATATATACACACATATATACATACATTATATTTTACATATATACACACATATATGCATATATATGTGTATACGTATACGTGTGTGTGTGTGTAGTTCAAACTACAAAGAATAACACAGCTCACATTCTAAGCTAATTCAACAAGCATTTAATAAGTAATAACTGTGTGCCAGGCACTGAGTGAGGCACAACAAAAGTGAAAAAGTTCTTGTCCTCAAAGAACTTACGAATATTCTATTGAGGAAATGGACATTGAGGAGGGGAGGAGAAAACATGGAGGTGGAAAATTAAATGCACTATATGTACAGAGCGGTATCTGGTGAGGACCGCTAACAACTGGAGGTGGAGATAGGAGATGAGGATAGGCTTTTTATAGGAAGGAGCACTTGAACTGAGTCTTGAAGGCAACCAAGAACAAGAGGACTATGGGTGTGGAATCTTGCTTACAGATACAGTTCATGTGCTTATTTGTTTTGCTGAAATGCTTTTCATTCACCTTCCTTTTAAATCTGTTATAAGTTATGGCTCGTTGTGTGAGAGAGGCGGTATGTATATATTGGGAAATGTATGTGATTTAACAAAAAAGGCCTCAATCCAATAACAGTAATAGTAATTATGATGATGATTATTAATTTTATCTATATAACAATGTAGAGAACTTGATGGAACTTTTTGAGTCCCCAAAGCAAATAAGACAATGTAGTCACTGTGTTTTCTTTCCAATTAATAAAACAACTCAGAAATTTTTTCAACAGTTTCATAATGCTGGAATGTATGACCACAAAGCTGTTACTTTATATTCAAATCTAGTTCAATTATAAGACTGTATAATCTTGCTCCAAATCTCACTGTGTTGTCTTCAGGATAAATGTTGATTTAAAGATTACAGTGCAGAATTAAACAAAAATTGATCCACATAGGTCAAATGTACTTTCAAAGTTCAGCTAAGGACACACCAAATGTGTGTGTGTGTATATATATATATATATGTATATATACACATACGTACATGTACACACATATGTATACACATATATATACACATACACACACATAAACATATACACATATGTATACACATATATCCACACACATATATATATATACATATATACACACATATATACACACAACACACATACATCTTTAATTACTGCACATCATATTTAATTTTTTAAAAAATTTCTTTGCTTTTATTGCCCACCTGGAGAAAAAAGATAACTGATGAAGGGGATGCACACACACACACACACACACACACACACACACACACACACACACACACTGATCCAGAAGATTTAGCAAATTATTTGGAGTTTTCTGGATGAGTAGTATTGATTTTATTTATTTATTTATTTATTTATTCAAAGAATCCTGTTTTTGCTAATCAACAAATGCAAATCACAGTACATCAACTCTGCCTGTTGATTGCCAAAATGATCTCAGTTTTAGGACATGATCCACTGTTTTAATTAGCATTCATCTTTTTTCTTCTACTTCAATGTTTTATCTTGTATAAGTATATCAACAGGTAAGAGATTAATCTTAATTCAGAATTCCAGGTGTTCAAAGCTATCTGCCTGACCTTCACCAAGAACCAGAGAAGTTTAGTTTGGAGGAACTTCTAACTTTAACAGAAACTAGAATTTCCTCCATGTCTAGTCTGAAAAGTAGCTGTTCAACACTTGGTTTTAAAACTACCAATAAGGGTAAAACAGGCAGAGCTAAGATGGTGCAGAGAGTCAGGGACTCACATGAGCTCTCCTAAATTTGCCTCCAAACAACTTTAAATAGTGCCTCAAAATGAATTCCGGAGTGGCAGAACCCATAAAAGAATGGGGCAAGACAATTTTCCAGCCTAGGGTGACTCAGAAAATCAACCAGAAAGATCTGTCACTTCAGGATGAGTGGAGTGTAGTTCAGAGCAGGCTGCACCAGCAGAGGCCAGGCCCCAGTAAACAAGCAGCAGGTCTTGAGGGGCAACAGAATCAGCAGCATCAGCAATGGCTTCCAGAACTCTCAGATCACATACATTAATGGGGTTGGACAACTGGTTAGGAGATTACAGGGGTCTCTTAATGACTCTGGGTGTATGACTCTGTTGCATTGCCCATAGGCAGGTCTGAGTCACAGTCCCAGGGTTATGAGGAGCACTAGCACATCAGACCATGTGGCCCAAGGGTAGCAGGGACACAGTTCCAAGGCGGAAAAGAGTGCTGGTGGTCCCTCATAGACTGGAGCACAGACCAAGACAGGGAACACAACTCTCTGTAGATCATACTAGTTTGAAAGATTGAAAAAATTAGAGAATCACAGAACTAGGTCTCAGAGTAGCAGCAAGAAAGGCCTGATGCTTGGGACAGTGCCATAGAGAATTACTATGGTGACAGGGAAAATCAAAACACAAACTCAGAAAAAGAGCAAAGTCAAAACTGCTACATTCAGAGCTTCAGAGAAAAATGCAAATTGGTTTCAGGCCCAAAAAGAATTCCTGGAGGAGCTCAAAACCATGTAAGAGAGGAAAAGGAAAAATTGGGAAAAGAAATGACAATGATGCAAGAAAATTATGAAAAAAGAGCCAACTGCTTGGCAAAGGAAGCACAAAAATTACTGCAGAAAATAATACCTTAAAAAACCCAGAATTAGCCAAATGGTAAAAGAGGCACAAAAATAGAATTAAAAAATGCCTTAAAAAAGCATAATCAGCCAAATGGAAAGAGCCATTAAAAAGTTCACTGAAGAAAAACACTCTTTAAAAAGTAAAATTGGCTAAATGTAAAAGGAGGTACAAAAATTCACTGGAGAAAACAACTCTTTAAAAAGTAGAATTGGCCAAATGGAAGAGGAGTTACAAAAGCTCACTGAAGAAAATAATTCCTTAAAAATTAGAGTTGGGCAAGTGGAAAGTCATGTTTCCACAACACATCAAGAAACAATCAAATAAAATAAATTTAAAAATGGAAGAATATGAAATACCCCACTGGAAAAATAACTGATCTAGAAAGTAGATTGAGGAAAGATAATTTAAGAATTATTGGACTATCTGAAAGCCATGATCAGAAAAAGAGCTTAGACATCATTCTTTCAAGAAATTATCAAGGAAAACTACGCTGATATTCTAGAACCAGAGGGTAAAATAGAAATTGAAAGAATCCACAAATCACCCTCTGAAAGAGATCCCAAAATAAAAACTCCCAGGAATATCATTGCTAAATTCCAGAGCCCCTAGGTCAAGGAGAAAATATGCAAACAACCAGAAAGAAACAATACAAGTATCATGGAGCCACAGCCAGGATAACACAGGATTTAGCATCTTCTACATTAAAGGATCAAAGGGCATGTAGTATGATACTCTGGAGGGCAAAGGAGCTAGGATTACAACCCAGGATTATCTGCACAGCAAAACTGAGTATAATCCTTGAGGGGGAAAATTGATAGTCAATGAAATAGGGGACTTTCAAGCATTCTTGATGAAAAAAAAGATCAGGCCTGAATAGAAAATTTGACACTCAAATAAAAGAATCAAAGAAGCATAAAAAGATAAATGCAAAAGAGAAATTATAAGGGATTCAATGAGATTAAATGGTTTACGTTCCTAAATGGGAAAGATGATATTTTAACTCCTAAGAACTTTTTCATTACTAAGGCAGTAAGGAGTATATATAAACAGAAGGCACAGGTGTGAGTTGAATATGACTGGATGGTATCTAAAATATAAAATAAAGGGGTGAGAATGAAGAATGTGCTGGCAGAAGGGGAAAGGGAGAGGTTGCATAGGATAAATTATCTCACATAAAAGAGGCACAAAAGAGCTTTTCCAGTGGAGGAGAAGGGGGAGCTGGGGGAGAGCATTTGAACTTCACTCTCATCAGAATTGGCTCAAAGTGGGAATGACATACATACTCAGTAGGGTATAGGAATCTATATTACTGTACGGGAAAGTAGGAATGAAAGGGGATAAGAAAAGGCGGGGGGGAGAGGTAGCTGATAGAAGGGAGGGTAGATTGGGGGAAGTTGTAGTGAGAAGCAATACACTTTTCATGATTGACAAGGTAGAAGGAGAGAGACAGTTGGATAAACAGGGGAAAAGACGAAGGGAAATATACATTAATCAAAACAGAAAAAAATTAACAGCAAGTTTCTCTGATAAAGGCCTTATTTCTCAAATATATAGAGAATGGAGTTGAATTTATAAAAATAACAACCATTCCACAATTGATTAACGGTCAAAGGATATGAATGGGCAGTTTTCTGACAAAGTAATCAAAGTTATCTATAGTCATGAAAAAATGCTCTAAATCACTACTGATTAGAGAGATGCCCATTAAAATAACTCTGAGGTACTACCTCACACCTATCAGATTGACGGAAAAGGAAAATTACAAATGATGGAAGGGATGCGGGAAAATTGGGGCACTAATGCAATGCTGATGCAGTTGTGAACTGATCTAAACATTCTGAAGGGCAATTAGGAACTATGCCCAAAAGGTTATAAAACCAAGAATACTCTTTGACCCAGCAATACCACTATTAGGTCTGTATCCCCAAAAGATAAAAAACAAAATGGAAAAGTACCTATAAGCACAAAAACATTTATAGCAGCTCTTTTAGTGGTGGCAAAGAATTAGAAACTGAGGGGATTCCAATCAATTGGAAAATAGCTGAATAAGTTGTGGTATGTGATTGTAATGAAATACTTTTGTATTAAGAAATGACAAGCAGAATGCTTTCAGAAAATCCTGGAAAAACTTACATAAACTGATACAAAGGAAAATGAGTAGAACCAGGAGAACATTATACATAGTAAGAATGATACTGTACAATGATCAACTGTGAATGACTTAGCCATTCTCAGCAATGCAATGATCCAAGATAATTCTGAAATGCTTATGAAGAAATAAGCTTTCCATCTCCAGAAAGAACTGATTGAGTCTGAATCCAGACCTTGGGGGGTTTTTGGTCTGTGTTTTCTTTCCCAAACATGAATAATATGAATTGTTTTTTGTATGACTGCACATTCATAACCTATATCAAATTGCTTTCCTTCTCAGTGAGAGGGGAAGGAAGGGAAATTTGGAACTCAATATTTTTAAATGTTAAAAACTGTTTTCACATGTAATAGTGTAAAAACAAAATATTAAAAAAATATTTAAATTACCAATAAGGGGGAACTCTCTCCACCCTGAGGCAGTTCATTCCACTTTTCTGTAGTGCTACCTATAGCAAAGTTTATTTCCTCCTATCAAACCTCAATGTGCCTCTACAACTTGGATTTATTTCTCTTAGCTTTCCTAGTTCTGCCCTTTGGGGCCAAACAGAACAAGCCCTTACTTCCACAAGAACAATGTATCTTACCAATGTATTGCTCTACTAGACTGTAAGTTACATGACCCTCATTAAATTTCTGGACATCAGAGACACATCTCTTCCTGCTTCCTTGATAGACTCATGGAGGCCCAGGCCAACAACCTCTCCATGTTCTAATGGTACAATTCTCAAGACAGGAGTTAAACACCCCTTGCCTCTTGTCAGTAATCTAACAAGATCTGAATACCCACAACCTTTTGCTTAGGCTTATGATGAAGGAAGCTTCAGGTTGCTCCTCAAGACATAGCAATATTGCCTGCCAGTAGGCAGTTGAGGGCCATGGTGAGAACTCTAGAGTAGAAGGGTATGTTGAACATACTAATCACCTTCCTTCTTCATTGGAAGGAAATGTTCCCATCCACTGCCACTACCTGGAAGTTTCCCTAATGGTTAGTATTTTATCATTCCCTCTTACGGTCCTCAGTCCAGTGATCCTGAACCATCAACTGCTGAACAAAGCCTCCTACCCAACCCCAGCTATCTGCTTCCTCATTTCCACCCATCTCAATCCTGCCCTCTTTTCCTCAGTGACCTAGTCCAGATCTCCCTGCCCTTCCTTTGTGCCCCATGAAGCTCCAATATGTTTACATTTACATATTTACATTTTAGACTGCTTCCTCTCTGGTCTTTACATCTTCTGACATTTGCTGAGACTTGACTCCCCTGTAAAGATCCTGTATTCTCAGATATCTTTTCTAATACTAGTTGATTTTTTAAATTATATATCTTTTGGAGCAGCTAGGTGATGCAGTGAGTAGAGTACCAGCCTTGGAGTCAGGAGGACCTGAGTTCAAATATGGCCTCAGACGCTTGACACTTACTAGCTGTGTGACCCTGGGCAAGTCACTTAACCCCAATTGCCCTGCCTTCCCCCTGCAAAAAATAAAAATTAAATAATAAATTATATATCTTTCCATTAGTAAAAATCTACCTTCTCTGCCTAACCTACCTCAATCACCTTCACCCCCAACTGAGAATGAAAGGGAAAAAACCTCTATTATAAATACATATAGTCAAGAAAAAGAAAATTCTTCACTGACAGAAGTTATGTCTTATTCTGTACTCTGAGCCCTTCACTTCTTTACCAAGAGGTAGATAGAATATTTTATCACTAGTCTTCTGGAATTCTGACTGGTGATTACACTAGTCAGGGTTATAATTCTTTCAAAGCTGTTTGCCTTTATCATATAGTAGTCTTTGTATAAATTGTTCTCCTGGTTCTGTTGAAACCATTTCTCATCAGATCATACAAGCCTTCTCAGGTCTTTCTGAAACAATCTCTGTCATAATTTCTAACAGAACAATAGCATTCCATCATATCCATATACCATGACTCACTTAGCCATTCCTCAATTTGTGAGTGCCCCTTCACAGTCCTATTCTTTGCCACCTCAAAAAGAACTATAAATATTTTTTGTACATGCTTAGAGTTTGATTTGTTCAGGACTAATCCTTCCCTTAATTTAACCTCTCACTAATTTCTCCTTCTCCCCTTTCCTTCCTATTAATCATTTGAACGAGATGTACTTTTCTACCCTACTCTGTCTATGTGTATTCTTCCCTCCTTTGACCAGTTCAGAGAAGAATGAAGTTCAAGTGTTAGCCACCCTTCCTTACTCCTTGTTGTATATATATAGATATCAATTGTGTATCCTGATTATGTAAGATAATTTCCCCTTATCTCCTTTTCCCTTCACCCTCTAGTGTAGTTGCCCCCACAAGATTCTCCCCACTCCAGTCCATCCTCCACTCAGTTATCAAAATGAACTTCTTAAAGCACAAGTTTGACCATGTCACCCCCTCCACTACTTAAAAAACTGCAATGCTTCCCCACCATCTCCATAATCAAATATAAAATTCTATGTTTGGCTTATAAAGCCCTTCATAATTTGGCTCCCACTAACTTCTCCAGTCTCTCTACATCTTACTCCCCACCAAACACTCTATAATCTAGTGACACTGACCTCCTTGTTTTTCCTCCTACAAGATACACCATCCATCTCCTGACTCCATGACTTTTCTCTGGCTCTCTTTCATGCCTGGAATTCTCTCTCACTGCTTCTCTGCTTCATAGCTTCCCTGGCTCCCATCAATTCTCAGCTAAAATTTCACCTTCTGCAAGAATTCTTTCCTGATTCCCCCCTTAATGTTAGTGACTTCCCTCTGAAATTATTCCCGATTTATTATTGATATTTACATATCCCCATCAATCTATCTATGTAGAGTTTGTGCAAAGCCGGTTGAATGTTTTCTCCCCCATTAGACTGAACTCCTTGAAAGCAGGAGCTGTTTTGCATATCAATTTCTCTTCATCACTTAATACCATGTCGGGTATTACATCCGACATATAGTAGACACTTAATAAATGCTTGTTAACTTGAACAATTTATGAAACAGAGATAATATCATCCACCCAATGAGTATTGCTGTGAAGATCGAATAAAATAGTCTACGAGATATGCTTTGTAAATAAAGGGGTACAAAAATGTGAGTTATCATTCTGTTATGGGGCAGAGATCAAAGAGGTTCTAGATTAACAAGGAACTTGTGGCCTAGAGGCCACATGTTGCCCTCTAGGTCCTCAAGTGCAGCTCTCTGACTGAATCCAAACTTGAGCCTCGAGGCTGCAGGCTCCCCACCCCTGATCTGGAAGTTCTTGGGATTTCTCTTGGCTGATACATGACCATATTGTTACTACTCTCAAATGTACATTCTAAACAACTACGAAGTGCATAGAATATCTCAGAATTAATCTGCCAAAGCAACAAAACATGTTCATAATTTCGATTTCGAAATGTTCCTTAAATAAATAAAGAACAACTTGAATATTCAAGCATTATGGGCTGGGTCATGCCAATATATTTAACTATATTAAGGGGGAGTAGCACTCCAAAGCTTCAAACTATTAAGCATTGGTTAAAAATAGAGTAGACCAATCACAGCAGGATCATAAATAATGGAACTCTATAACCCAGGGTTTGATAAAATTGAAAACAGAAATTACTTAAGAATTAACCACCTATTTGACAAGAACTTCTGGAAAAAGTAGAAAGAGGTCTGGCAGAAACTAGTCAGAGAACAACTTTTTTTTTTACCATATTCAACAATAAATTCAAAATGAATATATAATCTAAATATTAAAGATCATAATATAAAAAATCAGGAGAAGCAAATCACATACCTCTTATAATCCATAGGTAGAAGATAGATCATTAACCAAACAAAGGATAGAAGCAATTACAGAACATAAAATGGATCATTTTGATTATGAGAAAATGAAAAACTTCTACATAAACAAAATTCATACAGCTAGTATAAGAAAGACAGGAGTCAGCTAGGAAAGAATTTTACATCAAGCTTCCCAGATAACAGTTTGCTATTCAAGATACCTAGACAATTAACAGAATATTTAAGATCAAAAGCCATTCTTCAACAGATAAGTGGCCAAAGGAAACAGTTTTATAAAAATTGTAAGAATTGTAACTATTAATAAACACATGAAAGAGTGCTTCAAATCGCTAATAAGAAAAATGCAAATCAAAACACCCTGAGATTTCATCTCATACCCAGCAAATTGGCAAAGCTGACAAAAGATAGGAATGGTCAATATTGGAGAAGCACTAGAAAAATAGGCACACTAATGTATTGTTAATGTACATGTGAAATGGTACAGCTACCCTGGTAAGCCATTTGGAATTATAATAACAAAGTGGTTAATATTTTGATTCTCCTTAATCCAAATATCTCACTCATACATATTTATCCCAAGGAGGTCATTGATAAAGGTGTATTTGATTTTTAATATTTATAGCAGCGCTATTTGTGATAGTTAAAAACTGAAAACGATGCCTATGTTCATTGTCTGGGGAATTCCAAAACAAACTGTGGTAAGTGAATATAATGGAATGCTGATGTACTATAAGAAATGAAAAATATAGAGAAGAGTAGAAAGAACTGATATGAAGTGAAATGGAGTTAGGAACCAGTATTCACAATGACTGAAATAGTATAAATGGAAAGAAAAATCACCAGAAAAGAACTGAAAATGAAGATTGCAAAGTTACAAAGAATAAGCCTGAATTCCCCAAAAAAGATATCAGAAAATATTTCTCCCATTCCTATGCATATATAGGTATGGGATTATGTATGTGTGTGTGTGTGTGTGTGTGTGTGTACATGAGTGTACAACGTTGTATATAATGTCAAAATTTTTAATGTGTTGTTCAGTTTTGCTTATTTTTTCTCCTCTTCTTTTTCTTAAAAAAAAAAAACCTTTCTTATAAGGAAAAGATCTCCAGGAGGAAGAAGATGAGGCATATAAGCAGAAGTCTAGAATACGTAAAATCAAAATATATCACTAAAATCTATTTTTTTAAAATTTTCACTTGACACTGTCATTGTCATAAGGGATCATTCTATAGTCCTGTTATTTGTTTGTTTTCCACAGCCAAACTACTATAAAAAATTCATATTATGTCTACGGCATCACTTCTTCAAACCTCTTCAATCTGGCTTGTAACCTATTTATTCATCTAAAGCTTCTTTCTTCAAAGTTTCTGATGATCTTTTAACTGTTAAATCCAAAAACTATAAGACCATGAAATATGGCTTGGTAGCAGCTATATGGACAAGTTCTTTCTTATATCTACTCTAACAAAGCTCTAAAACAGCACAAAATTCCAAGGAGAAATCACAATAAGGCATTTTTACAGCCTGGTCATCACAGGAGGACAGAGGGAGGCTTTCAGGTACAGGGGAGGGAGACCTACCAGGAAGACTCTACTCAGAGCCTTCCAAGCCTTGGATTGGACTTGGGCTAGCAGAAGTATATACCAGGGCAAACAATGGTCATGGATCCAGCAGGGAAAGGATTAGATGTTATGCACCATGCAGGAACAGGAACATAAACCAAATGTTATCTGTGTCAATCTGATCCAGTTTGGATTGAAGAGAAAATGTGCCAATAGAAGTTAGTTCAGTATGACTCTGTACCAGGGCAAGAAGTAATCACAGATTCAGCTCAGATCTGGCCTTGGCTATATACTGAGCAAAGAATAAGAATAGAAGCTAGAAGCACCTATGGGGCAGTGACTAGAGAGATGCGTGGTGGATTCTGCCCACAGATATAAGGAAAGGCCTGCAGCTAAGTGACTGAGGTAGGGGTCTCAGATCAGATCAAGGGGAAGCAGATAGTTCTATGGTTCTGACTGTGCAAAATCCATCAGTCACCTCCAGAAAGAAATCTCAAAATGAAAACTATCAGGAGCATCATAAGCAAAATCCAGAGTTTTCAGGTTGAAGAAAAAGTATATTTCAAGTACCAAAAAACAGAGAAGCCACAGTCAAGAACACACATAATTTAGCAGGCATCTTTTAAAAAAGGAAAGGGGAGCAATACAATGCTGATTACAAACAAATAAAACCAGAGCAGTGAAGTTTAGAAGACAAATAAGTGAGTAAAAAATCTTTGCAGCAAAGAACAAGGGTCATTTGCCAACAGATGCATGGAAAAGGATTTAATGGGCAAATTTCAAAGGAAGAAATCCATGATGTCAAAAAACACATAAAAAATGCTCCAAAGCTTTAATAATTAAAGAAATAAAAATTCAAACTCTGGGTTTCCATATATCACACCCATCAGATTGGCAAGGTGGACCAAAAAAAAAAAAGGGAAAATGACAAATGTTAGAGAAGGCTGTAGGAAAACCAGTACATTAAAATATTGTTGGTTGTGTTATGAAGTGGTCTAGCTAATCTGGAAAATAATGTGAAATTATGCTCCCAAAACTACTGAATTGTGCATACCCTTTGACCCAATAATACTTTCTTGATCTATACTTTAAGGAGATCAAAGAAAGAAGTAAAGGATTCACATGCACAAAATATTTCAGGCAGTTCTTCGGTAGTAGCAAAGAGCTATAAACTAAGAGAGCGTTTGCCAATTGAGGAAAGGTTGAATAAATGATAGCATGTTGATAGAATAGAACACTATTGTATCAGAAGGAATTATGAAAAGGATGGTTGTTCACTTATGTGAAGTCATGCAGAACAAAGTGAGCATAATCTGGAAAACAATTTATTCAATAACATTGTAAAGTCAACTTTGAAAGACTTAAGAACTTGAATCAACACAAGGACCAATCACAATTCCAAAGGACCCATGACAAAGCATGCTAAGAAAAGATGGACCCAAGATTCAAAAGGAGATGTACGTATTTGGACAGGGCTAATGTGAGAACTTATTTTGTTTGCCTAAATACATTTATTGCAAGGGTTGTCTTTTTCTTTTTAATTAGGGAAGTAAAACAGAGAGAAAAATACTTGTTAACTAAAAAAAAGTTTTAAATAAGTAAAAAAGAAAAAATAAATAAATACACTTAATATTTCCTGGTCATCTTTCTTGATTTCTCCTGTAGCATTTGACACTACCATCTCCAGGAGGGAGCAGGTGAGGCAGATAAGGGGAAGTCTAAGATATGCACAATCATACCTCTCCCTGAGTACTATCTCCTCCCTAGATTTTTGACGATGCTTTCTCAAAACAATATAAGCTAATCCAAATCTTTCTTCTCATCAAAGTGTGACATCACCAACTTGGACTTCCCTACCTAAATATCCCACTGATATCTCAAACTCAACATTTCCAAAAGAGAAATCATTCTCTTTTCCCCAACCCTCCTTCTCTTCCATTCTTCGAATATCCATTTTTAATTCTGTATCCTTATCACCTAGCCTAGAACTTCCTATCCTTTTGTAAGCCATGGAGGTTTTGGGCATAGGACCTAAAACCAACACTAAAAATGATAATTGCTACCAGACATAGGGCCTTTAGGGGTTAGAAAGCGATTCCCAGGCATTCTCTAATTTCCCCTCACCACAGCCCTGTGAGGGGGTTGCCATTATTAGTAAATGTGAGTGAGCCTTAAAAATATTCTACAAAATGATATTATAAGGATGGCTAGTGAGCATCTAAAAATATGAGCAGTGTTAACAAACAAAACCAAACCAAACCAAACAAAAACCAGGAAGCCTGATTTCACTAAGTACAAGTCATACTAGACTCACCTCATCTGCTTTTGGGGTTAAATTACTAGATTGGCAAATGAGGGGAATGTGACAGATAAAGTTTACAAGATTTCAACAAAACTTTACATGCTATTATTTTGTAAAAGATGGAAAAAGAAGGATTAGATGAAAATAAAAAAGAATGAATAAAATCAAATAGTAATTAATAAGAATTCTATATTAAGTTGAAGACAAGTCTCTAGTAGAGGGCCCAGGAATCTGTGTTTCAATCAGTACTATTCAATATCTTTATTAACGACTTGGACAAATGCACAGAAAGAGTCTTTACCAAATTTATAATTGGCAAAACGCTGGGAAGGACCAATGAAATAATGCACACTACAGTCAAGATCTCAAAAGATTTAGACGGGCTAGAATAATGGGCCAAATCTAAGAAGAAAAACTGTAATAGGAATAAATATAAAAGAAGTTTCACAGGCAAACTTTTTATGTTGTACTATGTTGTACTATGAATAGAGAAATTCCCATTTTATTTGCTATTTGTTAGGTTTAAACATTTTAAGCAGTTTAAAAGAGGTCATTGGGAGGCAAGAAGCGCTGCCCACTAGGGTTATGAGGAAAGGACTTGTATAGGAAGTTGAGGTGAGTTTTAAAGGAAACTATGCATTCTAAGAGACAGAGGTAAGGATGGGGTATATTCCAGATATGGGAGTCCACCTATGCAAAGATATGGAAAATCATCTGTGATAAACCACAGTAAAAAGGCAAATGTGGCTACACTGTGGACTATTGTAAAGAAGGAGAATTTGCATTTGATACTAAGGGTAACAGGAGCCATTGGAGTTTACAGAGCAGGCGACTGGCATGGCCCAATCTGTGCTTTAGGAATGTCGTTTTGGCAGTTGTGTGGGAGATGCAATAGAGACAGGAGAAAATGACATAGGGAAATCATTAGGAAGCTACTATAATAATTAAGGCAAGAGTCAGTCAATAAACAAGTATTAAATGCATACTATCTGCCGGGCATCTTACTAAGCTCTGGGGATACAAAGAAAGGCATAAGACAGCACTTGTCCCTGAGGTGCTCACAATATAACAGGGAAGACAACATGCAGACAACTATGTACAAACAAGCTATATACAAGATAAATGGAAAATTTTTCTTGTATAACAATGACAGAGGGAAGGCCCTAGAATTAAGAGGGATTAGGAAAGGCTTTCTGTAGAAGGTGGGACTTTAGCTAGGATGTGAAGAAGGCCAGGGAAGCCAGGAGGCAGAGATGAGGAGAAAGAGCATTCCAGGGATGGCAGACAGTCAGTAAAAATGACCAGAGTGGGGAGATAGAATATCTTTTTTAAGGAATGGCAAGGAGGCCAGTGTCACTCTATCAAACAGTACATGGAGGACTGGAGGGAAGGGTAAAGTATGAGAAGGCTGGAAAGGTTGGGAAGGGCTAGGTTATGAATGGCTTTCAACACCAAACAAAAGATTTTATATTTCATCCTGCAGGTTATAGAGAGCCACTGGAATGTATTGAGTAGGGAAGTGACATGTGCAGAACAACCTTTTAAAAATCATTTTGGTCTAATATGGTCCTGGATTAGGATAGCAACCAAGTGAACAGAAAGAAATGAACAGATATAAAAGCTATTGTGAAATTGGAATAGACAAGACTAGGCAATTGGCTATGTTATGCAAGAGAAAATGAGAAGTTAAGGATGAACCATATTCCCTACGGTTAAACTGATACAGATGAAAACATAGCATGTATCTGGGTTTACATAGAGTGTATCTTTGCATACTAATGTTACAGTCTCATCATTATTATACATTTTACAGAAACTACTTATGCTGAGCCAACTTGTTCCATTTTAATATAGCTCCTTTGCAAGATATAATGTACTGCTAAATATTGTGTGTGTGAAAGTTTATCCATATGTTTTAAAGTATCTTAAAGGTAAAGTTCCCACAATTCTTTAAAGTCATATAACAACCAGAAAATATTTTATTTAAAATGTAATAATTAAAGTTTTTAATCACATCGTATAGATGATTACCTAGTTATCATTCCAAAAGTCTATTTTTAATTTAGTCTTATGAATTTTTAAAATGACAGCTGAATGAGGTTACAGGGATGGACTTCTAATAATGGCAAAACTAAATATCTCTTGAGAAGCAGCTAAAAAATTAGCAAATTATATTTCTAGGCAGTCGATACAAGCTGTTGGAAACAGTGACATCATAATATGATGCAATATTTGTTCAATTTTGTAGCGAGTTATAGCGGGGACATTATATTTCTTTTTCAGGAATTGCAATTAAAATTAACTAAGGTTCAGTGTCGGAAAAAAAGGAATGAAGGTAAAATAGTAGCTATTGGGGGAAAAGAAAGGAACTAACAAATATTAGAGACCTCCTTGATTGCCGTATTTGGTATGCATATTTTTAAATGCAATTTATTTGTATTTGTAGAACTGAATTCTGGGTAAGACTCTTGCAGTTCCACCTCGAATTGACATTGAACCTTGTCTTTTCCCAAGTTATGTAAGTACTCACTGCTCAGCCTTTCCCCCAAACAACTACTACTTCTTTTAATGAATTCTCCTATGACTTGATCCACCAAACTCTGTTCAATAGAGGTATTGGCACCTCAGGGAAATGCCCTTCCTTCAGCAATAAGTGAAAAGTAAGCCTTTTTAAAAGATCAGCATTTTATAGTTAAGATCAGGGAAACATTTTCTTACTGAGATGAATTACTTTGCACAACTATTGACATTCCAAACCAGTTTGCTGTTCTGACCTTTCATGACAGAATGAGTTCACCAAGAAAACAGAGGCACAGCAGATTCTACTAGTGTGGTGAAATGAGGTAAGGGAAAGAGAGTTTCAAACAAATGTCCCAATCAATACCTTTGGGTGTACAAAATTCCAATACATGTGGGCATTCTGTAGATGTTCTGAATGACTTTCAAGAGAATGGGTAAGGATGATGCGCATAATCCACTTGCTGACAGACAGTTAGTGGACTCAAGAAGAATGAGACATATTTTTAGACAATGTTTTGCATGAATATCCATATTTGTTACCAGGATTTTTTTTTCTTTTTAATGGGGGGAGATATAAGGAATGAGAGAGAAAATGTCATTTAATTGAATAAAAGATATATTTTTAAAGAGAGATGATGGGTAAATTCATGTTGCTTCTTGGGTAACAGATTAGCATGGTTCCCTACAGGGAGCTCTCACATCATGCTACCTTATCTTTGGCCACCGTACTCATCCTCCATCTACCCCACCTTGGACTCTGCCTCTGGTAAACTTTATCCTTAGCTTGCCTGGAACCAGCCAGCCATGTTCTTTTTGTGCTACTTTCACATCAGTCTATCTGCAGTCTTATCAAAATCCTCATCTCCCTGACTCCCACCAGAACCTTGAAATCAGTCTCTGATACAATAGGCTCTGAAAAGTGAACTTTTGCCTTATCATGATAGAAACCACCTTATTTCCAAGGCACCACAACTGCTACCCAGCTCCCCTATACACATGAACTATATCTTATTAGAATATAAGCTTCTTAAGGGCACAAGTAGCCACACTTACTTGCATCAATATCCCTAGTACTTAGTACAGCTTCTGAAACATAGCAACCACTTTAAAAACGCTTTCTCTATCAAGTCTCCTGAGTTTGAGAATTTCATGAAGAATTAGTTGCTTAGAGGAGAAAACATTTAGCATTAATTTGAAAAACAATGCCTTCATTGCATTTCACAACAATAAGGCCCTACACCTAGAGGCTTATGGAATGCAGGCGACTGTTGTTGTTCAGTTGTTCCAGTCCAGTCAGATTCTTCCTGACCCCTTTCTTGGATTTTCTTGGCAAGGATACTTTGCCATTCATGGTTTGCCATTTCCTTCTCCAGCTCATTTTACAGATCAGAAAACTGAGGTAAATAGGGTGAAGTGATTTGCCCAGGGTCATACAACTAGTAAATGTCTGAGGCTAGATTTGAACTCAGGTAAATGAGACTTCCTGACTCCAGGCCTGTCATTCTATCTACTGTACCACCTAGCTGCCCAACAGTGCGTTAGGAAAGAAATTTTTCTACATCCCCTGTAGTAGTTGTTATTTTCTTATTTTGATGTGATGTTAGCCAAACTAATAGGTATGAGGTGGTAACTCAGAATTGATTTGCTTTGCATTTCTTTAATTAGTAATGGTTTAGAGCCTTTTTTCATGTCCCTGTTGAGAGCTTTAATTTCTTCTAAAAATGCCTGCTCATATCCTCTGACCATTTATCAATTGGGGAAGGGTTACTACTTTTATAAATTTATTTCAGTTCCCAAAATATTTGAGAAATGAGGCTTTTAACAGAGAAACCTGCTATAAAATCCATCCTCCCCCGTTTCTTGTTTCCCCTCTAATTTTGGTTGCATTAGTTCATTTATGCAAAGGCTTTTAATTTCATGTAATCAAAATTATATATTTTACTTACTCATTTAGTCATAAACTCTTCCTTATCCATAGAACTGACAGGTGCATTTCCATATTTTACACTAAATTACTTATGATATTGTTGAGGGAGAAAAACCCAGGGATTCAGGAATCCCAAAACTAAAGTTCCCAGAACTGGAGTTCCCAGCCTGGGTCATTGAGGGGCAGTACCCCTCAAGGACCTGAGTACTGGAGAGGCCATCCAGAATGAATTCACAATCTCAAGCATTCTTTAAGTCAAGGTGCAAGAGTTCTTAGGCAACCTGCAACTGTAGAGGGATGAAGAGAGAGCTTTTATAAGAGATTTGGACTCCCAAACAGGTCAATTAGGTGTTTTGGGGTGGAATTAGGGAGTGGTTAAGGGGTGGTCTGTTCTTAAGGGAACATGCACTTTTGGTATCTACTGTGTAGGCGTATTACCCAGAGTTCACTGGGAAATAGCCCAAAGTGGGGCTACTAGGAGGAGTGGTTTAGACTGTGAAACTTCATTAAGTTAAGTAGCTGTCAGGACTGACTGGGAATATCTAGGTGTCTTTGATCAAATGCCTTGTTAGACAAAATAAATGTAAGAGAGTACACAATTGACTATATCTAGGATACATATCAGTAAGGTCAGTAGGTAATGAATATTTTTTTCATGGATATTTCTTTTTTTTTGATTATTTATTTATTTAATATTTTTAGTTTTCAGCACTGATTTTCAAAAGAGTTTGAATTACAAATTTTCTCCCCATTTCTACCCTCCCCCGACCCCAAGATGGCATATATTCTGTTTGCCCCATCCCCCAGTCAACCCTCCCTTCTGTCTCCCCCCATCCTCTTTTATTTTCTTGTAGGGAAAGACAGATTTCTATGCCCCATTGCCTGTATATCTTATTTCCTAGTTGCATGCAAAACCTTTTTCTTTTGAACATTTTTTTAAACTTTGAGTTCCAAATTCTCTCCCCTCTTCTCTCCCCAACCACTCTCTCTAAGAAGGCAAGCAATTCAACATAGGTCACATGCATATCATTATGTAAAACCCTTCCACAGTACTGATGTTCTGAAAGACTAACTACATTTTGCTCCTTCCTATCCTATCCCCCTTTATTCAATTTTCTCCCTTGACCCTGTCCTTTTTCGAAAGTGTTTGCTTTTGATTACCTCCTCCCCCTATCTTCCCTCCCCTCCCTTTATTATCCCCTTCCCTCTACTTTCATGTGGGGTATGATACCCAACTGAGTGTGTATGTTAATCCATCCTCAGGTCAAATCCAAAGAGAACAAGATTCAATCATTCCCCCTCACCTGCCTCCTCTTCCCTTCCTGCAGAACTGCTTTTTTCTTGCTACTTTTATGTGAGATAATTTACCCCATTCTATCTCTCCCTTTCTCCCTCTCTCAATATATTCCTCTCTCATTCCATAATTTGATTTTATTTTTTTAGATATAATCCCTTCATATTCAACTCACACTGCTCTCTCTCTCTCTCTCTGTCTCTCTCTCTCATATATATTTATATGCACATATATATATGTATGTATGTATGTATGTATATATATATATTCCCTTCAGCTACCCCAATACCGAGGTCTCATGAATTATACACATCATCTTTCCACGTAGGACTGTAAACAAAAGAGTTCAAATTCAGTAAGTCCCTTATGATTTCTTTTTCTAGATTACCTTTTCATGATTCTCTTGATTCTTGTGGTTGAAAGTCAAATTTTCTATTCAGCTCTGGTCTTTTCACTGAGAAAGCTTGAAAGTCCTCTATTTTATTGAAAGTCTATATTTTGCCTTTGAGCATGATACTCAGTTTTGCTGTGTAGGTGATTCTTGGTTTTAATCCTACTCCCATTGGCCTCTGGAATATCATATTCCAAGCCCTTCAATCCCTTACTGTAGACGCTTCTAGATCTTGTGTTATCCTCATTGTATTTCCACAATACTCGAATTGTTTCTTTCTGGCTTCTTGCAGTATTTTCTCCTTGATCTGGGAGTTCTGGAATTTGGTGACAATATTCCTAGGAGTTTTCTTTTTGGGGTCTTTTTCAGGAGGTGATCGATGGATTCTTTCAATTTCTATTTTGCCCTGTGGCTCATATTTTTTTGGGTCTCCTTTAGCAAGTCATTGACTTGTTTTTCATGGTTTTCTCAC
>CM053628.1:26542935-26588527 GCA_028646595.1 Phalanger gymnotis | reverse complement strand
GCCAGGAGGCCACAGAAAAATAAGATGGCATAAATCATATTCACCGGCCTCAAGACCTCGCTCGAACTCCTGGGTCCACACAGGGGTCGGCTCTGCTTCGGATTTTTTTCCAGCTATAGTTTTCTGGCCTCTCCTCGCAGCCAAGCCTCTGGCGTTCTCAAGTCCCGCCTCAACGACTAGAGACCTGAGTCCAGAGACCCATAGGTTCCCGAATTGGCCCCTTTTAAGTCCTTAATCTATGCCCACACAGGCTTCACACCTGCTAAGGCTTTGGGCCTGGGGCTTAGCATTTAACAGGTGAAAGTACTTTCACTGTAAACAAAAGCCAAACTCCTCAAGGGCACCCGTTAAACTAAGCCTGTTTTGCCTTAGTGGCACACTCCCCGTCTGTCTGTGTGTCCCCCTGTCTGTCTGTGTGTCCCCCTCTGTCTATGTGTCTCCCTCTGTTTGTCTGTGTGTCCCCCTGTCTGTCTGTGTGTCCCCCTGTCTGTGTCCCCCTCTGTCTGTGTGGCCCCCGTCTGTGTGGCCCCCGTCTGTCTGTGTGTCCCCTTTTGTCTGTCTGTGTGTCCCCTTGTCTGTCTGTGACCCCTGTCTGTTTGTGTCCCCCCCTCTGTCTGTCTTTGTGTCCCCCTGTCTGTGTGTCCCCCTCTGTCTGTGGGCCTTCCTCTGTCTTTCTGTGTGTCCGTCTATGTCTGTGTGTCTCCTCTGTCTGTGTACTCCCCTTTGTGTCTCTGTCTCCCTCTGTCTGTGAATCTCCCTTTGTCTCTAGGTCCCTCTCTGTCTGTGTTTCCTTCTTTGTTTGTCTTTTTTTTATTGTTGTTTGAGCTCTATAAATTCTTTGGTATTTTACTTAGTATGGCACTGAATAAGTAAATTATATTAGGCAGAACTGTCATTTCTATCACATTGGCTTAGCCTATCTAGGGCCAACTAATATTTTTTCAACTATTTATGCCTTTTTTATTGATGTGAAAACTGTTTTGTAATTGTGTTCATACAATCCCTGGGTTTGTCTTGGCAAGTGGCCACCTAAGAATCTGATATTGTGTGCAGTTATTTTCAATGTAATTCCTCTATCTCTTGCTGTTGGGCTTTGTTGGTAGTATGCAGAAATGCTGATTACCTTTGTGGGTTTATTTTATACACTAACTTTGCTGAAGCTATTAATCATTTTACATATGTTTTAGTTGATTCTCTAGAGTTTTCTAAGTTTATCATCATATCATTTGCAAAGAGTGATAATTTTATTTAATTCCTTTGGTTTCTAATCCATTCTTCTATCTGCTTCAATTTTACAGGTGAATTCATCCAATTCACATTTTCCGTTATGATTACCAATTGCGCATTTCCCTCCAACCTATTTTTTTCCTTCTTTCTCTTTTTATCCTGTTCTTCTGTAACATATGTTTTGCTTCTTACCACTGCCTGTCTTGACTTTGTCATTTCATTTACTTCAATGACTCAGGATGACAGAGTAAGGCTCTGCAACTCTGCCTCACTTAAATCCAATTCACACAAGTCAAGATGTCATCTGTGACGTTATGAGTCCTCTTCTGAAAATGAAGGACATACAATACTGAAGCAGTAAAGATTTCTAGCTGGCTGACAGGGGCTGAACAGCAGCATTCTAATGGTGTCTAGCTCCAGACTCAGGTAAGGAATTTCTAAAGCTCAGACTAGGGGACCAGTGATTAGACTTTGCCCTGCATCAGACCTCTCTGGGAGCACTGAAAGCTTGCAGGTTGTTAGCCTGAAGTCCCTCTGAAATCCTGGAGTAACACAACACTTAATAACCCAGAGAAATCAGTAGCAAGACTAGCCGGAAGTATACAGAGGATGGCCCAAATTCAAGTCTAAAGTCAGAAAGCATGCTGGAAGAACGATCAAATTTAAAAAGAATCCTGCCGTTATGATGACAGGGATGCTTAAGACAAACTTAGAAGAAGAAAATAATTCTAAAACTTCTATAAGAAAGACTCCAAAAAGACTTAGCATCAGTACAAATTCAACTACAATTCCTGTGAGAAACTAATCAAAATGTTTTTTTTTTTCTAAGAGTTTAATTTTTTTTCAATAAAATGCTCTATATCCTGCACCACCTAGCTGTGCGTGGAAGAAAGAGTTCAAAATGGAATGAACAATTTAACAAAGGAGGCAGAAAACCTTACCCAAAGGGGAAAAAGTCTCAACATTTCTCTCCCTCAAAGGACTGATAATATTTTCTTATTCTTTGTGATGTAAAGAAAGGGACATTATGGTATAGTAGAGTGCTGGATTTAAGTCAGAAAGGCCTGGATTCAAACTCTGAGACTTATAGCTATATAATCTTGATTGAATCATTTAATCTTTATGGCCTTCAGTTAGCTCATCAATCAATGGGAATATTAGTATTTAACATACAGATTGGCTGTGAGGATAAAAGGAGATACTATAGTTAAAGTACTTTGCAAACCTTTAAGTACTATAATAAGTGTGAGTTAATAGTGGTAATAGTAGAAGTAGTAATATTAGTGATAATAATATACTCTATATCCAAATGCTCTTACTCAGTTACAGAAAGTAATCGTTTCAATTATTATAAAAAGTAATCACATAATAAAAAGAATTACTGGAGGATAGAGACTTGCTCTAGTACCAATTGTATCTAAACTCCAACAGGACCCTTCTCCCCTCCCCACACAAAAAGAACAAGTTGATGATGGCAATAATTATAATAATAATGGCCAATTTCATGTTTCTGTACTTTGCACAGAACATTTACAGCTGGTGACATAAAAGTCTATAAAAACAATATACTGTAATAATATAGAAAACAATATATTGAATATAGAAAACAATATATTGACTGAGGAGGAAAGAGGTCATGCCTACAAGTCATAAACATATAAAAATCAATGTATTATCAATCTGTAATTATTTAACTATCTTTGACTCAATTCCAAATTCATGACTTATTCACATATAAAAGACACAAGAATAGGGAGAAGGTTATAATATTTGATACACACATGAAAAAAACTACTCTCTATTCAAAACATAGTCACAAAACTGTAAAGATAAAAGCTATTTACATTAAATGTGGTAAGTTTCAGCAAGACAACTAAGTCCATTATTTGTGCTGCTGGTCTAATGTATCCAATATTAATCTGGCTTGCCTCTCCAGCATTTTCTGTGGTAGTCGCACTTAACATCTGCACATCGATTTCATATGTGTACCTATTTGGTCACTATAAAGTCTCCCCCTCAACTTACTCAGTGGGTTAAAACTTTCTTCTAGAACTTAATTCCTATTGGCAAGCTGTACTCTGAAGACCACCTAAGGTGGAAAGGTGCATTTCCCTTTCCTTTATTTTACATACAGGGCAGACCAAGAGGGGAGGTGCATATTTAAAAATTAAAATGTGTCACATATTTAGTTACATGTACTTTAGAATATATGTGCATGTGGTGAAATTTTGCCAACAACTATATTGAATATATAAAACTTTATTCGTTAATGAATACTTTATTAATTTGAGCCAATATTCTTAATGATTATTGTCCCATAAACACGATAATTACATTCTTTTGTAATATATGATTAATAAAGTTTTGCTATTTAAGATGGACTCTCGTGGGACTTTAATTTGATATAGTTCTAGTTTTTTTTTTTTATTTCAGGTATACTTATAAGATGACAAAACCAATAACCCATCATTCTAGCAGCTTTCATGTCATGAGGCCCGAAGTCTGCTACAGGTGGATGTGTGCCCTTGGGAGAAAGTTGAGAGGGCAACCCTGCAAGAGCAGGTAGGAAATGGTTTCATTTCCCATTGAGCTATTTGTGCTTTCTCAAGAAGAAAATTTTCCACCTAGATAATTTCAAGGCTGACTTTCGATGCCCTGTGAATAAAGTGGAGCTTTCATTGGCTATTAACTATCCCTTTTGCCTGGAGTCAAACAGAATTGAGGAGTTTTTCACTTATTATGGCTTCTCCATATCATTTTAACCATGTCCCTCCTTTTTCCTTTCATAGCAAACTTCTGTTAATATGACAGATAGATACTATTTGATAAATACTGAAACATCTGGGTTACTATAATGGAATGCAAATATTACAGGTCTTATTGTTCTCAATATGAATTTGATGACTTCCTAACTTTGCCACCTCCTGCCTTGGTAATAGTTATATATTAATATATATACACATATAATATATATTAATATATGTTCATGTTTCTAAAATTAAATTCTTGAAGTGTCTCATTCTTTCACAGTAATATGAGGATATTATCCTCTGAAGGGGGTAATTAGAGAAGGGATATCAGAAAAATTTTGTAAGGATTAATAGAAGTTTCCCAAGCAGTTTCCAAGTTTTCCAAGAAAGTTATCTAATAAATTCTGAGAAAGCTACAAGATCAGACTTTTCCCCCCACACAGCTAGTAAGTGTCTGAGGCACATGTGTATGTACACATGTATGTATTATGTATGTAGGTATGTGTGTGTGTGTGTGTGTGTGATTGGCTTATAAGATGGCACTGCTAATTGCAGTTATTTTCCTATCTGAAACATCTATCTGATAATTTTAAGAGAAAGAAAGCCTCGTTTTCTAATTCAGGCACTCATGACGTAACAATCGAAATTCTCTGAAGTTTCTGGTGAATTGTGTGTTCTTGATTCGATGTTCTTCTTATAGCTCTATTAATAAAATCAGGACCATAAGGATTGAGCTAGGATGTTGTATTAAATTATACTGAGTTTGTGTTAATTCTCCCTACATGCTCTCGGAATTCGAGAAGCAAATCTGGAAGGAAGAACATCTTCAAAGTTTTCCTAAGAACGTGATTTGTTTTAGAAATGTGCATCTGTTGCTTCCTATATACAAGAATCATAAAGCAGGCTGAAAGAACTCCACAGCATGGGGTTTATGGCAAAGACTAGACCTTTGAACTTTTTCATCTATATCAAGGATTTCCAGCAAAATGGTAGAACTCAACAAAGGACTTCGTTTTCTCTTCCCCCAGGTGCTGTTACCAAATGGGACTGCCCTCTGAAAATTTTCTCAATGTGCCGGGCATAGGCAATAAGGTTTTAATCTGTAGAATTGCCTGCTCACTTTTTGAAACTACTGATATTCTCTCACTGCTATCAATCCTAGCACTATTGCCTATAGACCTCTCTTAGCACAACTGGGTACTGAATAATGCTATCCTTAGACTTCAGTCATTATCTGCTCGTTGGGCCCCATAGCTGTCACCAGCTCTACCAAAGCACTGCCAAATCATGGCTGCCTATTCTCGAATACAGTTTTTTTTGGTTAAAATAAGAGTTGTAAAATCACTAGTTAGTAGAACTTGTCCAGTATGCCACCTCAAGAAACGTCTCCAGGTTGGTATGGATGGAAGTAAGCATGTCATTAGTCTGGCAATATCAATGGATACTTTAGATGAAGAAAAGTCCCCAATCTTGGAAGCTGAGGTTTTCAGAAATTTTCACTACTTCATTACAGGCATCTAATGACCAATTAGTAGAAACTGGACAGCTGACTAGCCACGCAGAGTCAAACAGAACTTTTGGGAGAATTGTTCATGAAAACCTTGGACCAATAGAACTAATTTGATTGCCTGCTTAAATGATCCATAAAGAAATTAATTTCTTTAAGGATCAAAGGTGCAAATGGAAAGAAATAATTCCCAATCAAGTTAGTATTGATTATACTGAAGAATTATTTTAGCTTTTAAGGCCTACTTTAGATAGCTTTTGGATTAACAGATACAGTCAGAGACTGAGTTCCTCATTTTTGCCAAGCTAAGGCCCTGGCCCTGATGCTGAACTGAGCTGGCAAGGAAATTTCCTTTTCTTGTGGAAGTCCAAGTTTCCTTTCATGGTAGGCTGAGTTAGTACTCCCCACCACACTTACTGCAAATATGTTACTGTCCAGCTAGCTCAAGAGTTCATGATATGGTGACTGATTCCTCTACTGCCATAACCAATGAAACAGACATTTTGAGGACTGTCATGTGGACCAAAATGTCCTGTCATGCTCTTGTCATGCCTCATTATGGCCAGCTCAATATCACAATATCACAATTTGATCTACTTCCCCATTCCTGTTATACTTCTCTGCTTCTGTAAGTCTTATGAATATTCATCAATATTACAAATATCTTCTAATTTTATGAATATGTATTTTCATTGATTCCCCCTTTTAGGCTATAATAATGCTTTATATTCTGCCATGAATGTCCTGGTACTAACTGAGGTGGTCTTGAAACCACTCTATTGGCAAACTGCTAACCATTGCTCATAAACTAATTGTGCTCTGAGCTTTTTGCCTCAGTTTCTCTTATTTGCAGATGTTTATTGCAACAATCACCAGCAAATTCATGCAACAAACCTCAGGAAAGGCCAGATCTAGACCAATTAGAGTTTGAAGAATTTTCACATACCAATCCTTTTTTTCTTTCTACAGAGGAGTCAGTATGATGAAATAGCATAACGATCATGGACAAATAATATCAATCGATTCTTAAATGTATCTTTAACTATAGGATATACATACAAGGATGGGGAACTGCAAGGATTTGAATAAAGACCAAGGATTTTTTTTAAAAAAATATTGCTGAAAATCAAAGAGGAAAACAAATTTTAGTGCGTGATTTCCTCTAAGTAGTAGAGCTTTTTAAGATTTGGTGGCATTGACACAACATGCAATCTTATAAGCCAATCACACACACACACACACACACACACACACACATTCTGAATGAAGTTACATAGCATTTCTCCTTTATTTTTGCCAAGAAAGTAATTTTAAAATGACTCTGAAGGTACATATTTTCTACAAAATGAAACAAAACTTGATGCAACAATATATACTTTCAAGAAAATTAAAACCTGAATAAAAATGTTACAGTGGTTTTGAAATCTTTCAAAAGGAGAAAGACACACTGTTGGTGGAGCTATTATTCTAGAGAACAATTTGGAACTATGCCCAAAGAACTATACAACTTTATGTTTCCTTTGACCTAACAATACCACTACCATGTCTGTATCCCAAAGAGATTTAAAAATAAAAAAGGAAAAGGACCTATATGTAGAAAAATACTTCTAGCAGCTCTTTTTGTGGTGGCAAAGAATTAGAAATTGAGGGGATACACATAATTGGGGAATGGCTGAAGACACTATGATTGTGGTAGAATAATATTGTGCTATATGAAACGATGAGCACGATACTTTCAGAAAAACCTGGAAAAACTCACATGAACTGAAGCAAAGCAGACATAGCAAAACCAGGAGAACATTGTACAATGATCAACTGTGAATGATTTAGCTCCTCCCAGCAGTATCCAAGACAATTCTAAAGGACCTATGATGAAAAATTCTACCTGCCACCAGAGAAATAACTGATGGAATCTTAATGAAGATCAAAAGACACTGCTTTTTTCTTTCTTTTTTTCCTTTTTTGTCTGTATTTCCTTTCACGTCGTGACTAATATGAAAATTTTTACATGACTGTACATGTATAACCTTTATAAACTTGTTGCCTTCTCAGTGATGGGGGGAGGGGAGAGAGAGAAGAAGAAAATTTGGAACCCAAAATTGTAAAAAAGGAGGTTAAAATTATTTTACACATAATTGGGAAAAATAAAATGTTTAAATTCAAAAAAGAGAGAAAGACATATTAGTATTCAGAAATCAAAGGTGAACAGCAAGTACATTTTTAAAGCAATTAATACTAAAACAATATGTTTCAATGTACACTTTTGGGATCCTGAAATGGATTGGAACAGAATAGGAAAGTTCTCTAACAAAAGTTCCTGTAATACTAACAAACAAAGGACCTATGATCCTAAGGCAGTCAAAGAAACAGCACTTTCACATCAAAATGGAGCAAGAATATTAATAGACATCGTTTGAGCACACGGCAAATGTAAAAAGAAAAAACCCTACACCAACACTCACGGAACAAACATACATCAATTTATCAAGGTTTTAGAAAGAGTGATAATAGGAACATACCGATGAATTTGTTGAATATAACAAAGTGGCTTACCTTAGATCCTATCAGTTCAGTTTATTTGCTTTTCAGTCATATCCAACTGTTTGTGACCCCATTTTTGTTGGCAAAGATACTAGAGTGGTTTGCCATTTCCTTCTCCAGTTCATTTTGCAGATGAGGAACTGAGGCAAACGGGGTAAGTGACTTTCCCAGAGTCACACAGCTAGTAACTGTCTGAGGCCAGATTTGAACTCATGGTGTTAGGGTCCGTTTACTTGCGAATGGAAAGAGACTAGAGACGTCAGGAGCAGGCAATCACAGAGCTCTTTATTCTGATATACCAGGGCCCCACCAAAAAGAGGAGAGGCCCCGACTCCAGGTTTAAGGCAGTATTTATAGACTACAGAAGGCAAACAAAACATAACCAAATAAGGGCATGTACAAACAAAACAACCAAAACGGGTATGCACGTACAACACGACCCCAGGAAAGTCTTGTAAACATGTTTTTATCCTCCTCACACCTGCAGGTTCAGATACAATTGTAACACCCTGTGCAATTAGCACGTATTTTCCAACCGTTCTCTTGTTGAGACCATTAACCCTTTCCTAGGTCCCTACAATGGAAGTGAGTCTTCCTGATCTCAATCCCAGTACTCTATCTACTGCACAACCTAGCTGCCCTTACCTTCAGATGGAGCATATTAAATCAATGAAACCCAAGAGTGGAATCAAAAGAACTTTACCATAGGCTTTATCTGCATCATCTCAGCAACCAATACTTGGACAGAGATGCACTCAACAGCAATTAACTGAGTCACACGGATTTATTTGCAGACATGGAAATTCTAGCCCATGTCATTACCACCAGAAACTACAGAAATAACATCATCCTTAAGGAGCCTGGACTTAGAGTTCAATATAGACCGGCAAGAAAATGGAGTATAGTATTGTTAAATACTATACGGCTTTCACAAATTTAGCATCTACAAAATATCTCATATCAAAGAAAAAATATATTAATATTGTACTCTGCATTTTAAGCACAAGTTTGACAAAAATATTTTAATTGATTTACTATCCTTCTAAATCCAGATATTTTTAAGCTTTATAGAGAAATTCAAACCAGAAATTTTTGTCCTCTGAAACCCTTGGATATGTATCTAACACAAGACATTTTGAAATAGCATTTATAGGAATGATGCCATAATATGATAAAACTCATTTTAGGATTAACATTCTACTTCATCTAATAAAACAATCATTAATCTCTCAGTAGAAACCCCTGGAGAATCATTCTCCTAAAACTACTCTCCTTATGGGTTCTCTACAGCTGGTCATAGGTTACCAGAAGTAATCAGAGGGACTGCTTCCTTTTGATCAATACCCTAACGCCTTCAGAAAATGGAAAAAAAGAGGGTGCTGCCCCTAAATATATCATAACTTTAATTCTTTCAGGAGATGGGGAAAGGGAATCATCTTAACTAGACATCAGAGATAATTCTAAATGTGGTTACCCCCACTTTAATTCATCTCCCAGGGTCTTAGTTTTTGCTCTTAATCTTTTACAAACTTTCCTAATAAAAAGTACTTAGGCCAAAGAGAACACGAAAAAAGTCTAAAAAGGACTTTAGACTAGAGAAATATTTTTCCTAAATATTTCCAAATGAACTAAAAAGAGGATTTTAACTTGCTTCCATACTAGCAAGACATAATCTAGTGGTTAGAATTAGACACAAGAAGGTTGCTGCTATCTTTCATCAATAGACAAATGACAAATTCTCTTACTTCAAACAGAGACCTCAAAATATCTTGAAGAATCCCACCAGAATAATTTGTTCTGGAATCAGACCATCATTACAAACCAGAATGCCCAGATAATACTCATTCAAATCAAGTAAAAATGCACTAATTAAGCATGTACTATGTGCAAGTCAGTATGCTAAGCACAAGGGACACAATTAAAAGCAAAAAGAAGGTCAGTCTCTACCCTCAAGAAGCTTATGGTCTAATGGGGGTAGTTAACATATAAAAGAGACCAGAAAAAGATGGGATGGAGGCAGGAAAGTACCTTTCCACAGGGGCATGATAGTGAAGTCTGAGGAGTCAGAAGCTGAGACATGAGATGGAAGAATGGCCATCGTGGAACTTACCTCAAAATGGAGGTTCCAGGGGAACTCATCATTGGTAGAAGAGGGCCCAAGGGTAGAAGGATGTTCCAGAGTAAGAAGGCCATAGGTGCCACCAAAACTTCCAGGTTAAACAGGTAGCTGACACATGGCAGCAAAATCTAGAGAGTCAGAAACAGAGATAGAAGAGGAAAGAAATGTGATTGTTACAAAAAAAAAACTTAAGAATAATATTCTGAATAAATGTTACCATACTAAATACTCATAATCTCCAAGGCTTTCAGACTATAGAGACCTGGCCAAGAAGATCAAAATTAAGTGGGAACATGATAAAGAACATATTATCCCTCCTATTTCATCTGCTACCAGATTTGTATCAAGGATGCTTTCAGTGAGCTTACAGAGGATGTGTTTATATCCTACTAATATATTTATTCAACTGAAAAAAGCAATTATTTGTACAATAATCCACACAACACTGAACATAACAGAGCAGAGGTTCCTGAATTTATTTAACCTATCGCCCCCTTTTCAAAAAAAAAAGAGTTACTCAGCACCCCTTGGAAATCTACTTTCTTTAGCCCTTAAAGGTTTGGGGTTTTTTTGCATCATTTCAATATATATATATATACATATATACATATATATATATACACACACATATATATACATATATACACACACATATATATACATATATATACATATTATACATAAAGACATCGTAAATTTAATAATTTATTGTAAATTTGTGTTTTTTCTGCGTTGAAATTTTGATGATGCAATGTTGTATCCTGTAATCATATAGTATGATATTATAAACAAGTCATTACACGCACATATTCCTGCCAATGCATGCTGGACTTTCCAACAATGCATGACACACTCGCCTGCTGACACTCTCTTGTTAAGACCTGTTGGCCTTCTTGACCACAGATCAGATAGTTTATAACTTGCATTTTGTGTGTTTATTTGGAAAATAATGTAATCACTATGACTTTAACTCTGTTACACAACAGCTGAAATGTATGAATGGTTTTTCAAAATGTTATTATCTTTTCTTCTTTCCTTATGCTTCCATTACCCCTTTATTTTTATTCAATGCCCCCCAGTTGTACCCGAGGCTACTAGTGCCCCCCGGATCATTCCAGTACCCCCCAAGGGGTGGTATTACCCAGTCTGGGAACCTATGTTTAAATAGAATATTACCAAAGTGGTGATTTGTCTCAATATCAATTCTATGTGAACCTAAATGAATAGGATGAAAACTTTGTTTTCTAGAATGCTAATAATTTCAAGAATAAAAATATTTTGGAACAAGGTGACATCTCTTTATCAAGCAATAGTAAGGGATGAAAACACCATTGATTTATTCAGTGTACCCAAAAGTCTAGATGGAGCCTATGAAATGGATACAATCCCATAATCAAATGAAAATGCTCTCCATGGGCAATATCTACAAGAACTAAAGCAACACGCACGCACTGGACAAACTACTCAATCATGTAGGTATGTTTGTGATGGGAACTTTCAGGATCAGCTGATCATCAAAAGAAATTAGGGAAGTGGTATCTTTAAAGAGACTGGAATTAGTGGTAAATGTAGATTATGCAAGGAAATAGCAGAAACTTTGTGCCTTATCACTCTAAGCTGCAACAGTTTAGCAAATGCAGAAAACATAGCACCTATCTCCCACATGACCTGGTACTGAGAATTATACATGAGAATCATGCTATTAGATCAGATAAAGACATTCAACAAATTCACAAATTATAACAATAATGACGATGTCACAGGGGACAGAATGAAAAGCAAAAAGAAGGTGATTTGGTATTTACAAGGTACTTTAAGGTTTGCAAAGAGTTTTATAAATATTATCTCCGTTCATCCTCACAACAAACCTGAGAGATGGGTGCTATTATTCCCACCACTTTAGAGGTAAGGAAACTAATTTAAACAGCAGTTAAGTAATGTACCCAGAGTTACACATCAAATAAGGATTTGAACTCAGGTCTTCCCGACTCTAGGACCAATGTTTTATCTATTATACCACCAAGCTGCTACATAGCTGTACCATAACATAGACTGTAAAATATCCTAGAGATCTCAACCAATAAACTGAGCCAGTTAAATGAGCCCAGACCATTATTCCAGAGTCCACAATTGCATGGCAATCCCTAAAAACTCAATAGTATTTTTAAAATTGTATTGATAGCTTTTGTTTTTGTGTCACCAAAATTCCTTCTGGTATAAATTCCCCTTCTCTCTCCTGGGGAGCCATCTCATATAACAAATAATATTTTTAGAGAAAAAAATAAAAAAGAAGAGAAAAAAAAATCAGCAAAATTAATGAACATATCAAAAAACAGTGCATTCTTCTACATTAGTTGACTTCCCACTTCCCCAAAGAGGTGGGGGGTGGTGACTTCTCATGTGTCTTCTTTGGAGCCATTCTTGTTCTTTTTTTTAATTTTGCAAATTTCAATTTTGATCATTTTTATCGTCCTTCTTCCAATTTACATTGCTGTAGGCATTGTGTAAATTTTTATTGCTTTTCTTTGCTTCACTTTGCATGAGTCCATGTGTTTCCATGCTTCTCTATATTTAACATATTTGTTATTTCTTACGGCATAATATATTCTATTATATTCATGTAACATAATTTGTTTATACACCCCCCCATCAATGGATTTCTACTTTAAGGTCTTTCCTACTACAAAAAAATGCTGCTATAAGTATTTCAGTGTACAGGTGGCCTCCTCCTATTTTTCCTTCTCCTCCTCACCATGTATAAACATTTATTGATTCTATAAATGTGAAATTTTCATCCAACAACCAAGCTGATACAAGACTGGAGGAATAAATTAATATTGACATACTGCAAATGTGGAGCCACTAGACAGTGCTGTTGCCCCTAGCCTAAGCATATTCACAATAAAATCTATGCATATGGTAATTCTATGCTCACCCTAGTAGTTCCATCTAAAGTTTTGTAGGCAGCTCCTGGGGAGTTCTAAGCTTTCTGTGATAAGAGAAACAGTGACTTTTTTCAGCTATGCACTGCTCCCCTCATTGGGCTAAGGGGTATGGTCAGTATGGATTCATTCAATCATAAAAAACTTTTTTCATGTGAAATATATTTCCATATTAGCCAGGTTGCAAAAGAAAACACAAACAAAATAAAACAATAAAAGTAAAGTTAAAAAAGTATGCTTCACTCTGTATTCAGAGTTCATAAGTTCTCTCTCTGGAGCAGAATAGTGTCATTCATCATGAGTCCTTTGGAAATGTCTTGGATCATTGTCTTAATCAGAATAGCTAAGTCTTTCAGAGTAGATCATCCTTATAATATTGCTGTTACTGTGTATAATGTTCTCCTAGTTCTGCTCATTTCACTTTGCACCAGTTCATGTAAATTTCTCATGTTTTCCTGTTCATCATTTCTTATAGCACAATAGCATTCCATTACAATCATATACCACAACTTGTTCAACCATTTCCCAATTAAATGGTATCCCATTAATTTCCAATTCTTTGCCACCGCAAAAAGTGCTGCTATAAATATTTTTGTACAGATAGATGGCTTTCCTTTTTTTTTAGATCTTTTTGGATCAGACCTAGTAGTGGTATTGCTGGATGGAAAGGTGTGCACAGTTTTATAGCCCTTCACGCATAGTTCCAAATTGCTCTCCGGCACAATTGGATCAGTTCATATCTTTGCCAAGAGTGAATTACTGTCCGAATTTTCCCACACCACCTCTAAGAGTTATCATTTTCTTTTTCTGTCATAACAGCCAATCTGATAGGTATAAGGGAGCGCCTGAGTTTATTTAATTGTCATTTCTTGACACCATATCTATTGTTTTATCTGAAAACTGTTTATATCCCTTGACCATTTATCAAGAGAAGAAGGATTTGTATTCTTATTAATTTGACTAAGTTCTCTGAGAATTGAGAAATGAGGCCTTTATCAGAGACACCTGCTATAAAAATTGTTTCCCAGCTTTCTGCTTTCCTTCTAATCTCGATTGCACTGGTTTCGTTTGTGCAAAATTTTTAAAATTTAATAAAATCAAAATTATCCATTTATATCTCATAATGCTCTCTGTCTCTTGTTTGATAATAAATTCTTCCCTTCTCCATAGATCTGAGAACTCTGGAAGCTGCTGTTGCCTATTCAGTTGCCCCCAAGGCCTGCTACTGACTTGCTGAGGCTCAGCCTACTTTAGACTGCGCTCGACTATCACCCCAGTGAGACAGAACTTTCCTGCTAACTTTCTAAGGTATCTTGAGCTGTAAAACTGTTTCACCCAATCCTTTTGTGCGTTGACACTCCAGAATTAATTTTGAGGCATTATTTTAAAGTTATTTCGGAGGGTATTTGGGAGAGCTCTGCCACTTTGGCTCCATTCCTCCCCACTCGCCCACCCATGGATTTATCAGCAATGACTTCCTTGGACTATAAGCCTAGCAACGGACTCTATAAATCAAAGGGTATGGATATTTTAGTTACCTTATTTGCAAAATTACAAATTATTTTTAAAAAATGTATGTTTCACCACATCATCAACAAGGCTCCAGAGTACATATCCTCACAGCCCTTCCAACACTGACTATTCTCATCTTTTGTCATCTTTGCCAATTTCCTGGGTATGTAGTGAAAACTCATTAATATTTTGATTTGCTTTTCTCATTATCAGTTTTGAAAAATGTTTTTAATAAATGTTAGCATATCAAAGACTCAGTCTTCAAGCTATATAGAACAAAAGCCTTCCAAAATGGAAATCTAGGAAAAAGAATCCAAATCATATGAGAACAAGATGGACTGCATATCATTCCTATTTTTCTGTCAGCGGACTTGTACCAACGGTACTTTCAGTGAGCCTACCGAGGATGAGATTATATACTAATACTTTTATTCAACTAGAAAGAACAGTTATTTAATTCACCTATATCCAAAGAACACTGAATACAAAAGAAAAAGAACAACATGGCAGCACTGAAGACAGTTTTTATTTGAATCCTCCAAAAAGATAAAAAGACTGAGATAATAAAAACAACGATAACACTAAAAAACAATAATAAAAGATAGTGCCAAGCCGGTAGAATAGCAGGAAGTGCAACAAGCTCCTCCCAGGCAGTGAACTCCAAACAAGCCTAGAAAATTAAGCACTGATGGAAAAATCCGAGAAAAAGTCACACTGAGTCAAATTGCCAACCTATCAACACAGGGAAACAAAATGAGACATCAACAGACATTGAGAACAAGGTCTAGATGGCAGCGTGCCACCCACAGACCACTTCAGTACAAAGAATAAGGCTATGCACCAAGCATGAGTAGGTCCCTTTCCCACACCAAGGTATCTCCAGACACATACTGTGGTACCATCACTGGAACGGGTGTCCACTGAGCTTTCTGCCCACAACCAAGTTCTGGGTCACAGATTTGTGTTGACTAAGAATGGAACTTGTGCCCAGTCATGGTGTTCTGAGGTAGGGAGCAGTGGAAGGCCTGGGGCAGTATACTGGAGAGCAAGTTCAAAAGCAAGCAGCAACTGTGTGACTTAGACCCCAGCAGCAGAGTCCGGTTTCAGCTCAAACTTCTAGTTCTCTCTGAAACCTGCAAAGGAATATCCAGGGCATGAATCCCAGGCCAAATGAGAGCCTGTTCTGTCACTCTAAACCAGTAAAGATTTCTAACTGGCTGAGAGAGGCTGAGTCCAGTAACAGACTATTGTTGCTCAGTCCAAAACCAAAATCAGGAATTTGCAGAGCTGAGATCAGAGTCAGTGATCAGACTTTGCCCTGGATTCACACCACTTTGGGAATGCTGAAATCTTGCAGGCTCCCAGCCTGAGCTGTCCCTGAAATCCTGGAACAGCACAACACTCAATAATCCCCAAAATAGTAGCAGGATCAGGTCGGATATTCTCTCCAAAAGTACACACAGCCTGGCCCTAACATCATGTCTAAGGTCAGGAAGCAGGCTCAAAGAATGAGCAAAGAAACAATCCCATCATGAAAAGGCTATTATGGTACCAGAGGAGCTCAAGACACAAAACCAGAAGAGAATAATTCCAAAATATATAAAGGGAAAGCAGAGGAAAACACAAATTAAGTATGAAATCAACAAGAATTGCTGGAAGAGATGAAACAAGAATGTCTTGAGAAAAAAGTAGAAAAGAAATGAGAGTTAAGAACTGGCAAGAGAATTAACAACTTTGTGTCCAACCAACAAATGCCCTGAAAATTAGAATGTACCAAATCAAAGTCCATGACTCCATGAGAAAATAAGAAATATTAAAAGAGAATCAAATGGCTGAAAACAAGAAAATATAAAGCATTTCATAGCAAAAAATAAACTGACCTGGAAAACAAATTGAGAAGAAAAAAATTTAAGAATCATTGGACTATATGAACAATAGGACCAAACCAAACCAAAAAAAAAACAAAGATCCTAGACATCCTATTTCAAGAAATTTTAAAAGAAAATTATCCAGGTCTGTTAGAACCAGAGAACAAAATGGACATAGAATTTACCGGTCACCTATTGAAAGAAACCCCAAATAGAACACAGTCGGATATATTACAACCAGAATCTCGAGTTTTCTGGTCAAAGAAAAAAAAATTGCTGCAAGTATCCAGAAATATCAAGTATTGAGGAGTCACATTCAGGATATCACAAAATGTAGTAGCCACCATTATGAGAGTAGAGAACTTGAAATATGATATTTAAGAATGCAAGGGATATAACCCTACAGTTAAGAACAACTTGCCCAGAAAAACTGAGCATAATGCTACAGGGGAAAAATGGACTTGTGATGAAAGAAAACTTTCAAGCATTCCTGATAAAAAGATCAGAAGTGTGTAGAAATGTTGAAGTTCAAACACAGAAGTTAAGAAAAACACAAAAAGGTAAACATGAATAAGCAATCAGAAGAGACTAAACAAAGATAAGTTGCTTGTATTCAAATATGGGCATGACATAAGTGTCATCTATCTGTGCACTTTATCATCACCAGGGATCAGAGAAGGAAACTACTTAGACAAAACCTGTAAGTGGTTCTATTATAACTTGAAGGTCTTAAGATAAGAACAGAAAGAGAGGAAAAGAGGAATATATTTTTATTTTGGGGGGCAGGAAGGGAAAGAAATTTTAGGGAAAATTATCTGGCACAATCACATTGTACAAGTAGCAGCCTATCCGCCAAGGAGAAAGTGGAAGGAATGGCTGCCATTTGAACTTTGCTTTCATTTAAACTGGTCAAAAGAAGGAAGATTAGAAAGAGAGTTAGGTACAGAAATATATTTCACTCATAGAAACAGCAGGTAAATAAGAGAAGTGGGAACTAGAAGGAGGGTAGATTAAGGAAGTTATTAGTCCTATGAAAATCAAACTCTAATGCAAAAATATTCAATCTCTTTTTGAAATGGAAAAGAATGGAAATTCAAGGTTGGGTCCCCATCGACTGATGAATGGCTAAACAACTTCTGGTACATAAACATGATAGAATACCAATGTGTTATAAGAAAGAATCAGGGTGGGGGGGCATTTCAGGGAAACCTTGGAAGATTTATATGAACTGTTACAGAATGAAGTAGACAGAATCAGGAGAACAATTTATAGTGACTGCAATATGATAAAACCAAGCAACTTTGAATCAGGAATTCTAATCAGTATATTCACCCAACATGATTCGAAATGACTAATGATTTAATATGCTACCCACCTCCTGATAGAAAAATAAGGGACCTAGAATGTTCAATGAACATAGATATTTTTGGACATGGCTGACACAGAAATTTGTTTTTGTTGGCTATACATGCTTGTAACAGGGGCTTTGTTTTCTTTCATTCTCAGTTGGTAAAAGGGCTTGGGATGGGATGGAGAGAAGGTGGAGTTTTTCCAGATGAAAAAATATATACAATTTTTAAAAATAATAATCATAAATGTCAACAATGCCACCCCAGCTAGTATCACATTTGGTTTTGTACTGTCCCTCCATCCCACAATATGGACAATGGATTGGATGTTAATATATATCACTACAGCAAATGCTCCTAATCCTCAAACTAAATAGAATGAAAAGATTTGTAATATAAAGAAAAATAGAGGAAAAAATTAAATTAAGAAATTAAACCAGAAGAAATCAAAACCATGTGGAAGTTGAAAGAGGTACAAATCATCTCTGTTGCCATGTATGCTACTTAAGTAATCCTGATATGGTTTTTGGTCATTCCACTGAAGATTAACTTACATCCTAAAACATTCATTTATAAAAAGCAACCATTTTATCCACTTGTACAATAGCCAGTTAAACATAAGTAGGGTAGCTAATTGTCCTCAAGATTTCCTAGGTCAACCCTATCAAAATGATGGCAATTATTATGAATGAACAAAAATATGAATATACTTGTAGTTGCATGGTTTGGAAATGCCCAAGAAATGATGATGTGGGGGCCTGATTTTAAACACCATAAGGTGAAACCTGAGACATCAAAGCCCAGGGTCCCAGTGGCAGAGTAAAGATTTTACTGAGAGGGAAATAATGAAGAAGGCTAGAATATAGGAGGCATGATTTGAAAATGACCAGAAGGGATGCAGAAGTGTGGCTCTGGACAAGATAAAACCATAACTCACCCATCAGAGTGTAGTCTGAAGGACAGAATCCTGCCCTGAGGAAGATGGTCTGCATATAGTCAGTATGGTATGGGATTGGCCAGAAGGTGATACAGAGTCCTTGATAGGACCAAGATAAGGTAAAAACTACCTTACCAAAGCCCAGGATACCAGGAGTATAGTCAAAGTTCCAATGAGAGAGGGAAGAAGGCTGATTTACAACCAGAATACAAGAATCTTACTTTGGGAAAGGCCATGAAGATGATGATGAAGAAAATGAAGAAGAAGAAGAAGAAGAAGAAGAAAAAAATGAAGAAGAAGAAAATGAAGAAGAAGAAGAAAATGAAGAAGAAGAAGAAGAAAAAAATGAAGAAGAAAATGAAGAAGAAGAAGAAGAAGAAGAAGAAGAAGAAAAAACTATGAAGATATGAAGACTTGGAAAGAACCATCAAACCACTGTCATTTGATTTCTGGAGATACCACTCATTAAGTTAGAAACCTGACCAATGTGATGAAACTGCTCCTATGAATCTAAGAAATAGATGATGCAGCATAGGATTATAGGCTCACTCAACTTGAAGCTATTGTGATGATGAGTTTAACAAAGAAAACACTGGAGTGAGTTGGTGCTCCTTTTTGTTCTGGCACCACAAGACTGTAAGATACATAAGAACAAATTTTTTTTCAAAAAAACACCTCACCAGGTGAAAATCCTTCAAGATGATGGCACTGACCAGGAAAATCATGAGTTCACACAATATGAACTGAAGTTATTAATATTTTTATTATATGCCAGTACTATATCAACAAATTAGGAAATAATCTCACCAGTCATATGTCAAGATCTCTCATATCTAAGATGGAAAATTTGAAGGTCCTGATACCACTAAAAATCTTCACTTAGTACAAAGTCCAAAAATTATATCTAATAATGAAACAAATAAAAATATGCATCAACATTTCAATTACTTTTGAAAAGGAGAAGAACATACTTAGAAAGAAATCCTTTTAGATTTTGGTTACATGAATTCACTTAGCAGACTAATTACACATGGAACAAAAAATTCTCAAAATATAGAGACATAGCAGAGGAGATCAAAATCTTGCAACTATGTTATGAGAAAAGATCAAAACAATAAGCTAATAAAGATTTTTCCTGGCCTCATTAGTTACTTTCTTCCTATCTTGGCAGCACTCAAACCTAATGACCTTTGGAATATTATTTCTGGGAAAAAGTAAATTTGTATACTGCTTTGTAACAATTTTAAATTATATAGCTAGTGATTTTGCCCTTTTATATAGTATCCTGTCAAAGAAATAACCCAATTTAATATTAAATTAGTTTAATAATAATAACATTCATATGGTACTTTGTTTTGTAAAATGTTATGTGTATATTGCCTCATTTAATTCTCACAAGAACTCTGGGAATTAGGTATTTTTATTATTATCATCTCATTTTACAGAAAAGAAAACTAATAAAGATTAAGTAACTTGCACCAGATTACACAGCTAATACATGTCTGATGAAGGAAACTCAGGCATCTCTGACTCGAAATTGAACACTCTAGACACAGCACCACCTATATGACAAATCATAGAAGGCATATAGATTAAGCTACTACAGTGAATTACATGAAGAATTCTGTTATACTGGAACTTAAGAGTGCCAAAAAATGAAATGAGCACAACTTTATAGGAATTCACAATCTTTTTTTGCAATGTAGCAACAATAATAGGGACTTTGGTAGTAAATTTATCATACAGGGTGTTTATCATACAGTCCAAGACTAAAGTCTGGACACATAGGCAAAAATGCATATTTTCAAGAAGTGAAATTAAATTTTCAACCACATTTTTTAATTGGAATATTAACAAATAACATCTTCAATATGATTTCCATCATTTGTGATGCAAAGATTGATGTGCTTTGCAAGATTCATGTTGAACTTGGCAATAATTCCACATTGCCGTCAATTGCCTATATGTCCAGACTTTAGGAATACAGTGTACAAAAGTCTTATGTATAAAAGTGACAACTCAACTATGACACTCGAAAACTATCATAGTTGAAAAAGAATTGGAAAAGCACTGACCTGGAAGTCTGGAGACCCAGGTGCTACTTGTCACTCTGTCACAATGTGGATGGTATAGGGGAAAGAATGTTGAATTTGGATTCAGAGCACTGCGTTTGAATATTGGTTCAGCAGCAGCGGCAGCTTCAGGAACTCATAGCTCAGAGAGAGTAAGAATATCCGACAACTGGTAAAGAAGAGATTATAGGCCATCCTTTGCTGACAATGTGTATAGCTGGCAGTGATTGGCAGCTCTATTGCCCACAGGCAGTTCAGGTGGCAGTTCCAGAGTGTAGAGGAGTGCTGGTGGTCAGTCATAAGGGAGGAGGGGCCTCGGTAACAGTTCCAATGTAAAAAGGAGTGCTAGCACTTGTAGCTGCAGGGGACCAGGGATGTTCCCTGGAAAAGGCAAGAGTGCAGATCAGGAAAGCAATGACCATACTTCTCCCAGGATCACATCACCTTGGAAGTATCAAGAACTTGCAGACCTCCAGAACTACCTCTGAAAACAGCAGCTGTTGTTTGTCCTTCATTTTTGAAGAGGACCAATGACATCACACAGGGATGTCTTGACTCATATGTGAATGGGATTTTAAGTAAGGCAGAGCTGCACAAAGTTTTCAGGCTTACTTTCTATTCCAGAGTCATCGAAGTGTAGATTTCTACCTCAAAGAAAACAGAAGTACAAAAAACCTGCCTCCCCAGCCCCAGATGAGAAAGCCCAAGTTTACCATAAAGTTCAAAGTCAAGAAATTGGCTGGAAAAGTGAGTAAACAACAACAAAAGAATTTGACCATAAAAAGCTACTAATGGTGGCAGGAAAAACCAAGACATAAACTTACAAGAAGACAACAATATGAAAACATCTATTAAAAAAGCCTCAAAGAAATATGTTAATTGTACCCAAACCCAACAAGAATTACTAGAAGAGTTTTAAAAAAGAGAATAATGATAGAGGAAAAATTGGGGAAAAGAATGAGAGTGAAGTAGGAAAATTATGAAAATAGAATTAACAGCTTGGTAAGAGGCACAAAAATACTGAAGAAGATCATACTTTGAAATCAGAATTGGCCAAATAGTAAAAAGGGCACAAAAATCAACTGTAGAAAAGAACTGCTTAAAAAGCAAAATTGGCCAAATGGAAAAGGAAGTACAAAAATTCACCGAAGAACTCTTTAAAAATTAGAATTGGCCAAATGGAAAATGAGGTACAAATTCTCACTGAAGAAAATAATTCTTTAATATTAGAATTAGGCAAGTAGCTAATGACTCTAAGAGACATCAAAAAACAATCAAAGAAAATCAAAAGAATGAAAAATAGAAAAAATGTGAAATATCTCATAGGAAAAAACAACTGACTTGGAAAACAGAATGAGGAGAGATAATTTAAGAATTATTGAACTACATGAAAGTGATGATCAAAAAGGGGCCTAGATATCATCTTTCAAGAAATCATCAAGGAAAACTGCCCTAATATCTTAGATCCAGAGGGTTAAATAGAAATTGAAAGAATCCACTGATGACCTCCTGAAAGAGATCCCAAAATGTAAACTCCCGTGACTATTATAGCCAAATTCCAAAGCTCCCAGGGTAAAAGAGAAAATAGTTCAAGCAGCCAGGAATAAACTATTCAAATACTGTGGAGCCACAGTCAGGATCACTCAAAATTTAGCAGATTCCATGTTAAAGGAGCAAAGGCTTGGAATATGACATTCCAGAAGGCAAAAGAGCTGGAATTACAACCAAGAATTAAATCCCCAGAAAAACTGAGTGTAATCCTTTAGGGGGAAAATGGATAGTTAATGAAGAGAGAGCTTTCAAGCTTTCGTAATGAAAAGACCAGAGCTGAATAGAAAATTTGACATTTAAACACAAGACTCAAGAGAAGCACAAAAAGGTAAACAAGAAAGTAATCATAAGGGACTCAATAAAGTTAAACTGTTTACACTCCTATATGGGAAGATGATACATGTGAGTTCTAAGAACTTTGTCATTATTAGGACAGTTAAAAGGAGTTTACACAGACAGAGGGCATAGGTATGAGTTGATTATGTTGGAATAATCTCCAAAAAGGATGAAGGGCTGATAAAGAAGTATATATTGGGAATAAGGGGGAAGGGAGAAGGATAACAGGGAAATTTTTCTCACATAAAAGGGATATGCAACAAAGAGCTTTTACAATAAAGGGGAAAATGGTGGGGGGTAGTGGCGGGCAATGCTTGAGCCTCACTCTCATCAGAAATGGTTCAAAGGTGCAAGAATACACACACACACACACACGGTTATGTATAGAAATGCAATTTACCCAATGGGGAAATAGGATGGAAAGGGGATAAGAAAAAGGGGAAGAGATGATAAAAAGGGAAGCAGATTATTGAAGGCAGTGGTTAGAAAGAAAATAGACTTTTGATGAGGGATAGGATAAAAAGAGAGAAAGAGGAAAACAAACAGAAAACAAGATAGAGGGAAATACATAATAATCATAACTGTGAATGTGAAAGGTATGACCTCACCCACAAAACAGAAGTGGACAGCACAATGGATTAGAAACCAGAATCCAACAATATGTTGTTTACAAGTCACAGACTTGAAACAGATTGATACACACAGAGTTAAAAGAAAAGGCCTGGAGCAGAATCTAAAATGTTTCACCTAAAGCAAAAAAGTCAGGGGCAGCAATTATGGTCTCAGACAAATCAAGAGCAAATTAAAAGAGTATTATCAGAAAAATTACATTATGCTAAGATGCACCACAGACAATGAAGCAAATTCAAAAAAATTTACAGCAAATTGCTGTGATAAAGGCCTCATTTTTCAAATATAGAGTATAGAACTGAATCAAATTTATAAAAATAGGATCCATTCTCCAACTGATAGTCAAAAGATAGGAACAGGCAGCTTTCAGAAGAAGAAATAAAAGCTATAATCATATGAAAAAATACTCTAAATCACTATTGAAAGGAAAATTAAAAGAACTCTGGGGTACCACCTCGCACCTATCAGAAATAACAAATGCTAGAGGGGATGAGGAGAAAAATAGATACACTCATGAAGTGCTAGTGGAATAGTGAACTGGTCCAACCACTCTGGGAAACAATTTGGAACTAGGCTCAAAGGACTATAAAACTGTATACCCTATAACCCCGTAGTACCACTACTAGGCTTCTATCCCAAATACATGAAAGAAAAAGTGAAAGGACCTATAGGTACGAAAATATTTATAACAGCTCTTTTTATTCTGACAAGAAATAGAAATTGAGGGGATGTTCATCAATTGGGGAATTGGTAAACAAATTGTGGCATAGAATTGTGAAGGAGTACAATTGTACAATAAGAAATGATGAAAGCGGTGGTTTCAAGGAAAAAAAAAACATGGCAAGACCTGTATGAAATGATGCAAAGTGAATGAGAAGAACCAGGAAATCATTGTGCACAGTAACAGCAAAGTTGCAATGATGGTAAACTGTGGAAGAATTGGCTACTCTAATCAATACAATGATCCCAGATAATTCCAAAGGACTCACGATGAAAAAGTGCTATCCACCTCCAGAGAAAGAACTGATGAACTCTGAGCGCAAATTGAAGTATCATTTTCTCACTTTCTTTATTTTTCTTGCTTTTTATTTCAAATGTGGCTAATATGGAAATGTTTTACATGATTTCACATGTATAATTGATATATTGCTTGCCTTCTCAGTGGGTTGGGGAGTAGGTGGGAGGGAGAGAATTTTGAACTCGAAACTTAAAAAGAAAAGAAAGTTTAAAATAAATAATAAATTTTAAAATGCCTCTTTGAAGGATAACATATTTTGATTGCACAAATCCAGCCTTCTTCCCTTTGGTTATATGACATGACTGTAAGATGAGTTGCAGCCTTACAAAATATGGAAAGGTAAGAAGCAATATTTCTTTCTGGGAAGAAATCCATTATGAATGCAGAACAGTACTTCAGCACCACAGACATTCAGCCCAACATCCTACTCATCTCAAAATAGCCCAAATGTGGAACTAGGAATAAATATTGAATAAAGAGAAAAATATCCATATGGCCCTTTTCTTAAAACTATATGCCTTCAAAGGTAACTTTTAGTGGATTGTAAGCACTGACTACAGTGTGACATGACTGACAAAATAAGTCAATGCAATCTTAGGTTGTCTTAAAGGGGAAGGAAATAAGTATTTCTATAGTACCTACTATGTGCTAAACCAGGGGTGGGGAACCTGTGGCCTAGATGCCACATGTGCCCCTCTAAGTCCTCAAATGCAGCCCTTTGACTGAATCCAAACTTCACAGAATGAATCCCCTTAATAAAAGGATTTGTTCTGTAAGACTTGGACTCAGTCAAAAGGCTGCATCCAAGGACCTAGAAGGTCGCATGTGGCCTTGAGGCCGCAGGTTCCCCACCCCTGCAAAACACCAGGCTAAGTGGCCTACAAATATTATTTGATTTGATCCTTAAGAGAAGAATGACATTCAGGAAATAACAGATGATAATTTCACCATATTATGCTCTTGTCAAATGATACCTGGGGTATCATACTTAGTTTGGGGCATCATATAATAGGAGAGCCACTGACAAGTTGAAGAGTATCTAGAAGAGGGTAACAGGGATAATGAAAGGACTAGAGATCATGTCATGTGAGGCTCGGTTAAAGAAACTAGAAATGCTTATCCTAGAGAAGCAAGACTTGGTAGCAGAAAAAAAGCAAATAATGATAATACTCTTTATGTATTTGGAAGGCTGCCACATGAAAGGATTCCACTTCTGCTCAGATCAAACTAGACTTGGAGAAAGGCCAAAGGTGCAACATAAGGAAAGACTTATCAATAAATAAAGTCATCAAATTTCATCGAGTTCTACATCACTGGAGATCTTCTAGTCAAGGATGAATGACCATTGTCGATCCCTGATTCTCTTATTTCTGGACTACTTGGACCTTTTAACTTCAAAATTATATGTTTCTATGAGAAGACCCCTATGGTCTGCTGTCTTAGAAACAATTTTTCTTCTCGAAAAATCTGTCCTCTTTTAAAAGGCATTCTAAGAAACCATTCACTTTTCCAATATTTTAAAATTAAAGAAGATTTTAAATTGATTGCCTCATGAATAAGCTTTGGAGTTAGAGGACTTTGATTATAGTCTTGGCTCTACCATTTACTACCAATTTGATCCATGGAAAATCATTGAACCTCCCTAAGCCTCCATTTTCTCATCTACAAAAAGAGGAGGTTGGACTAGATGCCCTCTGAAATCCTTTGTAGTTCTGTAGCTATGATACCATGAATTTTTAAAAATTAGTTCAGAAACAGTGAGATAGAGAAAGTATCAGACCTGCGCTTTAAGAAAACACTTTGGCAGTCTTGTGGGGGATGTATTGGAGTTGGGAGAGACTAATCAGGGGGACCAATTCAATGTCTATTACGATAGTCTGGGAAAGTAGTGATGAAAGCCTGAGCTAGTGTATTGGCTATTTTGAGCTGAGGGAAGGCAACACTTATTAAAGAAGTTGTGGAGGAAGAAATAAGATCTGCCAAATCCATGGAAAGATATGAGAAAGGAAGAGTCAAGGAAGACTCAGGCTGTGAAACAGAATAGAACAATAGCTCAAGAAAAAAAAACCCTCAAATGGCAAGCCATGAATGAAAGAGACCAAACAAAAAATAATTATGTCCTATCACAACTCACTTCCAAACTTGGGCAACAAGGAAGATATGCCAACAAAGACAAAACAGTATTTGAAATGGTACCTTCATAATGATTTAGAAGATTTGTATAAAATGGTCATTATCTCCTAGTCCACATACAAATCATTCAGTATCCTTTGTCAATTACTTCAGTTTGGTAAATCATTACTCTGCTTAACCTTTCTATTGTGTTTTTATGCTTTCAAAAGGTTGTACAACCATTAATTTTTTTACCTTTGCAACATAAATAAGTATTATTATCTCTATTATAGAGAAGTAAGCAGAGAGATCAAGGCGATACCCAAAGTTTACAAGCAAGCCTGAAGGAGAAAGTCAAAGATTTGCAAGTATAACTCTATATTGAGAAAATGACAATACTTTGAAAATTTCCTGATATAAAAGAGGCAATATAGCTAAAGAACACAAAAGAATTGGTCTGCCTAGCACCAATCAAATAAGAAATAGAATTTTCTTTGTGTTTAAACATATATGTACTTGCATTCACATCTTTACTAAAAAATGCTTTCAGCATTCTAGGACTCAAGCTGGGCTATTTTGTCATCATATGAATCACCACACATTTTGTAACAAAAATAATAGGAAGTGCCATTTATGTAGTGCTTTAAAGACTGAAGAGAACTGTAAAAAATGATGAGCATGATCATTTCAGAAAAACCTGATCAGGCTGATATGAACTGATGCAAAGTGAAGTGAGCAGAACTGAGAGAACATCAAATACATAAAAGCAATATTTTAACGACAATCAATAATGAAATATTTAGCTATGCTGATGTAAACAATGATCTAAGACAATTGCAAAAGACCTATGATGAAAAATTTGCTCCAAAGAGGGAAATAACTGATGAGTAAAGACTGAAGGATGCTTTTTTTACAGTCTTTATTTTTCAAGTTTACGGTTGTATGTTTTATTTTGCAACATGGCTAATATGGAAATATGTTTTGCATGACTTCACATATATATCATGATTGCCTTCTCAAGGGATGGGAGAGAGAAGAAGAGAAGGGGAAAATTTGGAACTCAAAATTTGTAAAAAAAAAAAGTTAATGTTAAAATTGGGGTGATGGCAAGGCAGAAGTGACACCAGCTGTGGACCTTGGAGACTGAAGCAGTTGTGGTGGCATTGGCATTAGCAGCAGCAGCAATGGTAATGGAAGCACTATGCATCCAGACATGAAAAAAATATTAAATACCTGGTCAGAAAGCAAACACACGGTTTCCCTATACTAGCACCGCATGCAGGACCAAGTGCCATTTGGTAACTCTACTCCATTTATCCAGGTCCTCGTTGCAGTGCCAGTGTAGTAAAGAACACTTGCAGTCACAAGAGAAAAGGGACTCTATCTGGATAAAAGTCACAGTTGCAGGGTGGAGAGGAGTCATGATCATGAGGGAATAGGGGCCCTACTTGAGTTAGGACTAAAGTGTAGACCAAAAGAGCAGTGACCACACCTTTCCCCAAACCACATCACATTGTAGGCACCAAAAAACAAAACAAAAAAACAACAAAGCCCCATGACAACAAATTGGAGGGTGCCGCCAAGATGGCAGAGTAAGGCAGGAAGTTGCCTGAGCTCTCCCAAATTCCCCTCCAAACAACTTTAAGATAATGCCTCGAAATTAATTCTGAAGTGGCACAAGCAATAAAAGGACAGGTTAAAATTTTTCCAGCCTAAGACAACTTAGAAAGTCAGTAGGAAAGGTCTCTTTCACTGAGGTGAAATTAGAGCACAGTCCAGTATAAGGAGCCAAGGTAAGCCAATAGCAGACTATGACCCAGAAAGCCAGTACAGGCTTTGGGGGCAATTGAATCAGCATCAGCTACTCCTGGAGCTCTCAGCCAAGAGACAGGAAGGGAGTCAGACAACCAGTCTGGCACTGGGTGCAGGATTCTGTTGCATTGTCTAAATGAGGATCCACATCAAAGACCTGAGTCACAATCTCAGGGTGAGATGGAAGTACTAGTACACTAGAGTGTGTGGCCACAAGACAGCTGAAATCCTAGTTACAGTTTGGGAGAGGAAAAGAGGGCTTATGGTCACTCACAGACCAGAGCACAGGCCAGGAGAGTAGTAAACACACCTCTCCTTAGATCATACCAACTAAGAAGAACTGAAAATGTACAGGTCTCCAGCATTAGCTCTACAAATGGCAGCATGAAAAAACTGAAGCTTGGAACAGTGCCCCCTCCACCAATTTTAACATAAAATTAAAAGTCAAGAAATAGGCTTAAAAAGGAGCAAAAAGAAATAACCTGACCAAATAAAGATACTATGGTAACAGGGAAGATCAAAACACAAACTGAGGAGAGGACAACAATGTCAAAATGGCTACACATAAGCCTCAAAGAAAAATGTGAATTGGTATGAGGCCCAAAAAGAATTGCTGGAAGAACTCAAAAAAGATTTTTAAAATCAAATAAAAAAGGTAGAATAAAAACTTGGAAAAGAAATGAGTATTGTAAGAGAATCATAAAAAAGAGTCAACAGCTAGGTAAAGGAAGCACAAAAAATGGGGGAAAATATACAAAAAAAATCACTAAAGAAAAACACACCTGAAAAAGTAGAATTGGCCAAATGGAAGAGGAGGTACAAAAATTCACTGTAATAAATGATGCCTTAAAAGCTGGAATGGAAAAGAAGTTACAAAAACTCAATGAAAAAATAATTCCTTAAAAATTAAAATTGGACAAGTGGAAGCTAATGACTCCATGAGGCATCAAGAAATAATAAAAAAAAATTAAAAGAATTTTTACAAGTTAAAAAATGTAAAATATCTCACTGGAAAATAAACGTAGGAGAGATAATTTAAGAACTATTGGACTACTTGAAAGCAATGATCAAAGAAAGAGCTTAGACATCATATTTGGAGAAATTATCAAGGAAAACTGATATTCTAGAATCAGAGGGTAAAATATAAATTGAAAGAATCCACTGATCGCTTCCTGAAATATTGCACTAAAAATTCTAGCTATTGCAATAAGGCAAGAAAAAGAAACAAGAGGAATGAGAAAAGGCAAGGAGGAAACAAAACTATCACTTTCTGCAGATGATAGGATGGTATCATCCTATCATCAAAGTTGAATCAACTAAAAAGCTAGTCAAAACAATTAACAACCTTAGCAAATCGCGGGACATAAAGTAAACCCACAAAAATCATCAGCATGTCTATATATTGTCATTAAAACCCAAAAGAAAGAAAAAAAATTAACTGCTGATAGCATAAAATACTTGAGAATCTGCCAGTCAAAACACACGCAGAAACTCTACAAACACAATTATAAAACCCTTCTCACATGAATAAAGACAGATCTAAATAGTTGGAGAAATAACTGCCCATGTATAGGCTGAGCCAGCATAACAAAAATGAAAATACTCCCGAAACAAATTTATTCATTCAGTGCTATACCAATCAAACTAAAAAAAGAATTATTTAATGGAGCTGGAAAAAAAAACCAAATTCATCTGAATGAACAAATGGTCAAGAATATTAAAAATGTGAAAGTTGGCTTAGCGGTACTAGATCTCAAATTATACTACAATGCAATAATCATCAAAACAGATTGGTGCTGGACAAGAAATAGAAGGGCTGATCAGTGGAACTGATTAGGTAAACAATATACAGTTGTAAATGACCACAGTAACCTAGTGTTTGACCCAGGATTACCACTATTAGATCTGTATCCGAAAAAGATAAAAGGAAATGGACACATATGTACGAAAACATTTGTGGCAGCTCTTTTTGTGATGGCAAAGAAGTGGAAATCAAGGCAATATGCATCAACTGGCAACTGGCTGAACAGCATATGGTATGTAATTGTGATAGAGTTACTATTTTGCTATAAGAAATGACAAAGGGGAATAGCTTCAGAAAAGCCTGGCAAGATTTCTATGAGTTGATGCAAAGTGAAGTGAGAAGAATCAAAACATTTTGCACAGTAACAGCAATATTGTTATAATAATCACTTGTAAGAGACTTAGTTATTCTGATCAATATAATGATTTATGATAATTCCCAAGGACCCTTGATAAAAACATGTTATTCATCTCCAGAGAAAGAACCAATGAACTCAGAGTGCAGATTGAAACATATTTTTTCACTTTATTTTTCTTGCTTTTTGGGGGAACATAGCTAATGCGAAATTATGTTTTCCATGGCTTCACATGTATAATGGGTATCATATTTCTTGCCCTCTTGTGTGAGCTGAGGAGGTAAGGGAATAAGAGGATTTAGAATTAAAAACAAAAAAAAATTAAAAAGAAAAAAGAAAATGAATGTTTCTTTCTCCTCTCATCCAGATGAGGGGAGAGAAAGTAACCTCTCCAACAGCAAGAAATGAGCTATAAGTTCAGGGAAGGATGGGACTACATTGAGAGGGTACTAGAGAAAGAACAGGAGAGAAGCTGGTTTTGTGACTGTGCATAAGAGAAAAAAGAATGTTAAAACAATAAGAAGGAAACTCCATGACTGCTGAGGATAATAATGGTGAAATTCCTGCCTCCCCATTTCTTATGTTGTGCTAGCTCTCTAACTCAGCCCAATTTTCATTCCTTATTTCTTTTTTTAAGTGTATTTGTTGCATTTTCTCCAAAAGAAACCAGTTTATCTGAGATATAGTTCACTAGTTTATTCAAAGAATGTGTCCTTTGGGCATTTAAAAGTGGCTGAAAAGGAGTACAGTCATCCCAGGCCAGCAGTGGGAGAGTAGGAAACCCTTCTAAATTTCTGAGGTACCAGTTAGAAAATTAGATTAGAGTCAAAATTAGAGATTCAAAATAAATTAAATAAATTTTTAATCAAAAACATATTACATAATTCCACAAAAGCAGAAATAAAAATGATTTCAGACTGTTCCTGGATTGCCCTAGGCAAAGAGTACAGGAAGATAAGGTTTTAGAGGGATGGAGGTTTGATAAGGCTCCATGAGGAAGTTGGCCTCTTTCCTTATCTCAATGTTTTCTCCTGTTCAAAGATACTTCTGCAGTGGGCAGAATGAGGGCATCGAGGAAAGGAATGGCTTAACCCACTGGAATTCCTGAATGGACATGGATTAGTGCCCCTGCTTACAGGGGAGTCAGGGTCATCTAAGAGAGAGAGAGTTAACTTTCCTGACAAACCAAACAACTCAAATCTCTAGCTAACTATCAACTAAACACAGATGAGGAAAATGAGATGCCAAGAAGTAAAGTAATATCTATAGTCTTATAGGTAGCAAGTTAAGCATTTGATCCAGATTGGTCTCATTCCAAGTCTAGCATTACGCCATGCTGTTTTTTAATTATAAAATTAATAAGCACCTAATCTCACTTCCTGAATGAACAAAAGACATTCAACTGGAAACCCCAGAGTAAGAGGACATTGATGTGCTTGATTAAGGGGGAGGAGAAACCATTTCTCAAACTTGGCAGGTAAATAGTAGTGATTTTCACTTATTCTGAGATTTACTGCAAATCATAGGTCATGAATGCTCCTCTTATCAGTTTGAAACAAAAAAGGAGGCTCAGATCAGAGACTGCAGATTTCAAAGTGGAATGTCTCCTTGCTCATCACCAGTAGAATGTTTCTCAAGTTTCCCCAGGAAATTTTTTAGATAACCAATGTTAAAGAAACAATATAAAACGAAAAGTGAAACGCAAACAGTGCAGATGCTACATAATTTTTTTTAAGGTTTTTTTTTGGCTGGGCAATTGGGGTTAAGTGACTTGCCCAAGGTCACACAGCTAGTACATGTGTCAACTGTCTTAGGCTGGATTAGAACTCAGGTCTTCCTGACTCCAGGGCCGGTGTTCTACTCACTTCACCACCTTGCTGCCCCTAATAATTCCTTTTTTTAAAATATATATATATTTTTATTTTTTTGCAGGGGGAAGGCAGGACAATTGGGGTTAAGTGACTTGCCCAAGGTCACACAGCTAATAAGTGTGCCAGGTGTCTGAGGCCGGATTTGAACTCAGGTCCTTCTGACTCCAGGGCTATTGCTCTACTCACTGTGCCACCTAGCTGCCCCAACAATCATTGCATAATTGAAAACAGATCAAACCTTTCTCTTTGAGACTATGTCCATGTATTTCAAACTCTTTGTCCAATAAAACAATCACTCTGTCAACCACTGAGGTGTCAACTGATGGTCAAGTACTAAGGAGACAGTGGGCATCATGGATATCCCACAGGATCACACTATCTCAGGGTCAGAAGGTAGCTCAACAGCCTTCTAGTCCAGCCCATACCTCCAAAAGAATTTGCTCTCTAATATATCCAAAGGTCATCTAGTACCTAACTGAACACCTCCCATAAGGAGACCTGATTAACTCCTGAAGAAGCCTATTCTACTTTCAGATCCCTCTGTCAGGAATTTCATCCTGGCCCCAAACCAAAAACGGTCTCTTTGCAATTCCTACCCATTGCTCCTAGTTCTCTCTGCTGGGGACAAAGTGAACAAGTCTAACCACTCCACCTCATGGCATGCTTTCAAATACTTGAAGATGTCTCTCCTGTTCCCCTGAGTCTTCTCCAGACAAAACATGCCACTTCCTCATAATACCATGAGCTGTAGTCCTTGCACCATCCTGGCTGCCCTCCTCTGGACACTTTCCAGATTATCATCTTCCTTCCTAAAATAAGCAGAGGGTCAAGAGGGAATGGACAAAGCTTCTTACTTCCACCCAACCAGGCATATGACTAAGAGCTAAAGGTCACTTTGGGGATGGTGAAGCTGTGATGTATAAAAAGTCTGAAAGACATAATTTCTAGGTAATTAATAATTGATTTTCTTAATTATGCCTAGCAGATAATTCAGAAAATGATGGTCATTTGGCTTTCTCTCATAAACTTTAGATGACTCATAGAGAGGGCTCAATGCTTATATGCTCCTAGAAGAGCAGATGTTCCTGACAGGTGAAATCAATTCTAACTGGTTAACAGTTAATGAGAGAATGAATATTAGAGTGAGAGGTGGGCCTATTCTAATGAGGGGCTGGGCATACAACTCTGATCATGTCACTCATGGACAAAGAGAGACTCATCTCAAGCCAGACCACTCTCACCTCAGGGCAATCTATACAAAAGGATCTATCTGTCACCCAGTCGATCAAGAAAGAGCCCAGGGTGGAGCAAGAATTCCACCTAGTTAAGATGATCTGGGTGTAGTGAAGTCTTTGATCAGGGTCAGAAATGCCCTTGAGAGGCTGGTGTTTGAATGAGGAAATAGGAAAAAAAAACCCTGCGTCTCCTCACCGCAATAGTAATTGGTTATTGATATAAGAGAGAAATAATCATTTCTCTTAAAGCTATGCCCTTATTGTTCACTGACCAAGAACAGTGGATAAGTCAGTGGACCTTTCAAAAGAGAGTGACTCCACCCCTGGCCCTCTTATTTGAGTTTTCTGTATGGCAAAAATCTCTTCCATGAGGGGTAGATAGAAAGACTGCCCTCTCCTCTACCCACCCTAAAGCAGAAATGGCAAAGTGCCAAGCACTTAGAAGCTAAAATATAGGTCCTGCCTAGGCAAGCCTGAGCCTGCTGCTTCTATGATCTTAGATCTTAGATGCTTCTGCCTTGAACTTAGGAGAACAAACGTCAATTCTGAGACAAGATTGTGTAGGTTTGGAAGCCACCTTGGTAATTCAAGTGTTCAATAGTCTTAGGTCCTTTGATAGTAAGGGTAGTAGCTTCTGAAACAGATGACCAGCAAGAGGATGAGCTCAAACCCTGGTCCTACTTGCTAGAAATCAACTGGGAAGTGGATACTTTAGAACTAAGTTAAAATGCAAATTGCCTATAAAGCAGCTACACAAATGCCTTATATTTAGATAAGTTTTAATGATTAACTTTCTTGGATATTTGCCCAAAAAGCAAGATACTCTGAGGGATAGACTGGAGCCTTGGGAAGAGCAGTACCTACTAAACCATGGTACTGCTTTCAGCCTGAGCCATCATTGAGAGGAGTGATCACTGTGGAGAGGGGATCGATCCACCTTCCTCATCATCACCAACAGCAATTACTGAATGACTTCCAACGACTGGCAGATAAAGCCAAGTGTCCTGGAAGTGGCAGTATGCTCGTAGACTACCAGTTTTGCTTTTCTCCAGAACTCATTGCCATCATCCCACAAGGTAACACCTGGGGAAATAAGGCCTGGCAGCTGCTTCTGTCTAGTGCTGTAGCCAGTTATGAAGATGTGGAAAGAAAGTTCTTGTAACAATCAGGAGCTTCAACATAAAAAAAAACTGAAATTCTTTTTTCTGGCAGAAACAACATTCAAGAAGTATTTCTCTCTGCTTTGCCACTGTCCCCTCAGGACCATGGAACATGTCCATTTGCCATGGTGCTGAAACGTTTTGTGGATGCTGACATGCGATTAGAATGTGAGCTCCTGGAGAGCAGGGCCTATCTACTTTTTCTATGTGTATTTCTAGCACTTAGCAAATAGCAATCACTTAGTACATGGTTTTTATTCATTTATTTATTCCTGGGAGAGTATAAGAGTAGTTTTAACTGCTACTTGTTTTACTTTGTGTCTGTTGAATGTGCGCTTGTATTTATTTTGTGTTTAACACTTTTATACCTGCCCCATGTGTTCTTTTCAACTGGCCCCTATGAGGAGACCCTAGACTCAAGCCAAAACCTATGCTTTAACCAAGAGCTGCCCAAAGTGCGGCCCATAGACTACATGCGGCTCACAGTGTGATTTCATGTGGCCTGTCTGTGTTTACTACGGGTGTGGAAATTGACAAAAATGCTTTAAATAATGCATTTGTGTTGATTTCTGTGTTTGTGGTAGACACAGGCAGGCCATATTGGGGTGCATGGCCTGTGTTTTGGACAGCCCTGCTTTAACCAAATTACCCCCAAGGTACCTAGCCTGTGGTGCAATGAGCCTGCAAGTGTGAAAAAGGGGAGTATAATCCTATTATTAGAAGCCAAGATTCCCCCATAAAGTTAGATCTAAATAAATGGAAAAATATCAGTTGCCCATGGTTAGGCTGAGCTAATATAATAAAAACGACAATTTTACCTAAATTAATCTATCTATTCAGTGCCACACCAATCAAACTACCAAAAATTATTTTACAGAGCTGGATAAAATAATAACAAAATTCATCTGGAATCACAAGAGGTCTAGAATATCTAGGGTATTAATGAAAAGAAATGCTAGGGAAGGTGGCCTAGCCATAGCAGATATTAAACTGTACTATAAAGCAACAGTCATCAAAACTGCCTGGTACTGGCTAAGCAACAGAGTCGTGGATCAGTGGAATGGGATAGGTACACAAGACGCAGAAGTCAATGACTACAGCAATCTACTCTTTGATAAACCCAAAGAATCCAGCTTCTGGGCTAAGAATTCACTATTTCACAAACACTGCTGGGAAAATTGGAAAATGGTAGGGCAGAAATTGGGCATAGACCAATATCTTACACCACATACCAAAATAAAGTCAAAATGGGTCCATGATTTAGGAATAAAGGTTGATACTATAAGCAATTTGGGAGAGCAAGGAATAGTTTACCTATCAGATTTATGGAAAAGAAAGAATTCATGACACAACAAGAGATAGCTGTACAAAATGCAAAATAGATAATTTGATTATATTAAATAGAAATGTTTTTGTATAAAAAAAGCTAATGCAACAAAGATTAGGAGGGAAGCAGAAAATTAAGAGAAAATCTTTACAACCAGTGTCTCTGATAAAGGCCTTATTTCTAAAATATACAGGGAACTGAGCCAAATTTATATGAATACAAGTCACTCCCCAATTGAGAAATGGTCAAAGGATATGAACAGGCAGTTTTCCGAGGAAGAAATTAAAGATACCTATAGACACATGAAAAAATGCTTGACATGACTACTGATTAGAGAAATGCAAATCAAAACACCTCTTAGGTACCACATCTCTCCTGTCAAATTGGCTAAAATGACAAAACAGGTAAATGATAAATGCTGGAGAGGATGTGGGAAAATTAGAACATTGTTACAATGCTGGTGGAGGTGTAAACTGATCCAGCCATTCTGGAGAGCAATGTGGAGCTATGCCCAAAGGGCTATAAAAATGTTCATACCCTTTGACTCAGCAATATCAGTTCTAGGGTTGTGTCCCAAAGAGATCACACAAGTGGGAAAAGGACCCGTAGGTACAAAAATATTTATAGCAGCTCTTTTTGTAGTAGCAAAGAATTGGAAATCAAGGGGATGCCCATCAATTGGGGAATGGCTGAACAAGTTGTGGTATATGAAGGTAATGCAATACTATTGTGCTATAAGAAATGGGGAAGATACAGACTTCCTAATAACCTGGAAAAACCAATATGATATAATGCTGAGTGAGCAGAGAAGACCCAGGAGAACATTATACACCACAAATACATGGATTCTGTGATGATTAACCCTGATAGACTTTGCTCTTCTCAGCAATACAAGGTGCAAAGACAACTCCAAAGGACCCACAACATAGAATGCTATCTATATCCAGAGAAAGAGCTATGGAGTCTGAATACAGACTGAGGCACCCTTTATGCTCACCTGTTTTTTCCCTTTATTTTTTTTCTTTTGGTTTTGTTTTAGTTTTTTTTTTGGTTATGTTTCTTCTTTCTCATGATTCATTCCATTGGACATAATTCTTCTTTACAACTTGACTATTGTGTAAATAAGTTCAATGCGAAGTTATTTGTAGAAGTTATATTAGACTCCATGCCATCTTGGGGAGGGGTAGGGAGGGCGGGAGAAGAAAATCTGGAACTCAAAATTATGTAGAACCGAGTGTTGTGAACTATAAATAAAAAATCTAAAAAATAAAAAACTAAAAATGAGAAAAGAGAAACTGAGATCCCCTAAGAATTTAACCCAATCTGATACACATACCTGGGACCAGAGCAGAGAAGGCCACTTAGTGAAAAAGGAAAGAAAGACTGGCCCAGTCCTACTGGACCCAACAGCTAAGATGGTGTATACAGAGCTAAGTACAAGATTCCAAATGTATTCTGATCCAGGAAGAGTACAACAGCATCATTATGTTCTTTTTTCTAGACGCTATGGCTTTCAACAGCCCAAGGTGATTATTAGGTTTTTTTTTAACTACATTATTGATTCATTCATTTACTAACACAATAAACATTTATCAAGTACTTGATAAGTGACTGTGTTAGGTGCCAAGAGACAAAGATAAAAGCAACCAATCCCGGTCTTCAAGGATTTTACATTCTACTAATGGAAGGGAGATGAAGGTTGGAAATGAGACAAAGGACGTGCATAGGTAAGTAAATCAAAGTGACCACTGGCAAACTTTTGGGGATGGGGATGGGACAAAGAAGGGGCTGGTGAAAGACCTAATACCTGAGATATGGCAGAGGTAAGAAAGGAGAGTATTCCAAGCAGAGAGAACCTTGAGTCCAAAGCAGGGAAGTTAGAGACAACGGTGTGCTGGAGTCAGTTCTTTTAGGCTCAAGATTGTTAAATTTTCAGTGTAAAACTGATGAATGCTTCAAATCAAAGTCTGATTTTTTTTTATTTTACTAATTGTCTAGACTCTAAAAAGTGATGGAGAAAATGTTAATAATTTAGACTTTAGAAGTGTGTCAAGTGTATATTATTTTTTCCAAGACCTAATTATTAAATATTTACCAGCTCACACCACTGTAAGAGATCAAATGTTGAACAAACCAAGGACAGCAAGTAGGTCAATTGGACTCAAGTATGTGTGTGGGGGTGGGGGAAAAGTAATTGGGATAAAAAACTTCCATATTATGAAAGGTTTAAAAATACTATAGGAGGCAGAACCAAGATGGCAGAGAAGAGGAAACAGCTAAACTCTCCCAACATTCCCCTTCAAACACATTAAAAATAATGCCTCAAATTAAATTCTGGAAAAACAGAGCCAACAAAAGGTTGGGGTGAGACATTCCAGCCCAAGAAAACTTAGGAGGTCAGATGGAAAAGTCTGTGACATTGGGGTGGGACTCACCTGGAACTCATAAGGTAGCAACATCAGCTGTGGGCATTGGAGAAAGCAGTATCAACAGAAACAGCTTTGGTAGCTCTAATGCCAGAGACTAAGGGGACATGACAATTGGTCAGATAGAAATTACAAGCAACCCATGTGCTAGCACTGGGTGCAAGACAGGCTGCTATTTGGCAACCACATTGCCTATATTCACTTCCAGGTCACAGTTCCAGAGTGGAGAAGAGCACTTTTGGTCACATGAAACAGAAGCCCTGAAGAATACAATTGCTTGCTATCCCAAGGGAGCAGGAGAGCCCTAAGGAACAGTATTGCTTTTGATCCCAAAGAGAAGAGGGATCCTGAGGAGCAATGTCATTTTTGGCTACAAGGGATCATAGGCCCTTCCCAGGTAAGGACCAGAGTACAGACCTGGAGAGCAGTGACCACACCTCTCCCTGGATCGTATCACCTTAGAAACACCAAAAACATTCAAACACACAGAATTAGTTCTGAAAAAGCCCCACCCAAGCATCCAGTCACCCAGGAAAAGAGCCCATCACCATGAGACATCAAGAAACAATAAAACAAAATCGAAAGAATGAAAAAAGTAGTGGGGGGGGGGGAATAGAAACATTTCATTGGAAAAACAACTGACCTGGAAAATAGATCGAGTAGAGATAATTTAAAGATTATTTCACTACTTGAAAGAAATGATCAAAGAAAAAGCTTAGACATCATATTTTGAGAAATTATCAAGTAAAACCACTCCAATATCTTAGATCCAGAGAGTAAAATAGAAACTGAAATGATACACTGATTACCTCCTGAAAGAGATCCCAAAATGAAAACTCCCAGGAAATATACCAAATTCCAGAGCTTCCACATCAAAGAGAAAATACTGCAAGCCTCCAGAAACCATACAAATATCATTGATACAGAGTCAGGATCACACAAGATTTAGCAGCTATCATGTAAAAGAAATGCAGGAGGTAGAATATATTCCAGACAGCAAAGGAGTTAGAATGACAACCAAGAATAACCTACCCAGCAAAACTGAGTATAAGCCTTCAAGCAAAAAAAAGGAAATTTAAGGAAAATATGTTCAAGTATTCCAAATGAAAATACCAGAGCTGAACAGAAAATCTGAATTTCAAATACAAGACTCAAGAGAAGCATAAAAAGGTAAACATGAAAGAGAAATCGAAAGGATTCAATAAGGTTAAACTGTTTACCTTTCTATATCGGAAGATGATACATGTAACTTCTAATAACTTTATCATTAGGGTAATTACGAAGATTCTACATAGACAGAGGGCATGAGTGTGAGTTGATTATGTTGGGGTGATCTCAAAAAATGGATATGCTAGAAAGAAAGATGTGCTGGGAGAAGGGGGAAGGGAGAGGAATAATAGGGGAAATTTTCACATAAAAGAGGTGCACAAGGAAGAGATTTTGGAACAAAGGAGAAAATGGTGGTGGGGGGCAACACTTGAACCTCACTCTCATGAGAATTGGTTCAAAGAGGGAAGAATACACACACATACACACACATGCACACAGTCAACTGTGCATAGAAATCTGTCTTACAAAGGAGTAGAAGAAGAGGATAAGAAAAAGGAGGGGAGGTGATGTAAGTGAAGGCAGGTCAAGAGAGGCAGTGGTCAGAAGCAAAATAGACTTTAGAGGAGACACAGGGAAAAAGAGAGAGAAGGATAAACAGAAGAAGATAGGATGGAGGAACATATACAATTAGTAATCATAACTGTGAATGGGATGAAGTCACACAAAAAAAAATGAAAGTGAATAGCAGAATGGATTAGAAACCAGAATCCAACAATGTTTTTTTTGACAAAAAACACACCTAAAACAGAGAGACATAGACAGAATTGAAATAAGGGAATGGAACAGAATTTATTATGCTTCAGTTGAAGTAAAAAAGGCAGGAGTAGCAATCATGATCACAGACAAAGTAAAAGCAAAAGCAAACCTAATTAAAAGGGATAATCAAGGAAACTACATTTTGCTAAAAAGGCACCATAGGCAATGAAGTAATATCAATACTAAAAATACAAGCACCAAATGTTATTGCATCCAAATTTTTAAGGGAATAGTTAAATGAGTTACACAAGGAAATGTAAAACTGTACTAATGGGAGACCCTCAACTTTCTAATCTCAGAACTAAATCAATCTCACCATAATATTAATAAGAAAGAAGTTAAGGAAATAAATAGAATTTTAGAAAGGTTCAATGTGAGAGACCTGTGGGGAAAAATATATGGGAATAAAAATAGGTATGCCTTTTCCTCAGCTATATACAGAACCTTCACAATAATTGACCATACTTAAGGTATCGAAACCTCATGAACAAATTCAGAAAAGCAGAAACATTAAAGGCACTTTTCCAGACAATAATACAATAAAAATTACATTCCATAAAGGGCCAAGGAAGCTTCAATTAAAATTGACTGGAAACTAATCTAAACGTAAAGAAAAGAGTAGGTCAAAGAACAAATCATAGAAACAATAAATAATTTCATTAAAGAAAATGACAGCAATGAGACAATATAACAAAATTGTGAGATGCAGACAAAGCAGGGGAAAACTTATATCTCTAAATGCATACATCAATGAAAGATAGAAAGATCAAATCAATGAATTGGGCATACAATGAAAAAAAATTAGAAAAAGAAAAAATTAAAAATCCCAAATTAAACAAATTGGAAACCCTGAAAATCAAAGGAAAGATTAATAAAATTGATAGTAAGAAAATTATGAAACTAATAGATAAAACTAGGACCTACCTTTATGGAAAAAATAGATTAATCATTGGTTAATTTGATTTAAAAAAAGAAAAAAAAATCAAATTACCAGTATCAAAAATGAAAAAGGTGACTATACTACCAATGAAAATGAAAATAAAGCAATTATTTGGAAGTATTTTGTCCAATAATATCTCAGTAAAACTAACAATCTAAGTGAAATGAAATTATTTGCAAAAAAATTAAATTACTCAGAAAGTGGAATAAACAATACTATCTTATAAAAAAAAATTTTAAAAGCCACCAATGAGCTCCTTTTATGACACAAATATGGTTTTTATACCTAAACTGGGGAGAGCAAAAAGAAAACTATAGAATAACTTCCTTAATGAATATTGATGCAAAAATTTTAAATAAAATGCATGAAGGTGATTACAGCAATATATCACAAAGATCATACACTATGACCACATGGGATTTATACCAGGAAATCTGGACTGGTCCAATATTAGGAAAAGCGACCATATCAATAACAAAAACAACCAAAAACCATATTATTATCTCAATAAATGCAGAAAACCTTTTGACAAAATACAACATCCTTTCCTATTAAGAACATTAGCAAGCATAAGAATAAATGGAGCCTTTCTTAAAATGTTAATTAGTATCAATCTAAAATCAAAATCAAGAATTATCTGTCATGAGAGTAAGCTAAAAGCCTTCCCAATAAGGTGTGAAGCATGGATGACCATCATCTCCACTATTATTCAATATTGTACTAAAAATGCTAGCTATAACAATAAGACAAGAAAAAGAATTTGAAGGAAATTAAAATAGGCAATGAAGAAACAAAGCTATCCATCTTTGCAGACAATATAATGGTATATTTAAGTGAATCCCAGGGAATCAACTAGTAATCTAGTCAAAACAATGAACAACCCTAGGAAATTGCAGGATATAAAATAAACCCACATAATTAATCTATGTATCTATATCTATACATACACATATACATACATGTTATGTATATATATGTACATAAACATTTTTATATATGTATGTGTGCATATATATATACACATATAAATCAATGAAACTCAGAGAAATTACATTTAAAATTACTGTTGATAGTATAAAATACATGGAAGTCTACTTGTGAAGACACACACAGGAATTGTACAAACATCACTACAAAAAACCTCTCACACAAATGAAGACAGGTCTGAACAATTGGAGAAATCTTAATTGCTCATCATAGGCTGAGCCAATATAATAAAAATGACAATTCTGCCTAAGTTAATTAATCTATTCAGTGCCATATCAATTATATTACCAATTAATTATTTTATACAGCTAGAAAACATAACAAAATTTATCTGGAAGAACAAAAGGTCAAAAATATCAAGGGAATCAATTCAAAAAATGTGAAGGAAGGCAATCTTGCAGTACCAGATTTCAAACTATACAGGCATACCTCAGAGATATTGTGGGTTCAGTTCCAGATCAGTGCAATAAATCAAATATGACAATAAAGCAAATTGCATGAATTTTTTGGTATCCATGTGCATATAAAAGTTTTATTTATACTATACTGTGCTCTATTAGGTGTGCAACAATATTATGTGTATAAAAACAATGTATGTACCTTAATTTTAAAAAAATACTTTATTGCTAAAATATGCTAACCATCATCTGAGCAAGCTAACCATCATCTTCAGTAAGTCATAATATTTTGGCTGGTGGAGGGTCTTGCCTTGATGTTGATGGATGCTGACTGATTAGAGTGATAGTTGGAGTAGCTGTGACAATTTCTTAAAATAAGACAACAATGCAGTTTGCCGCATAGATTGACTCTTCCTTTCATTAAAAGATTTCTCTGTAGCATACAATGCTATTTGATAATATTTTACCCACAGTAGAATTTCTTTCAAGATTGGAGTCAATCCTATCAAACGCTGCCACCACCTTATTAACTAAGTTTATGCAATATTCTTTAACACTGTTATGTCTCAGGATATAGGGAGGTGCTAGGAAAGGGAGAAAGATGGAGGAATAGCCAGTCGGTAGCACAGTCAGAACACACACACACCATTCATCAATTAAGTTTGCTATCTTACAAGGGCATGGTTCATGGTGCCCCAAAACAATTACAATGGTAGCATCAGATGTCAGTGATCCCAGATCACCATAACAGATATAATAATGATGAAAAAGTTTGAAATACTGTAAGAATTACCAAAATGTGACACAGAGACATGATATGAGCATATGATGTTGGGAAAATGGCACCAACAGACTTGCTCAATTCACAGTTGTCACAAAACTTCAATTTGGTTTTTTTTTAAACGTAGTTATCTACAAAGCACAATGAAGCAAAATGCAATAAAATGAGATACGCCTGTATTACAAAGCAGTAAACATGAAAACAATCTGGTACTAGCTAAGAAACAGAGTGGTGGGATCAGTACACAATACACAGTAGTAAATAACCATAGTAATCTATTGTTTGATAAACCCAAAGATCCAAGCTTTGGGGGCACAAACTCACTATTTCACAAAAGTTGCTGGGTAAACTGAGAAAGCACTTTGGCAGAAACTAGGCATAGACCAACATCAACGCTGTATACCAAAATAAGGCCAAAATGGATAAATGATTTCAACATAAAAGGTGATAAATAAATTAGGCGAGCATGGGAAAATTGGTGGGATCTATAGATAAGGGACGAGTTTATGACCAAACAGGTCATAAAGAGGATGAGAGGAAGTAAAACACGTAATTCTGCTTACATGAAACTAAAAAGGTTTTGTACAAAAAAAAAAAAAAACAACAATGTAGCCAAAGATAGAAGGAAGGAGAGCAGGAAACTGGGAAAGAATTTTTACAGTAAGTTTCTCTGATAAAAGCCTCATTTCTCAAATGTATAAGGAATTGAAATACATTTAGAAGAACAAGGGACATTCTCCAATTGATAAATGGTCAAAGGATATGGACAGGCAGTTTACAGAAAAAGAAATCAAAGCCATCAAAACTGACAAGAAAGAAAATGTTCTAAATCACTATTGATTAGAGAAATGCAAATTAAAATTACCCTGAGGTACTACGTCAAACCTATAAGACTGGCTAACATGAAAGAAAAGGAAAATTAGGTACACTAATACACTGTTGGTGGAGTTTTGAACTGGTCCAATCATTCTGGAGAACAATTTGGAACTTATACCCAAACTATATATTTCTTTTGATCTAGAAATACTCCAAAGATACCAAAGAGAAAAGGATGTACATGTACAGAAATATTCATAGCAGCTCTTTTTGTGATGGAAAAGAATTAGAAATTGAAAGAATGCCCATCAACTGGGGAATGGCTGAATAAGTTTGGTATATTATTGTGATGGAATACTATTGTACTATAAGAAATGACAAGGGGGAGAAATGCAGAGGCAGCAGTAGCAGCATTGCTCCAATAGGCTCCCCTCACTCCACTCCCTCTGCTCTAGAACCCAGGAGAGAAATCCTGCCACGTGGACCCTAGGCTCTCTGAGGCTCTCTTGGTGGCACCAGGGTGCACCACACGTACATGGAGGGAGCAGAAAAGAGAACAAATCCAGAACTCCAAAGAGGGGAGGCAAGCTCAGCAAGTAGAAGAAGGAGTACAATGTACATGATGAGAAAGTCAAGGATAAAGATAAGAAAGTTGAAGGAATTGGTGCAGAAGAAGAAACTCCCAAGGAGAATGATAAGACCGAGACAGTGGCAGAAACCACAGATAGGAAGAAGAACAAAGAGGAGAAGACCGATAAAGATTCCCGGGTCACTGCTAACAAGACTGAAGATAAGGAAGCAGAGAATGATGGCAAAGAAGAGGCTCCGGAATCAGAACCTGAGAAACCAGAGGCTGTCCCTGATGGAAAGGTGGAGCCACAGAAGGATAATGAGCTGGAGCAGGCTCCTGCCTCTGCCCCAGATGCCAGTAGAGATGCTTGTAAGACTTTGGTGCCTAGCACTGAGGCAAAGGTCTCCCAGTCTTCAGGAGCCACGGCAACTAGTAAAGTACATGACAAGATCAAGGAGGAAGGGGAAGCCAAAAAGACTGAGGCTCTAGTCACCCAAGAAACTAAAAGTGAAGTAGCTCCAGCTTCAGACTCAAAACCTAGCAGCAGCGAAGCTGTGTCTTCTTCCAAGGAGACCCCAACAGCAGTGGAAGTCCCTAGCACTACACCTAAGGCCCAGGACCTGCAGCCCAGAAGAAGAGGATAAACTTTCTGAGGCTCCAACCTTGAATTTGGATCAAACCATAGCAGTGAAAGAGTAACATGGACAGCCTATTGAAAAAAAATAATGATGATAATGATAATGAAACAACCTGTGTGCATCTCTCTTCCCCC